>JANAVB010028818.1:29615969-30038469 GCA_029216955.1 Iris pallida | reverse complement strand
TTCTTTGAAGGTGAGTTGGCTAGACACGCGTGGAGCTCATCTCAAGCTCTCCTGCGGATTCGCGGTTGGGCTTCTAGCCTGGATGGCTGTTTTTCTTTCTGGTGGAGAAGGAAAAACCTTTATTTTAAGCAAATTACAGTCGGGGCAATCTGCTGGATTTTATGGAAAAATCGCAACAAATGGAGATATGAACAATATAAATACAATGGAAGACAGGTCTATCACGAGATCCAGAGACAAGTTGCCAAAGCTACTGTTGCATGCTCGCACGGAAAGAAGAATACCTGAATTTTTGTAAAAGGACGATGACTACATTGTATTTTGCCCTTTTTATTCAATAAAATTTCAGGTTCAAAAAAAAAAAAAATAATATATATTTATATATATATATATTATATATATATATATATATATATATATATATATATATATATATATATATATATATATCATAAGAGTTGAGTTATATATGTATATATATATTTTTATATATATATATATATATATATATATATATATATATATATATATATATATACATATATAACTCAACTCTTATGATATATATATATATATATTATATATATATATATATATATATATATATATATATATATATATATATATATATATATATATATCATAAGAGTTGAGTTATATATGTATGTGTTGGTTATAGGGTTGAGTTTCCTGAGATGGGGTTATTGGGACTATATGTATATGTTATATATGTTTTGCAGTTAGTGATGTATATACTAGTCTATATATAGTTTGTATATAGGTGTATGTATAAATATAGCTTGTATATATATGTAATGGTTTGAGGTAGTATAGTTATTGAGTGCACATATATAATATCCAGGTATATATATAGTATATAGTGTAATGTATATATAGGATATGTGTAGGCTAGTAGCTAATTTGATAAGGTTGTATTTATGGTATACATATATACTTGACTAGTTACCTTAGCCTATACCTTGTATTACCTAAAATGACTTAGAAATGAACCCAATAGGCCTAACATGACTTGTAGACTAGAATTGACCAAACCTTAGACAGTTTGACTTAGTTTGACTAGTTTACTAGAATATTGACCAGAGTTGACCCAGAGTTGACTTTGACTTAGAATGACCTACAATCATGTAGAATGTATTGTAAAGTTTATTTATCATACCTCGAATACATTGTAACCTGTGTTGCTCTAAATAGGACTCAGTTACTCCGATTCGGGCATCTGTTCTCATCAGTCATTCAGGATATCAAGCGAGTACATTCTCTGATCGTTTCATACTTTCTAGGATTTATATTTTTGCTCTAGACTACTTTACTTGATGCTGTCACATTGTTATCATGGATTGGTACTATATGGATCTTTTCATGAGATGTTATTCCCCTTGGGTGCTTCGTGTACTTCATGTCATGTGTGTAGAAGCTTGGAAAAGAGCATGATTGCCCATGCGGCTCAGAACAGGAAAACCTATGCGGTTCAAAAATAGACGAGCTTCATGCGGCTTAAGAGAGTCATGCGGTTCAAAAGCCACCAGCTTGGACATGCGGCTCAAGCAAACACCACGTGGCCTTCTGCGGTTCGCTCCTGCAATTGGCCATTAGGTAAATGCCCTATTTAATGCTCTGACATAAAGGAGAACTGACGGCTCTGACATAAAGCTGCCATAAAGACCCTGTCATAATGGAAGACTCCTAGGGAAACGAAGGAAATCTCTGACACAAACCCCAAAATCCTTCATGCGGTCTTGACACGTGGACAGTTGCATGCGGCTCTGGCAGAAGGCCACCACATGAGGCTCAGGCAGAGGCCATCCCATGCGGCTCAGGGAGAGGCCACCTCATGCGGCTCAGGCAGAGCCTACCCTATGCGGCTCACGAAGACTATCCTCGTACGGCTCACTGAGAAGCTGCCCATCATGCGGTCACCTACGCTCATACGGCTCAGATCATTTTCATACATGGCCAGTCTTATACGGCTCAGTAGGGAACAATCCTCATACGGTTCGGATTTCCTAAGTGGCTCGTGGTTAAGACACGTGGCAGAAGATTAGTTTTTTCTGCGTCCCTACAACTAGCAGCATAATAATAATGGGACACGTGGCATCAAATCGATCAAGATTCATCAATAAATCCTAATAACCAGGTTTATTGCCATCCTCATAATTACTGGGATCAAATCAGATCATTTACAATCATAAATTGAATACGTAGCGGGAGATCCGAGCTTGGCATAACAAATCATGGAGATTTATGGCAATCATTATTAATTGCCCACAGAGATTTGATGCAATCTACATTAATTACCTAGATTTGCTACAATCAGAATGAAGGGCCCAGATTAATTGGTCCTTAACCGCCGACTTATCAAGGAGTCAATCATTGCAAACCCTAATGATTGCATCCCACTCCTATAAATAGAAAGGTGCCATTCCCTTGCGAAGGAGGACTTTTTTTCGAAGAGCACCAGAGCACCTAGAGAGACTCGAAGAGAGAGAGCAGAGAGACAAAGGCACGCACAGAGGGTATCCTGAGAGCATTTTTTTCCCGGAGCCAAGGCTGCATCCGATCGTCCAAGGAGTGAGGCAGAGCTGTCGTCGCTTTTCCGAGCCTCTACCGTCACCCCCCAGAATCTAAAATAAACAATTGTACTTAGATTGCTGTACCTAGGTTTTCGTCCCTAGGCTTTCTTTGTACAAGTGAGTTTGTATTGTGAAGTAAAAGTCCAGTCCTCCAATATAATTGTTCTGTTCTTTTATATTTCATGGCAAACACGATGGCGACTCGGCTGGTGACGAACTTCTCCACGACTGAGAAGTTGGTGACGCAATCGGATGCAGCCAAACTTAGCTCCACACAACAGAAGATGGTCGTCCGCTTCGACCAACAGGCATTTGAAGAAATGCTCTCCGACGGAAGTGCTGGCCCGGTCCAAAAGCGAACTCACACAAAGAAGGCTCGTAGGGAGTGGAGGCCAAAATCATTTGCTCCTCCCCAAGCTCTGGACGGAGCACTCTCTGCTACCCAAGACGACGAAGGCAACTGTCATGCGGCCCCACTTCAAGCCATAGAAGACTCTGCTGTCCCCAATTCCGAAAGAGGAAAGCACTACGATGCTGGACTTGCTGGGGCAAAGAGTGATTCTATGTGCTCCAGGAAGAAGCCGAACAAAGGTACTAGCCGCAAGACGAAGACTCATGCGGCCAAACTTGCCAGCAGCATGCATGATGACCATGCGGCCGAAACTGCCAGCTGAATGCATATCACTCATGCGGCCAGGATTCCCAGCCGCATGGAGAAGACTTATGTGGCTGAGACTTCCAGCCGCATGAAGAAAGCCCATGCGGCTACGACTGCCAGCCGCATAAGGACTGTTGATACCAGCCGCATGCCTGCCTGTTCCACGCGGCTCAGTCTTTGATCACCTCTCCTATGCTCCTGATCCCTCGTGCTCCTGAAAAAACATATCTGACTCTATCCAGCACCACTTAGACTCTTCCTACTATGTGCCCTCACGTACTAGAGTGAAGATGTCTAGGGTAGCACGAGCTTGGCAAGCTCAGTCCGCTGGCCCGAACTCTGACCATCTGAGCGTTCCACATACCGTTATGCGGGCCTCTGATGGGAAGTTGTACAGAACCACTCGAGTCCAGCCCCCAGCGGCAAACGGACAGAGTGGTTCCCAAAAGTCTCCCAAAATCAAGGAAGCAGACATGGCCGTACCGGACCCATCTGACTTGCCTGAGGCTATCCTCCACAAGCGCAAGAAAAGAGAAGAGGCCTCAAGGTCCAAAGAGTCCTCCTACGGACGTCACTGCACCCAAGTCATCATCAACTGCTAGTTGCAATAACGTGACGGTACGAGAAGACCGGCAGTCCGTCTTCCAAAGACTGCAATAACCATGTTCAAAGGATGAGGCACCTCCCGTCGTCTCCTGCAACTCTGCTCAGAAAATCCTCGCCGATGGAAGAGGGAAGAAGACAAACGTTTCCAGCACAAAGATTTCAACCACTATGACCAAGAGACTGTCGTCTAAGCGGTTGCCCACCACCGGAGTTTTCTAAGGTACCCGTTCAAAGATGAAATCTGATACAGTAGGAGATTCATTGTCCACATCACTGGGGGTTGCTGGAACTGGGAGTAGCACTCCTCCGAACCTCCACGACAATCCGATGTTCCAAGAAGACGAGCTGGGGGAAACAACTCTCCCATTAGATGCAGCAAATCCCGACATCCCCGAGGACGTCCACAATTCCCATGACGAGGCGAACTCGGAAGCTGGGGATACTGTTCCTTCTGAGTCCGAACCAGAGAAAGACATTCCCACATACCCCGATGACTTCTCGTTACAGGGGTATGATTCGGAGAGTACGTCATCCACCGTCCCTTCCACTTCTACTCATGTCGGGACGATATTCATGAAAAACGACGAACAGGATGGTCCCAGTGATCGCCAACGCATCGACACTCTGGAGGCCATACTGTGCACTTTGATCAAATCCGTAGACGAGATCAAAGCAGCCCTTCTACTCTGCAAGGAGGGACGCCCGGCCAAACAAACTTGGGTCCCGTGGTCAATACAGACTCAAACTTAGCGGCACCAAACCCGGGCAATACTCCTCCTGAAATGTTGGCTCCTACCGCTGCAGATGAGGCCAGGGAGACAAGAAGAGAGGTCTAGGAGCTCCGAGCCATGTTCTACGCCCGAGAAAACTGCCAAGACCTCAGGATATAGGCAACTATACCCTGCTGCATTGAGGGATGTCCCCTTCCCACCAAGATATAAGCCGTTCAACATCAATCCTTATGATGGCAAGACCTCCGCAAGTCGATACGTCACTTACTTCGAGGTCACCACCGACCATCTGCCCCATGACGATGCCATCCTTACACGATTATTCATTAGGGCATTGGAAGGGGTCGCCTTCGACTGGTATCGCAACCTGCCAAACAACTACATCCACGCCTTCGCCAGCTTCAAGCGCATGTTCTTGGAGAGATTCTACGAAGTAGGACAAGACGTAAATATGTCTACCCTCATAGATGTCGTTCAAGGGAAGAAAGAGCTGACAAGGAACTATATTGAGCGGTTCTGCCAAACTGCCATGAAGTTGCCGTCTGGCAATCCGGACTCCTCCTTAATTGAAATTTGCCAAAAGAGACTGCTTCCAACAATCAGTCTCTGGATGGGCGAAAGTCAATTTAAGGACTGGAAGACGTTTATCATCAGTGCCACTAGCGCCGAGGAACGGTTGAAGAAGGCTCGCCAACTAGGATTGCACATCTCGGAGGGAGAGGACAAGGGCAAGCGCCCTAATACCAACAACAACTAATGGTGGTAACTCCTCCAACAATCGGGACAACAAGGGTAAGCAGGTTATGGTGGCCGATACAGCCCAGCAGCCTGAGTCAAAATCGGCAGACAAACAATGGCCGCAAATGACCTACTCCTTCGAAGACAGCCACGTCAAGCCCATCTTGGACATGCTCATACAAGGAGACAGAATTCAGCTCCCTCCACCAAGATGGGAACCTCGGCCGGCAGAAATAGAGATCCAAAAGTACTGCCGTTACCACCGCTACGTCCATAATGCTACACACGACTGCTACCAATTGAAATGATACATCCAACATCTCATCGACTCGAAGGCTCTGGCCATCGATTTCGAGAAGGTAACCGTGGTGGCCAACATGGTGTCCAGTACAATTCGATAGCTTCTCTCCAACAGAGACTCAAGACGGTATGGTACCCGTCCCTCTGGCGACAATGGAGATTGCTAATCTTCCACCTCCTCGGGATCAGGCTGCTGGTTTAGTGCCCCTCACCATATCACGAAGGAAGGTCATATGGGTCCATCCGGACCTGGTACATTGAGGTGACTCAGTCCACACCACCTTTCATTCGCAAGAAGAAGAGTAGAAAAGTCAGATCCAGCCGCACATTCTCGGCAGATGTCGAAGAAGTCACGACTGTCGTTACCCGGTCTGGGGCACAATCCTAACCTGTGACTGATAACCCGGCTGAAGATCATCAGACAGCTACTGCTGACGCTCCAAGACCTTTTCAGCCTCCCACGACCGACAAGCCTAGGCCGAAGGAGACTCGCTTTAACAAATCCCTCCGAAAAGAGGCACCTCATGGGCTGGAGAGGCCCTACAACTTCGACATCTTGGCGCAATTGGCCAACACACCGGCCAAATTGTCATTATACGAGCTCCTGAGACTCTCAAAGGATATTCGCACGGCTTTGAGCGATGCACTCCAGAATGCCGACGTCTATCTGGCTCAGGTCAACCTCACAGGAAAGAGCCCGCCTGCAAATCTTCAAGATAGCGCTTGCACAGGAGCGATGTCCAACATTGTCTTTACTCCGCAAGATATGCTCATCAAATCCAATCTGCACGATCGACCGTTATATTACACTGGATACATCGGCGACGTAAAGGCGGATCGGATGCATATTGATCCTGGTTCTTCCACAAGCATCATCCCGAAGGGTCTGTTACATCATCTCCGTATTTTTATGCATCGCCTAACGCCAACAAGTACCGCCATCAGCGGTTTCAATTCGGGCAGGAGCTACCCAATTGGAAGATTCGCTTGAAGTACCAAATTGGCGATCTTCAGTCAGAAGTGACCTGTTACGTCATAGATGCGGATACTTCATACAATATCCTTCCTAGGGCGCCCTTGGATATACGATTACATGATCGTGGCATCCATGCTGCACCAGTGCTTCAAGTAGGTCGACAAATACGACTTCGTAAGGACCTAATTTGCCGACATCGATCCCTTCAAAGGGGTCAAATCCTACTACTCAGACTCCTGCCTATACGATAAGTCAAAGAGGTACCTGGATGAAGATGTACAAGCTCGAACTGAGACGGCCTCAGGATCAGAAGAACCTCTGACGATCCACCTTCAAGCTCGTAAACCTGGCAAATCTGCACCCCTTATGGCCGCTCTCGGTAAGGATACAATCAGTCCCTCGGCACAAGAAGGGCAAACGATAATCCGGCTGCCAAGGTCCAGCCAAAGCGCCAAGACCCACAACGGAGCCACTGACAATCAGACATGCCAAGAGTCGGCCAGCCACAAACGGAGAAGCTCAACCCCTCATGTTTGCCATAAATATAAAATAACAGAACAATTATCGGAGGACTGGACTTTTACTTCACAATACAAACTCGCTTGTACAAAGAAAGCCTAGAAACAAAAATCTAGGTACAGTAATCTAAGTACAATTATTTATTTTAGATTCTGGGGATGACGGTAGAGGCTCGGGAAAGCGACGGCAGCTCTGTCTTACTCCTTGGACGAATCGGGTGCAGCCTTGGCTATGTAGAAGAACTGCTTGACATTGTTGAAGAAATGCTCTCCTTTCAAGCTCTGTATATTCTCTCTCTGGCTCTCTGGATCTCTATATCTTCTTTTGCAAAAGTAAGAGTCTCTCCTTTTCTATATATCCCTCGCAAGGGAATGGCACCTTGCTATTTATAAGAGTGGGGGCATCATTAGGGTTTTGTAATGATTGTCCATTCTCAAAAGTCGGCGACTTAGGATCAATGAATCTGGGCCGCTCATCTCAAACATAATAGATTTGGGCAATTAATGTGATTGTACCAAATCTTTATGGATAATTAATGATGATTGACATAAATCCTCATGATTTGTTATGCCAATCTCGGATCTTCCGCCACATGTTATTGATTTGCTTGATTGTAAATGATCTGATTTGATCCCAATATTTCATTGGAATTTGTTTGATGGATTTCGGTTGATTTGATGCCACGTGTCCTATTATCATGCCACGTGTCTTAACTACGAGCCAGTTAGAAAATCTGAACCGCAAGAGGGTTGCTCCTTATTGAGCCACATAAGGCTGGCCACGTGACAAGGCTGCTTGGGAGTGACTGTCACGACCCGCACCCTAGAGTAAGGGAACGAGACGTGAATACGTCCAGCCTACGCCGCAGTGTCGACGGTAGAACGCTGTCCTAAGTCACATCATCTAGCAGTATATATATCTAAACAGTTTATACTCCCCGAATGGGGGTGACATAGCAATAATAAACTCAGTCACAACTAAGGAAGAGATAGCACGATATGAACAGAACTCAAGGAAATGAAATAGATAAAACAGTAGTCTAAGATAATCCCAGCAATACAAGGTCTCAGATAAAAGAATATATACAAAACAGATCTCCAAAAAAAAGTCTAACTAGAACATGATCCAACTACAAAAGTAAGATAAGCCTAACTATCTAGTCTAGGCAGTCGGAGGAAGGTCCTAGCTACTGCTGGATCCTCCTGAGGGTCCAGCTCACAGGTGTCATCTAGGGCTGCCCCGTAGTAAGTGTCCAGGCAGGCCTCCTCCTCGTCCTCTGTAATATTTCAACAGGTCCAGTCAGGACAGGAGCGAGCACAGTACATCTCAACAATTCATAGCAGGTTAGAAAATATAAACATGCAGTAAAGTAAGATACAAGTACTGAAAGAAGTTCAGTATGTAAACAGAGAGAGAACTGTAATAGAAATATCTACTATACATAGAGAACTAGCAGTGACTAGTGAGTCAGAGTACAATCATGAACATATAAATGGCCTGGGATGATTCTGATAAGACACTAAGGAATGATTCTGATAAGAAACTACTGGTATATTATTCACATGTCCACTTATACTCCCCCGTACCCCCAATTAATACACAAGGATCCAGCCAGGTTATGTTATATGATGCTATGTAACAGACCCCGAAGGTGATAGACCCCGAAGGGTAGACCCGAAGGTGATAGACCCCGAAGGTGATACATAGTAGTCCCATAAATGGGATAAGAATTCCAGGAAGACTCTACGATCATAAGAGTATATGTCGTAAGTGATCACGGAACCAATGAAGCATAGTGATACGCCATGTAAGTGAAACGCACAGAACATAGAGTACCCAATGCTCCCTAAGGATAACATCTCAAGAAGGGATCCATATAGTACCAATCTGTGTGACCATCGTGACAGTACAAGTAAAGTAATCTACTGCAAGAGATAATTCTAAGCAGGATATGAAATGATCAGAGAATGTACTCGCCTGTAACTGAGGGTCCAATATGAAAAGTACCGTCCAAGGAGTGGTGTCTGGCTCCTAATCAGAACAGCACAAGTCACAACAAGTCCAGAATAGCAAAATGGAGTCCTACTATGCATTCTACATGATTCTAAGTCAATCTAGACCAAAGTCAACTCTTGGTCAACTTTGGTCAATCCTAGAAGTCAAACTAGGTCAACTAAGTCTAATTAAGTCTAAACTAGGCTATCTAGGTCTAACAAGTCATGCTAGGCTCTAACAAGTCTATACTAGACCACACACAACATTCAAGCACTCATACACCTATGCATATACAACACTATATATATAGATACAATTATTTTATTAACACTATGCATTCTAGGCTAAATACTATATGTATATACATATAGGCATACACCACACAATTATCCATGTCTACATGATGCACATAAAGTGTTTTACACCATAAGTAGGCATTCCTATCTAAGGGTGCTTAACATGTGCATATAGAGAGAATGTGTGTAGTGTGGCACACAGGAAAATAGTGTCAAGTGTAATGTGTATGTGCATTGTGTTTGCAGGAATCTACAAGGCAGTGAAGAGTGGCAGGAATTCATAGTGCAGTGGAGAATGCTGTGCTATAGTGTAAATCTGGACTTAACCATCAGTCCCAAGATCAGTTAACAACAAAACTGTAAGGAACAATCAACAGTCCAAAAATAGTGTAATATATATTGAAGAAACAGTGAAGAAGAATCAATGTGAATATCTGTACAGGAAATAAAAAACAGGAAGGAATCATGTGTGTGTCCAGGTGTTACACATGACTTGCCTACCTAAGTGCAGGAATTTAATGACAGTGGAAGAAGGAGTGTGTGTGTGTGGGCAGGTACATAACAGTGAATGAGGAGAACATGTGTGGTGTAACATGTAAGGGTGAATGCTCACAACATAAAACAGGAACATGGCCAAATTCTTAGGTTACACAAACTGGAATCATTCTCAGTTTACAGTGGATTAAGGAGTCTCCCAGGTTCATCAATTTGGGACAACATAGTTATGTAAAAGAAGGAATGATAGTTCATCACTTACCCTATAATATTAACCAATGTAAACAGTTCTCTACTCATCAATTCAACCCAAAACTTTAACCAAAGCAAGAATACACATACGGAACATGTTTAAAATTGAACTCAGTCATTAACACCATTATATAGGTTAGAATCATCAGCTAAAATTCAAATTAGAAAACTGGAAGGAAAGGGTTAACAGAGAACAGTGTTTAACAGTATCAGTTAATCATGAGAGCCCCCACTCATAGTTAAATCCTAATTACATGGATCCAACACATATTCCAACAAGTAAATCATCTAATCATAGGCTAACAATTCTGTAGGGATTCATTAGACAGTGGAAAACAATTGAATTAAAGGATAAAATGGATTAACAGTTGAAGAAACTAAGTGATGTATCAATGTATCAGAAATTTCCACAGTCCCAACCAATTCGAGCCCACAACTCATACAACCTAACAATCCTAACATATCAGAGATTAAACATAAGGTTTAGAGACTAGTTAACCATTTAAACATCATTTAAAAAATTTTAAAAAGATTCAATCAATCAGAACACTATTTACAGGACAACACAGAGAGCCATTCCTCGTGCACGTGTGCACACGTGTCGTGTGCACGACACGACACGAACTGGGTCGAGTCCCTTTGCAGGGTGGTTCGCCTAGGGTCCCCCTAGGTCTGTGTCACCCTGGTTTGGATCAACGTGTCCTGTGTCGTGATTGGTACAGGCGTATCAGAGCCAAAAACACGTTGAACTAACACAGGCAAAAACCCGTGTACTCGACCGTGCGTGTCCGACACGACACCATAGGTCATGCCACTTGGGGAGTGTCATGACAGACACTGCCCCAAAGTGTCCAGTAAAAATCTCGTACTTTAGTGCCGTGTCCAGTGAGCAATCATGCTCGAGTAGCAGGGGAAAAGAACAGTCCCGAGCCAGTGCACACAGTCGTGTGCAGCTCGATTTGCACCCAACACAGACACTAAAACGACCATGGTCCCTTCATGAAAATCAATGAGCACACATAGATCTACATTCCTATTCAAACAGAAATTAAAAATAGCAAAGTTGATCTCTCAGAGGCATTTGGTCGAACACCTAACACACATGACTGGTACGTGTCCGATACGGACACGAAACGAATCCGAACCCTAGGTTTAGCCTATCCTACAGTAGGGGTAGAGCTAGGGCCTTCCTAAAATGGATTTAAACAAGAATTTAATGGGTTATTGAGAGTTATACCTATTGATTCACAATGGGTGAAAAAGTCCTTAAATGCAATGAACTCCTCAAGCCACCAAGTTCCCCCAAATTGTTTCTTCCTGCAACCAATTTACTCCAGCAGCAAGAGGATGAAATTTAGGTCCTAGTGAAATTGGTTTGAGGGAAAAAGGAATTAAAATGGATTTTTAATGATTTTTGGAAGATGGGACTCACCTCTTTCCTTAGAACTTTTGAAAGAACCTTAAAAGAGGCTAGCCCTAAAAACTAGGAGGGATTAAATAGGGGGGCTGACCTAGTGGCCGGCCAAGCTAGGGCTAGGGTTAGGTTGGGCTAGCTAGGGTTGAGTCTTCTATGGTTCAAGTCATAATCATGGCTTATGACTTCACAAGTCATGACTTAGTCAATTTAATTCCAAACTTCCCCAAACTAGTTCTAATGGACTAGAAATTATTAACTTAGGTCATACTAGGGTCCTTAACCATAATCAAGATGTCCTGACCTAGGTTAGCCTATAGGGCAGTCTCCTAGTCACATCAGACAACATCTAAAACTAGCACCAAACCAAAGCACTAAAAATCACCAAAGCACTAAAATCACATTAATTAGAATTATCAATAATAATCCCCAAATAAATTCTAAAATTTTGAAAATGACCAAAAATACCCTCAAGCTAGAAAAGTGGCAGTGACAAATCTACCCTCCTTAAAAGAATTTCGTCTTCGAAATTGAAAGGCGAAAAGCAACTGATGAGAAGGATAAAAAGTATACCTCAAGGTCCAAAAAGATAAGGGTACCGCTCGTACATCTCATCCTCCCACTCCCAGGTAGACTCTCCTTGAGAATGATGCCTCCATGCGACGCGTACCAAGGGTATCACCTGGTTCCTCAGGACCTTCTTCCGTCGATCCAGAATCTCCATTGGCTGCTCTGGATAGCTGAGAGAAGGACCCACCTCAATCTCCGAATGATCGAGCACATGGCTAGGGTCAGCCACGTACCGTCTCAACTGTGATACATGGAATACGTTGTGGACCCCCACAAGTGCAGGCGGCAAGTCTAGCCTGTAAGCCACGTCACCGACTCTCCCGCTAATAACGAAAGGGCCGATGAAGCGCGGGCTAAGCTTTCCGCCTCCACCAAAACGTATCGTACCACGAGTCGGAGATATCCTCAAGAAAACCTGGTCTCCGACCTAATCACAAGCAAGGTCTCAATTAAAATAAATAACAAACTTGATCAAAAATCACAAACAACAACCTAAATCTAATCCTACTCTAATCTATACCTCAAACTCGAAGGATCTCCGGTGGCTATCGGCCCAATGCCGTTGTCTGTCCTGCGCCACGTGAAGTCTGTCCCTGATGAGCTTCACCTTCTCGGCCGTATCCACAATCATCTCTGGCCCCAGCAAAGCTCGCTCACCAACATCATCCCAGGATAAGGGTGTACGGCACCTACGCTCGTACAGAGCCTCGAAAGGTGACATCTCGATGCTGGCCTGAAAACTATTATTATAGGCAAACTCCACCAAATGAAGATGATCCTCCCAGGAACCTCCAAAGTCCAGGACGTACGTCCGTAGCATATCCTCAAGGGTCTGAATAGTCCGCTTCGACTGTCCATCCGTCTGGGGGTGGTATGCAGTACTAAACTTAAGCTGAGTGCCCAAGCTGGTCTGCAGACTCCTCCAGAAATGGGAAGTAAAACGGCTATCCCGATCTGAGACGATGCTGACCGGAACTCCGTGGATCCTGACTATCTGCCGTATATACATCTCCGCCAGTCTCTCTGTAGACGTACCTACCTTGAATGGCAAGAAGTGGGCCGACTTGGTCAACCTGTCCACGATAACCCAAATCACGACTTTCCCTCCTGGAGTACGCGGCAATCCTGATACGAAGTCCATCGTGATATGCTCCCATTTCCACTCGGGAATGGGCAGTGGCTGCAACAATCCACCGGGCCTCTGTCTTTCCGTCTTGACCTGCTGACAGACCAAGCACCTAGCCACGAAGTAGGACACCTCCCGCTTCATTCCTGACCACCATACATGCTCCCACAGATCTCGGTACATCTTGTTGGCACCCGGGTGTATAGAGTACTGAGATCTGTGGGCCTCCTGCATAATCTGCTCTCTAAGCTTCCCGCTAGGCACACATAACCTGGCACCGTGCCTCAGGGCACCATCCTCTGCAAGTGAAAACTCAGGATCCCCCACTCCTATACTGATCTGCTCTCTGATACTCTGCAAAGCCACATCGAACTGGGCCGCCTTGATCCTATCCACAAAGTTTGACTGAATCTGCATCCCCCATAGCTGCATCTGCACTTCCGGTATGATCACCTCAATCACAAGGCTCTCCAAGTCGGCAAGCAAATGTCGATCCATGGTCAAACACATGGCTGTCAGATACCTACTCAAGACATCGGCAACCACGTTGGCCTTCCCTGGATGATACTGCAGTGCAAGGTCGAAGTCCTTCATCAACTCCAACCATCTGCGCTGTCTCATGTTCAATTCCTTCTGAGTGAACACATACTTAAGGCTCTTGTGATCTGTGAAGATCTCTACCCTCTCACCATACAGATAATGCTTCCACAACTTCAGAGCAAATATTACTACTGCCAGCTCCAGGTCGTGGGTAGGGTAGTTCTTCTCATGGGGACGTAACTGCCTGGAAGCATAGGCAATTACCTTTCTGTGCTGTTGCAACACACAACCCAGCCCCTTCCCTGAAGCATCACTATAAATAGTGAAACCACCTGATCCTGAAGGAAACGTCAGAATCGGAGCTGTCGTCAGCCGCTTCTTCAACTCATCAAAAGTTGCCTGACACTCCTCTGACCAAACATACTCAGCATCCTTCCGGGTCAACCGTGTCAACGGCTCTGCGATCCAGGAGAAATCCTGCACGAATCTCCGATAATACCCTGCCAGCCCCAGGAAGCTCCTGATCTCTGCAACTGAAGTCGGCGCTGCCCATGCCTCGACTGCTACAATCTTCTTGGGGTCAACTGAGATACTATCTCCAGTCACCACATGTCCCAAGAAGTCCACCCGGTCTAGGAAGAACTCACATTTGGAGTGCTTCCCGTAAAGCTGCTCCTTCCTGAGAGTCTCCAGCACGATCCTAAGATGCTCCTCGTGCTCCTCCTCAGTCTTGGAATATATCAAGATATCATCAATGAACACCACTACAAACTGATCCAGATACTAATGGAACACCTTGTTCATAAGGTTCATAAACACTGCAGGTGCATTGGTTAGCCCAAACGGCATAACCAAAAACTCAAACTGTCCATACCGCGTCCTGAAAGCGGTCTTGGGAATATCCTCCCCCTTCACCTTCACCTTGTGATATCCCGACCTCAGATCAATCTTGGAAAATACCCGAGCTCCGCTCAACTGGTCAAACAGATCGTCGATCCGCGGCAGTGGGTATCTGTTCTTGATCGTGAGGTTGTTGAGTGCCCTATAGTCAATACACATGCGTACTGACCAATCCTTCTTCGGTACGAACAATACTGGTGCACCCCATGGAGACGAACTCGAGCGGATGAAGCCCTTGTCCTGTAGCTCATCCACTTGCTTCTTCAGCTCCACCAGCTCGCTGTTGTTCACCCGATAGACATGCTGAGAGATAGGCTCCGCTCCTGGAACCAAGTCTGTCGAGAACTCAATGTCCCTGTCTGGTGGCAGTCCCGGTAACTCCTCCAGGAAAACATCCATATACTCTGCTATCAAGGGGTGTGGAATCGTCTGCTCCTCGACCGAGACTCCACAGAAGACTCCGCTGCTCTGCTCTGCCTGACGTCTGGAGTACTCGAACTCTGGCTCCCCCGGTGCTCAGAAGAGAACTCTACCCCCTCTATAATCAATGCTGGCATGGTACCTGCTCAACCAATCCATGCCTAGTACTATATCGTAGTTCGACAATAGTATTACGAGCAGGCTCACCTCCAACTCATGGCCTCCCAAAACTACTCTTCGACCCTTACAAACAGCACTCACGAGGATAATACCACCCCCGGTCATGATCTTGTAAGTCCTAGGCAACGATTCAGCTATGATACCGTGTCTAATCACAAAAGATACTGAAATGAAGCTATGCGATGCACCGAAATCAAACAATGCAAATGCTGGACTGGAGTCGAGAAGAATCGAACCTACAATCAGCTCTCCAGTCACCTCAGCCTCTCCTGCTGCCATGGCGAAAGCTCGTCCCTGGTGGCCTCCCCTGGCCTGCTGTTGGGGCTGGACAAACCTCTGCTGCTGAGTCGGCAGGGCTGGTCCCCGCTGCTGGCCCTCTGGAGCTCTGGCTCCTCCTCCCGGAGCTGTTCGTACTATATGGCACTCCCTCATCTGGTGGTCTGCTGAACCACACAGTAGACACAGGCCCAGCTTCTTCCTGCACTCACTGGCAATATGCCCGGGCTTCCTACAGTAGACACAACTGGTAACCTGCCTCTGGCCCTGCTGGTGCTGCCTCGGCTGCTGCTGATACTGAGCTGGCCTCTGCTAAATCGGCTGAGGCTGAAACTGCCTAGGCTGCTGAAACTGAAAGTGAGGCCTCTTGGCCTGGCGTCCGCTGCTGCTACTGCCCCCAACTGGGTCTCTCCCTCTCTTGAGCCTAAGCTCAAGGTCATCCTCTACTAGCAGGGCTCCCGTCAAGATCTCCTCAAATGTAGCATCTCTGTTCCCCTTGGTCAGGGACTTGACCTCCTTGACAAGACCCTTCCGGAACCTCTGGGCCTTCGCCGTCTCGCTCAACCCCTCAACAAACCTGCCAAGATGGCCAAACTCTCTCGCATACTCCTCAACTGAGAGGCTCCCCTGGACCAAGCTCTCAAACTGTGTCTCCAAGGCTCTGACTGCTGAATCTGGGAAGAACTTCTTCTTGAAGAAGCCCCTGAACTGCTCCCAAGTCTGTCCTGGTACCTCCACCCTGGGGTCCGACTGATACCAGGTGCGAGCAAGATCTCGCATCCGGCTAGCTGCGGCCTCGATCTGAAGGTCTGCTAGAATCCTGGCGAAGCGGAAGATCTCCTCCATATGCTCGATCCACTCGTCGGCATACAGGATCCCCTCTGTCCCCATGAAGTCCCTGGGGCTCATCTTCTGAAACTGCTCGATCGCTGGTGTCCTCTGCTGCTGTACCACTGGTCGAGCTGTGGCTGTCGTGACGGCCAACTCCATGCCTCTGTCATGCCGAGCCTACTGTCGGTCCATGAACTGCTGGAAATATGCGAACATCTGAGCTACGTCCACATGTCCTGGAGGCGGTGGTAGGAAGAAAGGATCCTCTGGAATGTCCGGGTCCTGCCTCCCAGTCGGTGGATGCATACCCCCTACTGCGGCTGCCGAGGTCTCAACACGAGCTGAGGTGGCAAGAGCTGCAGTCCCCTGGCCTCGCCGTGTTGGCTGAGAGGTAGCAGTCCCCTCTATAGCATCCTCATGGACGTCACGCTGCGATCGAGTCTCTACCATCCTGAAGATAGACAAACAAGAGTATCAATTTCTGAGAAAGAAGCGAAATAACAAAGGCGGATAATTATAATTCAAAGGATCAGCTGACAAAAGGATTTAGATGGCAATAAAAGGAATTTTCCTAAAGTGATTGAGTATCTTAAAATTAATGTCCTATATCCTATAGCAGGCTGCAGTGATACTCTAGTTCGAGTACCACTACACTTCTAGTCTAGACCTGCATGGGCCACCACTAAAAACATGTCACGACCCATACCCTAGAGTAAGGGCACGAGATGTGAATACGTCCAGCCTACGCCGCAGTGTCGGCGGTAGAACGCTGTCCTAAGTCACATCATCTAGCAGTATATATATCTAAACAGTTTATACTCCCCGAATGGGGGTGACATAGCAATAATAAACTCAATCACAACTAAGGAAGAGATAGCACGATATGAACAGAACTCAAGGAAATGAAATAGATAAAACAGTAGTCTAAGATAATCCCAGCAATACAAGGTCTCAGATAAAAGAATATATACAAAATAGAACTCCAAAAAAAAGTCTAACTAGAACATGATCCAACTACAAAAGTAAGATAAGCCTAACTATCTAGTCTAGGCAGTCGGGGGAAGGTCCTCAGCTACTACTGGATCCTCCTGAGGGTCAGGCTCACAGGTGTCATCTAGGGCTGCCCCGTAGTAGGTGTCCAGGCAGGCCTCCTCCTCGTCCTCTGTAATATTTCAACAGGTCCAGTCCGGACAGGAGCGAGCACACTACATCTCAACAATTCATAGCAGGTTAGAAAATATAAACATGCAGTAAAGTAAGATACAAGTATTAAAAGAAGTACAGTATGTAAACAGAGAGAGAACTGTAATAGAAATATCTACTATACATAGAGAACTAGCAGTGACTAGTGAGTCAGAGTACAATCATGAACATGTAAATGGCCTGGGATGATTCCGATAAGACACTAAGGAATGATTCTGATAAAAAACTACTGGTGTATTATTCACATGTCCACTTATACTCCCCCGTACCCCCAATCAATACACAAGGATCCAGCCAGGTTATGTTATATGATGCTATGTAACAGACCCCGAAGGTGATAGACCCCGAAGGTGATACATAGTAGTACCATAAATGGGATAAGGATTCCAAGAAGACTCTACGATCATAAGAGTATATGTCGTAAGTGATCAAGGAACCAATGAAGCATAGTGATACGCCATGTAAGTGAAACGCACAGAACATAGAGTACCCGATGCTCCCTAAGGATAATATCTCAAGAAGGGATCCATATAGTACCAATCCGTGTGACCATCGTGACAGTACAAGTAAAGTAATCTACTGCAGGAGATAATTCTAAGCAGTATATAAAATGATCAAAGAATGTACTCGCATGTAACTGAGTGTCCAATATGAAAAGTACCGTCCAAGGAGTGGTGTCTGGCTCCTAATCAGAACAGCACAAGTCACAACAAGTCCAGAATAGAAAAATGGAGTCCTACTATGCATTCTACATGATTCTAAGTCAATCTAGACCAAAGTCAACTCTTGGTCAACTTTGGTCAACCCTAGAAGTCAAACTAGGTCAACTAAGTCTAATTAAGTCTAAACTAGGCTATCTAGGTCTAACAAGTCATGCTAGGCTCTAACAAGTCTATACTAGACCACACACAACATTCAAGCACTCATACACCTATGCATATACAACACTATATATAGATACAATTATTTTATTAACACTATGCATTCTAGGCTAAATACTATATGTATATACATATAGGCATATACCACACAATTATACATGTCTACATGTTGCACATAAAGTGTTTTACACCACAAATAGGCATTCCTATCTAAGGGTGCTTAACATGTGCATATAGAGAGAATGTGTGTAGTGTGGCACACAAGAAAATAGTGTCAAGTGTAATGTGTATGTGCATTGTGTGTGCAGGAATCTACAAGGCAGTGAAGAGTGGCAGGAATTCATAGTACAGTGGAGAATGCTATGCTATAGTGTAAATCTGGACTTAACCATCAGTCCCAAGATCAGTTAACAACAAAACTGTAAGGAACAATCAACAGTCCAAAAATAGTGTAATATATATTGAAGAAAAAGTGAAGAAGAATCAATATGAATATCTGTGCAGGAAATAGAAAACAGGGAGGAATCATGTGTGTGTGCAGGTGTTACACATGACTTGCCTACCCAAGTGCAGAAATTTAATGACAGTAGAAGGAGGAGTGTGTGTGTGGGCAGGTACATAACAGTGAATGAGGAGAACATGTGTGGTGTAACATGTAAAGGTGAATGCTCACAACATAAAACAGGAACATGGCCAAATTCTCAGGTTACACAAACTGGAATCATTCTCAGTTTACAGTAGATTAAGGAGTCTCCCAGGTTCATCAATTTGGGACAGATGTTATGTAAAAGAAGGAATGACAGTTCATCACTTACCCTATAATATTAACCCATGTAAACAGTTCTCTACTCATCAATTCAACCCAAAACTTTAACCAAAGCAAGAATACACATAGGGAACATGTTTAAAATTAAGAACTCAGTCATTAACACCATTATATAGATTAGAATCATCAGCTAAAATTCAAATTAGAAAACTGGAAGGAAAGGGTTAACAGAGAACAGTGTTTAACAGTATCAGTTAATCATAAGAGCCCCCACTCATAGTTAAATCCTAATTACATGGATCCAACACATATTCCAACAAGTAAATCATCTAATCATAGGCTAACAATTCTGTGGGATTCATTAGACAGTGGAAAACAATTGAATTAAAGGATAAAATGGATTAACAGTTGAAGAAACTAAGTGATGTATTAATGTATCAGAAATTTCCACAGTCCCAACCAATTCGAGCCCACAACTCATACAACCTAACAATCCTAACATATTAGAGATTAAACATAAGGTTTAGAGACTAGTTAACCATTTAAACATCATTTAAAAACATTTAAAAAGATTTAATCAATCAGAATACTATTTACAGGACAACACAGAGAGCCATTCCTCGTGCACGTGTGCACGCATGTCGTGTGCACGACACGACACGAACTGGGTCGAGTCCCTTTGCAGGGTGGTTCGCCTAGGGTCCCCCTAGGTCTGTGTCACCCTGGTTTGGGTCAACGTGTCCTGTGTCGTGATTGGTACAGGTGTATCAGAGCCAAAAACACGCTGAACTAACACAGGCAAAAACCCGTGTACTCGACCGTGCGTGTCCGACACGACACCATAGGTCATGACACTTGGGGAGTGTCATGACAGACACTGCCCCAAAGTGTCCAGTAAAAATCTCATGCTTTAGTGCCGTGTCCATTGAGCAATCATGCTCGAGTAGCAGGGGAAAAGAACAGTCCCGAGCTAGTGCACACAGTCGTGTCCAGCTCGATTTGCACCCAACACAGACACAAAACGACCATGGTCCCTTCATGAAAATCAATGAGCACACATAGATCTACATTCCTATTCAAACAGAAATTAAAAACAGCAAAGTTGATCTCTCAGAGGCATTTGGTCGAACACCTAACATACATGACTGGTACGTGTCCGATACGGACACGAAACGAATCCGAACCCTAGGTTTAGCCTATCCTACAGTAGGGGTAGGGCTAGGGCCTTCCTAAAATGGATTTAAATAGAAATTTAATGGGTTATTGAGAGTTATACCTATTGATTCACAATGGGTGAAAAAGTCCTCAAATGCAATGAACTCCTCAAGCCACCAAGTTCCCCCAAATTGTTTCTTCCTGTAACCAATTTACTCCAGCAGTAAGAGGATGAAATTTAGGTCCAAATAAAATTGGTTTGAGGGAAAAAGAAATTAAAATTGATTTTTAATGATTTTTGGAAGATGTGACTCACCTCTTTCCTTAGAACTTTTGAAAGAACCTTAAAAGAGGCTAGCCCTAAAAATTAGGAGGGATTAAATAAGGGGGGCTGTCCTAGTGGCCGGCCAAGCTAGGGCTAGGGTTAGGTTGGGCTAGCTAGGGTTGAGTCTTCTATGGTTCAAGTCATAATCATGGCTTATGACTTCACAAGTCATAACTTAGTCAATTTAATTCCAAACTTCCCCAAACTAGTTCTAATGGACAAGAAATTATTAACTTAGGTCATACTAGGGTCCTTAACCATAATCAAGATGTCCTGACCTAGGTTAGCCTATAGGGCAGTCTCCTAGTCACATCAGACAACATCTAAAACTAGCACCAAACCAAAGCACTAAAAATCACCTAAAATCACATTAATTAGAATTATCAATAATAATCCCCAAATAAATTCTAAAATTTTGAAAATGACCAAAATACAATCAAGCTAGAAAGGTGGCAGTGACAGTGACCCCTGAATATTTGAACCGCATGGTGATGATGGGTGCCTTCTTCGTGAGCCGCATGGAGATAGTCCTTGTGAGCCACATAAGGTAGCCTCTGCTTGAACCGCATAGAATAGCTTCGGTCTGAGCCGCATGGAATAGCTTCGGCCTGAGCCTCATGGGGTGGTCTCTGCCTGAGTCGCATGCGACTGTCCACGTGTCAAGGCCGTATGAAGATTTCTGGATTTCGGGGGATCGTGTCAGAGATTTCCTTTGTTTTCCTAGGAGTTTGCCATTATAATGGAGTCATTATTGTTTCTTTGTGTCAGAGCTGTCATTTGTCTGAGCTGTCAGCCGTCAAGGAATTTAATGCAGTAAAGGACAAAGGAAAGAGTTGTTCGCAGGCCACGTGGCTCCTCTTTGAGCCGTATAGAACTTATTCGAGCCGCATGGATCCCTGAGCCGCATAAGCTCTCTGAGCCGCATGGGGCTCCCTGGCCGCATAGAGCTTTCTTTATTCTTTTCCATGCTTCTACAAGACCCCTTCAAAGTTTTCAATTTGCAAAATTAAAATACTTTGAATATGAAGCATGGCTATGTATAAACTCTTCTGGCCGCATATGATGTTCTGGCGGCATGGATGTCCCAGCCACATGGATGTCTCGATCGCATGGATGTCACATCCATATTGAGTCAATCAGTCGCAGGGACTTTCGGGCCGTATAGCTCCTTGCCACGTGTGCGTGTCTTTAATTGCCTCAACTTCGTTTTAGTGCCGTCTTTAGGGGAAATCCCAAGGGTCGGCTCATTAAATCTTTGGATTTTATGTCCTGGGTAAATCTTCTTTATGAGAGAGGGGACGAAATTCGAGAAGTCGGTTTAGTCTTTTTCGAGGCGGTTATTAGTCTACGTGTCCCCCCTTCTCTTGTCCTCCTATAAATAAGAGGAGTTTAAGAGAGAAAACTTCTTTTACTTTCTCTTCTGCTTCGAACTTTCCCTACCCCGATTGTTCCCCTCTTCTTCTTCGATCATCAATGGCTCCCAAGAAGACCGTTGCGGCGAAGGGTAAGAAGGCGGCGTCTTCGTCGACTATGGCGGCGAAGGACAAGAAGACTGCTTCTACTTCGACTGCGACCGCTCCTCCACCGGCCGACGTGCCCGTAACTCACCTTGACGTCCATCCCCCTATTGCTGGTAAGGACATTATGTGAGTTTAAAGAACCCTAACTGCTATGGCTACGTCGCATGTTTTATGCACGAGCCTTTATCTTCATATGGGCCGCATGTTCGTCTTACGGTCGAGCTGCGAGACGCATAAGAATATCTACTGTGACCGCATACGTGCTTTGCCAACGAAGTCGCATAACATACGCTGAGCCGCATAGATTCGTATAATTTTGTCCGTCACGTGGTCCTTGCGAACTTATCCGAACACTGAGGGCCCTATGAGAGCACTGCCGCATGAACCTTTACTGAATGGAGCCGCATAAGTGTTCTTCTGAGCTTGAGCCATATGAGGCTTCATTAAGTTGGAGTCGCATAAGTGTTCTCTTGAGCCTCATGAGGCTTCGTTAAGTTGGAGCCGCATAAGCTCGAAAACACCCCTCAATTCTTTTTGTCCATCTTTTTAACTTATCTTTTTTTTGTCTTCTTCTTAGTGAATTTGCCGGTTAATGCTGCTGGAGAACTCCTGGTAGGTCGTGCCCAAGATGCTCTGGGCTATAGGTACGATAATATAGTTAGGCATGTGGCAGACTAGTTTCCTAGTGATGAGCCTCCGGCGAGATTGAATGCCCTCAAGAACCAGCATTTCTATTTTCTCAATGCTATGATGAATTCCGAGAAATTAGAAAGGGAATACTTGAAGCCTGAGTTCCTCTTTGGAGACGCCTTAACTGTGAAGAACAGTCAGGTTCTGGATGTGTCAGAGAACTGGAGTTTTGTTTCTAATGGGATGGCGATCCGCATCCCCCAAATGGAACGTCACTTCCCGCTATCTTGGTTCAATACGCTCCCATTGGACCGGAAGATGGAGGAGTCTTTAACTCCTACCCGAAGTGGGATGTTTATTGGAGACATCCATTATAACAACAGTATGAAGTCAGTGTGTGCGGGCAAGGTGCACACCAGCCGTTCTGTAATAGGATTGGCCCAGGTACTTTCTTGAATGTGCCGGGTCCTAATTTCACGTTTTCTGTAGCTGACACTTTTATGAACCAACTTGCTCGGAAGGGCTCATATCGCATCGGCCGGTTGGCACTCCCGAGTTGGATACATCCCATTCCCTCATGGACCAATCTGTCTACGTGGATCTTGCGAAAGTATAAGGTCTTCTTGTGTGAGATTGGTCTTTATCATGCTATTCGGGGCACCAGCCATGGCTTGCCCATAAACAAGAGATTATTCATATCTCTGCTGGAGATGTATAACTGCCGTATGGGAACCTTCTATACACCCGTAGGGGAAATGGGGCTTGCGCTTCATGAAATGCACGCGGTCTCCAAACTTCCTTGGGGGGATGAAGCTTTTGAGGCGTACACTGTCACTACCACATTTCTAGTTTGAGGATAAATTTGTCATTTTTGGGGTAAATAAAATTTATTAGTATTAATTAGAATTTATGGGAATTTTTAGGATTTATTTTGGATTTATTTGGACTAGTTTGATTTTTGACCAGTTTTGACTCATGTAGACCAACCTAGGAACTAACCATAGTTAGTTGGGTTTGGTTAGGTCAAGTGGACCCTAGTCTAACCTAGTGTGACTCAAGTTCGTGGTTAGTGATTCATTAGAACTTGAATTAGGAATTTAGGAATCAAGTTATTTGATAAATGGCTTGTGATTACACAAGTCATTTTGTGACTAAACTAGAGAGGACTAGCCAACACTACAAGAAAATAGGTCTTTTTCAACGTTTATTCCTCCAACATTTTTGTAAACATTGGCTAAGTTAGCATATAACGACGTATTTAAAAAAATGTTGGTCGTGACCGGCATTTGTCTTTAAATGTCGCACAATATACCAACGTTTGTAAACAAACATTGATAATTACCTGCGTTTTCCCTTAAACGTTGAGCAATATACCAACGTTTTTAAACAAAGGTTGACAATTACCTTCATTTGTCTTTAAACGTCAAGAAATATACCAACATTTTTAAAACAAACATTGATAATTACTTGCGTTTTTCTTTAAACGTCGAGCAATATACCAATATTTGACAATTACCTGCGTTTGTCTTTAAACGTCGAGAAATATAACAACATTTTGAAAACAAACGTTGTTAATTACCTGCATTTTTCTTTAAACGTCGAGCAATATACCAACGTTTTTAAACAAAGGTTGACAATTACCTTCATTTGTCTTTAAACGTCGAGAAATATACCAACATTTTTAAAACAAACATTGATAATTACTTGCGTTTTTCTTTAAACGTCGAGCAATATACCAATATTTGACAATTACCTGCGTTTGTCTTTAAACGTCGAAAAATATACCAACATTTTGAAAACAAACGTTGTTAATTACCTGCGTTTTTCTTTAAACGTCGAGCAATATACCAACGTTTTGTGAAGCATGTTACATATTTGGAAACCCTTTTCGACATTTCTTTGACTTTTTTTTGGGCATTTACACTTATTTGACGTGTGAAGGAATTTTTTTTTCTAATCCTACATAAATTAGGCAGATTTTGTTTATGGAAATTAAGGTGAACCATTGACTAAATTAAAAAGTTTGCTTTATACATATAGCAAATGACCTCTAGCCTAGTGGTTAAGAGAGATGCATGCGGCCCGAGTGGTCAGGAGTTCGAATCCCAGTGGGAGCGATTCCAGAAACAATTTACCTGGTTCCAAAAAAAAAAAAACCCAACAGTTTTTGAAAAAATTTGGCCATACAAAACCTAACGTTTGTTTAAAATGGTTAGGAAATCAAAATTCGACGTTTTTGGAAAAAGGTTGGGAAAACTCATCGTTTCAAAAAACGTTGGAAAGTTCTCTTTTGCGACGTTTTTGTGAGAAACTGTTGGAAATATTGTAATCATTATAGAACAATTAATGGCGTTTATAAACGTCGTCTAAACCCTATGCCAACATTTTGCGTAAATGTTGTAAATTGCCAACTAGAGCAACGACGACGTTTGCAAAAACCGTTGAACAAACGTCGGTAACGCCTATGCCAATGTTTTGCACAGTTTTGCCAACGCTAATAAAACGTTGGAAAAAATCATTTTTCTTGTAGTACAAACCTAGCTCAACCCCCACCCTAACCTAGCATGGCCGGCCACCCTAGCTGAACCTAGGGATTCCTCCATTATAAATACTCTCCTAGTTTTTAGGGCTAGCCTCTTTTAAGGTTCTTCAAAAGTTCTAAGGAAAGAGGTGAGTCCCATCTTCCAAAAATCCTTAAAAATCCATTTTAAATCCTTTTTCCTTCAAACCAATTTCATTAGGACCTAAATTTCTTCCTCTTGCTGCTGGAATTAATTGGATGTAGGAAGAAACAATTTGTGGGACTTGGAGGCTTGAGGAGTTCATTGCTTTTGGGGACTTTTTCATTGGACGTTCACAAGGAGGTAAATTCTTCAAATCTCCATGAAACTTCATGTAGTCTTCACCAATAGGAAGCCCTAAGAGTCCCCCAAATGCCTGGATAAGGTTCGTGTCCTGTGTCAGTGGTTTCGTGTCCGTTCTGGACACGTATCAGTGACTATGGCATTGTGTTCGACGAAATGCCTCAAAGGGCATTTCGATCGATTTATTTCATTATTTTTTAATAGGAATGTTAGATCTGATGTTGTCTTTTGATTCCTGTGCTTGTGTATTCGTGACGTGTCGTTTTCGTGACGTTTTGCTAGCCTGGACACGCGCGTGCACACGGCCGCGCACAGCTACAGGGATCCCCTGCTACTCGGGGGCAAGAACTCCCTGGACACGATGCATGGACACGAAATATTTGACACACACGATGGGGCAGTGTCTGTCATGACACTCCCCAATTGACACGACCTCTCGTGTCGTGTTGGAGGTGCAGGACACACCACACGGGGTTTACACACAGTCTCTGTACTCGTGTGGATGGGCTCTGATACGCGTGTCTAACTTGGACACGTGGACACGAGGACCCAGGACAGTTGGACCTAGACCTAGCCTAAGTGTAGGGGTACCCAGGTGCATGAGCACGAGGCCCACCTTGTGCTGTGTCGTGCACACGACACGCGTGCACACGTGCACGAGGAGTGGCTCACTATGCATTGTCCTGTAAAAAGTATTCTGATGTTAAATCATTTTAAATGTTTTGAAGTGATGGTTTAATGGTTAATTAGTTTCTAAATATCATGTTTAATCTCTGTTATTATAGGGTTACAAATTGTTTAGTTTTAATATGGGGTTTTGGGCTCGAATTGGGGTGAACTATGGGATTTCTGATACATTGAAAATTCATTCAGTTTTCTTCCCTGTCAATACATTTTATCCTTTTAATCCAATGTTCTCCACTGTCTAATGAATCCCACATAAGTGTTAGCCTATGATAAGTTGTTTTACCTGTTGGAATAGGTGTTGGATCCATATATTTAGAATTTAGACTATGAGTTTGGGCTCAAATGTATTGACTGATGCAAGTAATACTGATTTCTGTTAACCTTCATTCCAGTTTCTAATTTATTTTTATCTGATGATTCTAACCTTTGTGATAATGTTAATGACTGAGTTTTGATTCTAAATACATTCCCTATATGTTATCTTGTTATGGGTTAAAGATTGGGGTTGAATTGATAAAGTGGAGGACTGTTTTTATGGGTCATGTTTATAGGGTATGTTATGAGCTGTTTCCTTCTTTCCTTAGATTATGTATTGCCCAGATGTTGATAGGACCTGGGTTGAAGTCTTAACTGAGATTAAGTTCCAGTTTTATATAAAACCTGAGTTTAAGTGTGAGCAATTCCAGTTTTGACTGATGTTGAATTGCCCTTTCTTCTATTCATTCCCTGTTTCTTTCAATAAATATGTATTGCTGTTGGACTGTTAATTTATATTCCTAAAGTCCTTCACAGACTTGATGATTGGACTGTTGGTTTGGGACTGTTAATTGGTTAATTGATTTGTAACTGCTATCCTTCCAATGTTAACCTGGAATTGGATTACCTTGCACCCTTGTGAATTTCTGGAACAAGTTCCTGTTAGCTTGTAAGGATAGAAACTTGGGATTGTAGTAGAGTTGGACTTGAGAGTTAATGTGAACCAATTCTAGTTTGATTTGTATTGAATTTTCCTTCTCTCTTATCATTCACTGTCTTTTCCAATGAATATATATACACTGTTTACACACTCTTCACTTATTAATTCCTGCACACACAAGTATACACACACACATAGCCTTCTTGTATTGACCTGTCCCACACTACACACATGCTTCCCTCCCCATATGCATATTCATGTGTATATTATATATCTATGTACATATGTGTGGTGTAATGTGTCTATATATATGTGTGAAATGTATATCTATATGTATACCTATAGTATTTAGCCTAGGTATACATAGTGTTAATCCAAATATTTGTATCTATATATATAATGTTGTTACACATAGGTGTGTGGGTACTTGAAATGTTGTGTGTTGTCTAGTATAGACTTGTTAGAGCCTAGCATGACTTGTTAGACCTAGTTAGTTGAGTTTAGCCTAGTTTAGACAAGGTTGACCTAGTTTGACTTCTAGGGTTGACCAAAGTTGACCAAGAGTTGACTTTGGCCTAGATTGACTTAGAATCATGTAGAATGCATAGTAGTACTATATTTGCTATTCTGGACTTGTTGTGACTTGTGCTGTTCTGATTAGGAGCCAGACACCACTCCTTGGACAGTACGTTTCATACCGAACACTCTGTTACAGGCGAGTACATTTTTTGATCATTTCATATCCTGCTTAGAATTATTTCCTGCAGTAGATTACTTTACTTGTACTGTCACGATGGTCACACGGATTGGTACTATATGGATCCCTTCTTGAGATGTTATCCTTAGGGAGCATCGGGTACTACATGTTCTGTGCGTTTCACTTACATGGCGTATTACTGTGCTTCATTGGTTCCTTGATCACTTACGACATATACTCTTATGATCGTAGAGTCTTCCTAGAATCCTTATCCCATTTATGGGACTACTATGTATCACCTTCGGGGTCTATCACCTTCGGGGTTCATCACCTTCTGTAACGCCCCAGTCCCAAAATACGTAGGACTAGAACGCAATCATGCCAGCTGTATACATACGAAGTATATGGACCCTCGTATATATACATAAGCTGTAAAATGCAGTAACCAAGGTACTAAATCTCATCCACAAAGATAAATAATGATATAAAAGCAACTTTGAATTTGTCATGTACACAATAGTTGGGCAGAGACAAAGTCCACTACCAACCAAATTAAATATGGAAATATATACAAGGAAAAAAAAATTTAACAAGCGAGAGCAATGGCGAGTCCAAGAGCAATCACCATGAAGGAAGGAATGGCATTAGCTAGAGCACCTATAAGAAATCACGAAACACACACCTGACGAGATAACCAGGTCCTCAGAGGGACGTAACAAGATACATCAATATGCCATATAAATACTGAATATAAACACGCCACAATCAAAAAAAGTGACAAGACACTATAAGGTAATCTAACCAACTAAAGTGAACATAAAGTGAGAATAAACCTTTCGTCGCATGAGCCCTGGCTGTAAATTGGATCTAGTATAGTCCCCACTTGGGCACCAGTGACCGAGAGCATGACGTTCAAAAACGACAGTAGCCAACCTGAGAGGCTCATACCCGTATCTCCAGCGGAGCTACCGAGTTACAAGGGAAGTGCAATAGAAGCCCATACGATAAGGTAATGTTCTCCCCACCCAATGTACCTATCATGTCGCATCCACGACCATGTAACACTACTAACAGTCAAGTCTTCTAACACGCAACTATTGACAGTTAGACCTAACGTACGTCCTGCACGTATCAGTGATCAGCCAACACGCAAGTCCGTAGACTATATGCTACTCATAACTCACACATCTCGTGGTACAACAGTGTCAAAGTTTTATACAATGCACTAAGCTAGTGGTAGTCCCTTAACTCTTAGTCCATATGCAATCAAGGGTAAATAACAAGGTACAACTAATATCACTGAGCAGGCAGTAATCATGAACTAGAAATAAATGAACAGTGATATGTAAATAAAATGCAACTAAAAATAAACAGTATAATGTGGCAAGGTATCTTGCCTGTCATTACGCCTGGTGTGGTACGGTGTCCTCTGTAAGGTTCCAGTTGCCTGTTGTGTCGCCTGGTGTGGTGCGATTATCCGACAGGTCCTATTTTGTCCAATAGCTGAGGTCGAGGTGAAGGGGTCCAATTTGTGAGAAAATAGGAGTATGATCAGTCATGTTCGAGAGTGAGAGATAGTGAGAATTTACAGAGAAAGTAGTATAATATTTTGAAAATATTTATGATACTTGTAGTCTTTGTAGATTGTATTTTAAATGGATCTCAAAATACTATAAAGCTTTATTTTAAAATACCATAAATATATTTTGAGCTTTCAAGCCAAATATTGGATATCCTTATAGGGCCAAAACCAATATAGTATATATTTTTATCTCAAAATAATTTTAGGAAGTAATTATATATTTATCTACTGGAACAAGATAAAATAATACTAGTAATAATCTCAACAATAATAAATATAATAATAATAACAAAATGATATTAATAATAATAACATGTCTAAAAATATTTTAGGTGAATATCTGAAAGGTAGTAGAAAACTTTAATTAAAAAAAAAAAATTTATGGGTCAAAAATATATATGTATAACTATTTTACAATATATATAAGTAATATTAAAGGTGTTACTAATAATTAGCAATTAAATATACACATATACCTTATTAGTATAATAAACTAACAACTTGGGTTATCCTCTGTAAAAAAATAATAATAATAATAGTAATAATAATAACTACTGTAAAATCATGTGTAGTGATCTCCTCGAGAAGAACAGTTATCAACAACTCGATGTCGGTGCTGCTCCGATCAGCTTGTGGATCGGCGGAGGAGATCTCAGCAGAAGAAGGTGGCAGTCGCCGGAGAAGGAGAAAAGGCGACCGCACGGGGGAAGCACGGTGGATGTCAGCGCACGCGGAGGGGCGCTCACGGCTGGCGCGGGGCTACGGCAAAAGCGAGGCCGCCGGGGAGTCAATGCCGGTCTGGGAGATGTTGGGCAGGGCGTTTCTCGGCACGCGCGGGGAGGAAGACGGGAAAGCGAGCGGAGGAAGACTGGCGAAGGCGCTCGGGTCTCGGTCAGGTTAGGCTTCCCCCTCCTCTCCATGAGTGATAATGGTGGTGTTGCGGGTTTTTTGTGGGCGGCGCCGGCCGACAATGGCCGTGGCGGGGTGGTGAAGGGTGTTGGTGGCGGTGGTGAAGTCTGGTGGCGATGGGATGATGATGGCTGCGGTAATTTTGGTGGCCGAGAGAAAAAGGGGTTTTGGTGCGGTGGCGTGGAAATGGGGACGGCGAGATTTTGTGTGGACGGGAGGAACGACAGCAGCCGGGTGGTAATGGTTACGGTGGACAGAAGATTTCGGGGAAGAGGTCACAGTTGGTGGTGGCGGTGGTCGCTGTGGTAGGAGTTTCGACGAGGTGGCCGGAGGAGTCGGGAGGCAGAAAAGAATCTTGGTCGAGGATTGTGTTGTTGTGGTGGAGAGATGGCGGGTGCTGATGGTGGCGAAGATGGTCGGAGGTTGGTCGGGAGTAGTGGCGCTGAGTTCACAGGAGAGGAAGGTTGTCGAGTTGCGATGCTTGGGTTGGTGAAAATATTGGTTGGAGTCGATGATGGCCAAGGAGAAAGTTCGGCCGGGATGGTTGGTGTCGAGGAGTTGTCGTGTCGGGGTTTGTCCCGCCACGAGGAGGACGTCCGGCTTATCGGGCGGGTAAAATCATGTATTTGTACAAAGAAGATATAGTGGATGGAAGGCACAAACACGGTGCACAATTTGTGGATGATAATTTGCTGGAGGAGTACCTCTCCTTTTATAGGAGGTGGGAATTCACAGTTGGATAGGGATTAGTATACGTTTTAAACCCCAATAGATATTATCATATTTAAATTAAAATTTGATTTAAACTTTAAATTATTCAAATCCCAATTCAAACATAAAACCTCCACTCATTTAATTTAAATACCAATGAAATCTTTTCTAATTTAATTTAGCATATTTAATCAAATATTTAAAATCAATAAAATCTTAAGTATCATTTCCATATTTAATAAATATAAAAATAGTTAATTTTGAAAATCACGATAAATACTTTAAATTTAATTATGAACTAGCCTTTATAATAAAAAAAATTATTAATAAACAAAGTTCACTTTTCGCAACCATTTGGAAACATTTCATATAAATCAAAATTTTCAAATTGCAACTTATTTTTAAACGACGATCAAAATACTCTTTTATACAAAAGAATTTATTTATCCCAAAAATGTACTTTCCTATTAAAATAAAATTTATAATAAAATATATTTTTCTAAAATATGCAGCTCGACACATTCGCACTTGTCGAGAAATTACGAAACGCGAATGTCGCACGCTACGTAAATACGACATGCGACTCATGAGCGGCGTATAGATACGAAAAAAAATAAATAAATACGAACATATATTTAAAAAAAATTAGTAGAAAATTAGGGGTTTTACATCCTACCCAACTTAAAAGAATTTCGTCCTCGAAATTTAGGAAAAATTAGGATAGGTAGGATGAAGGAGATAGGAGCAGTATAATCGAGAAGAATTTGATTCATATTGAACAAAAAGGCAATCAATTGTTTGACAAGAATGAAACGACATTTCAATGGCAATATGTCATTCAATCGATTAGAACAAAATTTTGATGGTTTTAGATTACGATCCTGCACTGACAATCGATCCATGACTAAGCTCAATCATCCCTAACATTACCCTCAAAAAGGGGCAACCTCACCAGTAGGCAATAAACTCCTTAATCCTTTGATATCATTAATATTTATGCAGTACCTCTTATCGTAAATCGTTCTTTCAAAAATTTACTTTCGTACCAGTTCCCTTAAAAATCTAACAAACAATTTCGATTAGAAATGTATTCTATCTTCCTTCACCTCGTCTTAGAATTTCAATAGTCCCAAATTTTGAATCCATAAATCCCCCAAGTTAAAATTTTCTTCTAAAATTAAAATTCCAAAACCTTCAACCAATTGGCCTAAGTAAAAGTTAAGATCTCCTTACTACCAATTTATATTTATTGGTCAATGTACAATGCATCCGTAGGTAACAAGATAAAAGTCCATCTTCCATGTTCGATAAATCTCGAAAACTAATGGTATACCTTCATAACGCAATCTTCTATCATTATAATTGAAAACTTTCTCAAATATTTAACAATCTCAGTTAATGGTAGAATGAACTCCTCTCAACTTCTTAGTCATAATCATTTTAGAACTTAATCGAAGTATAAAGGTTTCCTTCTTCAACAATTTGTTATCCTTGAAAACTAGTATTATCATAACACTATATGTTATCGAAAGCAACGCCAACATTGTCTTTATCAAAAATTGCATCCATAAATTTAATATATAACTTTGGTTCTCAACCCATCAACACTTTAGGAAAAAAAAAATTCGATATGTAGTTACCTCAAAACAAATTTGAAAGTCGCGAAGTCTTATTTATCCTCGAGTGTTTCATCAAAACATAATATATCATTCCTTACTTCATTGATTCGGTTTTTCGCACATATTTATTCACGTCCATCTGTACCTCATAATCTCGTAGTTAGCTTAACCACTGCATTACTTATCCATGTTGTGGGGTTCTCCAATATAACCTCTACTAACCCAAGATTGTCATGATCACATTTTTCTTTGAGCAAGGAAATCATAACATGAGCGAAGTTGCATCAACCATAGAGGAATCAAGGTGAAATATGACAAGCAATTTAGTGAAAAGGAAAAAAAAAAGGGTAAGGGTTGCAATATTGAAGAGAGAAAGATGTTATGTGTCTAAGTAAGATAAGATATTAAAATAAATGACAAGGGTTAAGCAGTCAAGATAAAAAGTCAAGATAAAACACAAGGTTAAGCATTTAACGGATTTAGCAGATCGCAATTGGGCCGAAGATTTGAGTCAAGATTGAGTGCAATTATATAGCCAAAGTATATCGGTACCATGGTATAGGTTATAGTTAGTCTTTATGACCCAAAATTCGTACCATAAAAATAGAGTACAAGGGGACGTGTTTTAGTGGGACATGATATACCTACATGAAGGTGAGCTCGTCTAGGTCTTGCATGTGAAATCTGTTGGAAGAAAATGTCTAGTGTTGTGCTTCAAATATCAAAGTCACGGTAGGGAACGCCAATTGATCAAAAATAGAAAGTCGGTTTTCATAACGTACTAATTAATGCACGAAAATAAAAGGTTTAAGGCACGAAGTAAAGATAATTATGAATCTCGTAGGTCAAGTTAAGATAAGTTAGAGGCGCAGTTTCTAGAGAGAAAAATAGTCTCATAGATAAGGGTATGGTCAAGGGGATGGTTCTAATCATTTCTAAGTTTCAAGCAATTAGATGTCATGAATAAAGATCTAGATTTGAGGGAAGGTCGAGTAAGTCAAAGATATGTTTATCGGTTTGGTCGATGACTAACTATACTTGTGTATATGCAATATCATAGTCATAGGTGGCATGGCAATGTAATGTGGGATACTTCTATCTCACTAGGGTGACCTTTATTGCTTCTTGGTCCTCTACCAATACGATCTATTCTAAATTTCAATGTTCCTCGAATGTTTCTCAATAATATATACAAGATACTCCGCAAAATTCTAATTATCTTATACTGTCAACTTTAATCAAAATTTTAAATCTCTGGTCAATCTCGATACAACCCTTGTATATCATAAATTGAATAATTATCATTTTTTTTCTCTCAATTCTTTAAACTCAACCTTTAAATATGTTTGTCAGCCGAAAAATAATGGAACATTTAAATAACTTATGAATTTAAATGCTATATCCTCCAAACGTGTATATCTAGCCTCCAATAAGTCACAACTACTCTTCAAAAGTAATTCCTTTTTTTTTCAAAATTTAAATATCCATAATCAAGACCTTAAACTCAAAATTTAAATAACTCTATAAATCATAGATCATAGGACAAAATTTGAAATTTCCTTCAAGTTGATTTCCTATCTTCCAAAATATTTTAAGCAAACTTTTTACCATCATCTCTTCAAGCTAAAAAATTAAATACTTATAATTCGTAAATCGTAGAACCAATTTAAAACCTCAAGCTCTCTAATAAACCATAAACCGTAAACTCTTTATATTCTCTAATCGTTTATAAAATCATAACTTATAAAATTTAAACACTTTAGTAAATTCGAGATAAACTTTAACATATTCAATCCAACTTGAACTTAATCGTAACCCATGTGTCATAATTTAAAGATGTTTTCCAAACCGGTTTCATATCCCAATAAATCATAATCTATTTCATAATTTGCAAAAATCATAAATCATAAGTTTGTTTTCTCCTTCTAGCTATTCTCTTGTGTACACCACCATGTAAAAATAAAATTTCAACTATCATTTGAAAGTGGTAATACGCTACTACCCAATTTAAATTTAACTAATCCTTAAAATCATACTTTCTAGAAAAGTAAATTCCTTTATAACTCAAATAAAATTCCAATACCTATTGATTGCCAATGCAATCCATCTAGCCATGTGTTTAACCTATGGGCATATACTAGTGTAGTCATCTTACTAAACATGAAACTAATAATTTACGGTAGAAGGAGTCAAGCAAGATGCAAATCAAGGAGGTCGAACAAGAGTTCGGGGTTTTGAAGTAAAAAAGATGCCAAGTAAGTGGATGAGATTCTAGACTCTAATCCTATATTGCAGGCCCGTTCGGTACAGTTATGTAACCGAAACGGCAAACTAGACCTGCATGGGCCACCACAAAAGCATGTAACGCCCCAGTCCCAAAATACGTAGGACTAGAACGCAATCATGCCAGCTGTATACATACGAAGTATATGGACCCTCGTATGTATACATAAGCTGTAAAATGCAGTAACCAAGGTACTAAATCTCATTCACAAAGATAAATAATGATATAAAAGCAACTTTGAATTTGTCATGTACACAATAGTTGGGCGGAGACAAAGTCCACTACCAACCAAATTAAATATGGAAATATATACAAGGAAAAAAAATTTAACAAGCGAGAGCAATGGCGAGTCCAAAAGCAATCACCACGAAGGAAGGAATGGCCTTAGCTAGAGCACCTGCAAGAAATCACGAAACACACACCTGGCGAGATAACCAGGTCCTCAGAGGGACGTAACAAGATACATCAACATACCATATAAATACTGAATATAAACACGCCACAATCAAAGGAAGTGACAAGATACTATAAGGTAATCTAACCAACTAAAGTGAACATACAGTGAGAACAAACCTTTCGTCGCATGAGCCCTGGCTGTAAATGGGATCTAGTATAGTCCCCACTTGGGCACCAGTGACCGAGAGCATGACGTTCAAAAATGACAGTGGCCAACCTGAGAGGCTCATACCCGTATCTCCAGCGGAGCTACCGAGTTACAAGGGAAGTGCAATAGAAGCCCATACGATAAGGAAATGTTCTCCCCACCCAATGTACCTATCATGTCGCATCCACGACCATGTAACACTACTAACCGTCAATTCTTCTAACACGCAACTATTGACAGTTAGACCTAACGCACGTCCTGCACGTATCAGTGATCAGCCAACACGCAAGTCCGTAGACTATATGCTACTCATAACTCACACATCTCGTGGCACAACAGTGTCAAAGTTTTATGCAATGTACTAAGCAAGTGGTAGTCCCTTAACTCTAAGTCCATATGCAATCAAGGGTAAATAACAAGGTACAACTAATATCACTGAGCAGGCAGTAATCATGAACTAGAAATAAATGAACAGTGATATGTAAATAAAATGCAACTAAAAATAAACAGTATAATGTGGCAAGGTATCTTGCCTGTCATTACGCCTGGTGTGGTACGGTGTCCTCTGTAAGGTTCCAGTTGCCTGTTGTGTCGCCTGGTGTGGTGCGATTATCCGACAGGTCCTATTTTGTCCAATAGCAGAGGTCGAGGTGAAGGGGTCCAATTTGTGAGAAAATAGGAGTATGATCAGTCATGTTCGAGAGTGAGAGATAGTGAGAATTTGCAGAGAAAGTAGTATAATATTTTGAAAATATTTATGATACTTGTAGTCTTTGTAGATTGTATTTTAAATGGATCTCAAAATACTATAAAGCTTTATTTTAAAATACCATAAATATATTTTGAGCTTTCAAGCCAAATATTGAATATCCTTATAGGGACGAAACCAATATAGTATATATATTTTTATCTCAAAATAATTTTAGGAAGTAATTATATATTTATCTACTGGAACAAGATAAAATAATACTAGTAATAATCTCAACAATAATAAATATAATAATAATAACAAAATGATATTAATAATAATAACATGTCTAAAAATATTTTAGGTGAATATCTGAAAGGTAGTAGAAAACTTTAATTAAAAAAATATTTTTTATGGGTCAAAAATATATATGTGTAACTATTTTACAATATATATAAGTAATATTAAAGGTGTTACTAATAATTAGCAATTAAATATACACATATACCTTATTAGTATAATATACTAACAATTTGTGTTATCCTCTGTAAAATAATAATAATAATAATAGTAATAATAATAACTACTGTAAAATCATGTGTAGTGTTCTCCTCGAGAAGAACAGTTATCAACAACTCGATGTCGGTGCTGCTCCGATCAGCTTATGGATCGGCAGAGGAGATCTCAGCAGAAGAAGGTGGCGGTCGCCGGAGAAGGAGAAAAGGCGACCGCGCGGGGGAAGCATGGTGGATGTTAGCGCACGCGAAGGGGCGCTCACGGCTGGCGCGGGGCTTCGGCAAAAGCGAGGCCGCCGGGGAGTCAATGCAGGTCTGGGAGATGTTGGGCAGGGCGTTTCTCGGCACGCGCGGGGAGGAAGACGGGAAAGCGAGCGGAGGAAGCCTGGCGAAGGCGCTCGGGTCTCGGTCAGGTTAGGCTTCCCCCTCATCTCCATGAGTGATAATAGTGGTGTTGCGGGTTTTTTGTGGGCGACGCCGGCCGACAATGTCCGTGGCGGGGTGGTGAAGGGTGTTGGTGGCGGTGGTGAAGTCTGGTGGCGATGGGATGATGATGGCTGCGGTAATTTTGGTGGCCGAGAGAAAAAGGGGTTTTGGTGCGATGGCGTAGAAATGGGGACGGCGTGATTTTGTGTGGACGGGAGGAACGACAGCAGCCGGGTGGTAATGGTTACGGTGGACAGAAGATTTCGGGGAAGAGGTCGCAGTTGGTGGTGGCGGTGGTCGCTGTGGTAGGAGTTTCGACGAGGTGGCCGGAGGAGTCGGGAGGCAGAAAAGAATCTTGGTCGAGGATTATGTTGTTGTGGTGGAGAGATGGCGGGTGCTGATGGTGGCGAAGATGGTCGGAGGTTGGTCGGGAGTAGTGGCGCTGAGTTCACAGGAGAGGAAGGTTGTCGAGTTGCGATGCTTGGGTTGGTGAAAATATTGGTTGGAGTCGATGATGGCCAAGGAGAAAGTTCGGCCGGGATGGTTGGTGTCGAGGAGTTATCGTGTTGGGGTTTGTCCCGCCACGAGGAGGACGTCCGGCTTGTCGGGCGGGTAAAATCATGTATTTGTACAAAGAAGATATAGTGGATGGAAGGCACAGACACGGTGCACAATTTGTGGATAATAATTTGCTGGAGGAGTACCTCTCCTTTTATAGGAGGTGGGAATTCCCAGTTGGATAGGGATTAGTATACGTTTTAAACCCCAATATATATTATCATATTTAAATTAAAATTTGATTTAAACTTTAAATTATTCAAATCCCAATTCAAACATAAAACCTCCACTCATTTAATTTAAATACCAATGAAATCTTTTCTAATTTAATTTAGCATATTTAATCAAATATTTAAAATCAATAAAATCTCAAGTATCATTTCCATATTTAATAAATATAAAAATAGTTAATTTCAAAAATCACGATAAATACTTTAAATTTAATTATGAACTAGCCTTTATAATAACAAAATTTATTAATAAGCAAAGTTCACCTTTCGCAACCATTTGGAAACATTTCATATAAATCAAAATTTTCAAATCGCAACTTATTTTTAAACAACGATCAAAATACTCTTTTATACAAAAGAATTTATTTATCCCAAAAATGTACTTTCCTATTAAAATAAAATTTATAATAAAATATATTTTTCTAAAATATGCAGCTCGACACATTCGCACTTGTCGAGAAATTACGAAACGCGAATGTCGCACGCTACGTAAATACGACAAGCGACTCATGAGCGACGTATAGATACGAAAAAAAAGGAATACGAACATATATTTAAAAAAAAATTAGTAGAAAATTAGGGGTTTTACACCTTCGGGGTCTATCACCTTCGGGGTCTGTTACATAGCATCAAATAACATAACCTGGCTGGATCCTTGTGTATTGATTGGGGGTACGAGGGAGTATAAATGGACATGTGAATAACACACCCGTAGTGTAGCATCAGAATCATTCCATAGTGTAGCATCAGAATCATCCCAGGCCATTTACATGTTCATATTGTACTCTGATTCACTAGTCACTGCTAGTTCTTTATGTATAGTAGATATTTCTATTACAGTTCTCTCCTGTTTACATACTGCTTTTCTTTCAGTACCTGTATCTTACTTTACTGCATGTTCATATTTTCTAACCTGCTATGATCTGTTGAAATGTACTGTGCTCGCTCCTGTCCTGACTGAACCTGTTGAAAATATTACAGAGGACGAGGAGGAGGCCTGCCTGGATACCTACTACGGGGCAGCCCTAGATGACACCTATGAGCTGGACCCTCAGGAGGATCCAGCAGTAGCTGAGGACCTTCCCCCGACTGCCTAGACTAGATAGTTAGGCTATTATCTTTATGTAGTTGGATTATGTTAGTTAGACTTTATGTGGAGATCAGTTGTATATATTCTTTCATCTGAGACCTTTTATTATGGATTTCTGGGATTATCTTAGACTGTTTTTATCTATTGCATTTCCTTGAGTTCTATTTCATATCGTGCTATCTCTTCCTTAGTTGTGATTGAGTTCTATTGCTATGTTACCCCGTTCGGGGAGTATAAACTGTTTAGATATATATATACTGTTAGATGTTGTGACCTAGGACAACGTTCTACCGCCGACACTGCGACTTAGGCTGGACGTATTCACGTCTCGTGCCCTTACTCTAGGGTACGGGTTATGACACGTTTGTAGTGGTGGCCCATGCAGGTCTAGACTAGAAGTGTAGTGGTGCTCGAACTAGAGTATCACTGCAGCCTGCTATAGGATATAGGACATTAATTTTAAGATACTCAATCACTTTAGGAAAATTCCTTTTATTGCCATCTAAATCCTTTTGTCAGCTGATCCTTTGAATTATAATTGTCCGCCTTATTATTTTGCTTCTTTCTCAGAAATTGATACTCTTGTTTGTCTATCTTCAGGATGGTAGAGACTCGATCGCAGCGTGCCGCCCATGAGGATGCTTTAGAGGGGACTACTACCTCTCAGCCAGCACGGCGAGGCCAGGGGACTGCAGCTCTTGTTACCTCAGCTCGTGTTGAGACCTCGGCAGCTGCAGCAGGGGGTATGCATCCAACGACTGGGACGCAGGACCCGGTCTATCTAGAGGATCCATTCCAGCCACCACCGCCTCCAGGACATGTGGACGCAGCTCAGATGTTTGCATACTTCCAGCAGTTCATAGACCGACTGCAGGCTCGGCAGGACAGAGGCATGGAGTTGGCCGTCACGACAGCCGCAGCTCGACCAATGGTGCAGCAGCAGAGGACACCAGGGATCGAGCAGTTTTAGAAAATAAGCTCCAGGGACTTCATGGGGACAGAGGGGATCCTGTATGCCGATGAGTGGATCGAGCATATGGAGGAGATCTTCCGCTTGGCCAGGATTCCAGCAGACCTTCAGATCGAGGCCGCAGCTAGCCGGATGCGAGATCTTGCTCGCACCTGGTATCAGTCGGACCCCAGGGTGGGGGTACCAGGGCAGACTTGGGAGCAGTTCAGGGGCTTCTTCAAGAAGAAGTTCTTTCCGGATTCAGTAGTCAGAGCCTTGGAGACACAGTTTGAGAGCTTGGTCCAGGGGAGCCTCTCAGTTGAGGAGTATGCGGGAGTGTTTGGCCGTCTCGGCAGGTTTGTTGAGGGGTTGAGCGAGACGACGAAGGCCCAGAGGTTCCTGAAGGGTCTAGTCAAGGAGGTCAAGTCCCTGACCAAGGGGAACAGAGATACTACGTTTGAGGAGATCTTGACGAGAGCCCTGTTAGCTGAGGATGATCTTGAGCTTAGGCTCAAGAGAGGGAGAGACCCAGTTGGAGACAGTAGCAGCGGGGGCCAGGCCAAGAGGCCCCACTTTCAGTTTTAGCAGCCGAGGTAGTTCCAGCCTCAGCCGATCCAGCAGAGGCCAGCTCAGCACCAGCAGCAGCCGAGGCAGCACCAGCAGGGCCAGAGGCAGGTTACCACTTGTGGATACTGTTGGAGGAATAGACATGCTGCCAGTGAGTGCAGAAAGAGGCTGGGCCTGTGCCTACTGTGTGGCTCAGCAGATCACCAGATGAAAGAGTGCCGTATGGGACGAGCAGCTCCGGAAGGTAGAGCCAGGGCTCCAGTAGGCCAGCAGCGGGGACCAGCCCTGCCGACGCAGCAGCAGAGATTTGTCCAGCACCAGCAGCAGGCCAGGGGAGGCCAGCAGGGACAAGCTTTCGCCATGGCAGCTGGAGATGCAGAGGTAACTGGAGAGCTAATTGCAGGTTCGATTCTTCTCGACTCCAGTCCAGCATTTGTATTGTTTGATTCCGGTATATCACATAGCTTCATTTCAGTATCTTTTGCGATTAGACACGATATCATAGCTGAATCGTTGCCTAGGACTTACAAGATCACGACCGGGGGTGGTATTATCCTCGTGAGTGATGTTTGTAAGGGTCGGAGAGTAGTTTTGGGAGGCCGTGAGTTGGAGGTGAGCCTGCTCGTAATGCCATTGCCGAACTACGATATAGTACTAGACATGGATTGGTTGAGCAGGCACCATGCCAGTATTGATTGCAGAGGGGATAGAGTTCTGTTCAGAGCGCCAGGGGAGCCAGAGTTCGAGTACTCCAGACGTCAGGCAGAGCAGAGCAGCGGAGTCTTCTGTGGAGTCTCGGTCGAGGAGCAGACGATTCCCCACCCCTTGATAGCAGAGTACATGGATGTTTTCCCGGAGGAGTTGCCGGGACTGCCACCAGACAGGGACATTGAGTTCTCGAAAGACTTGGTTCCAGGAGTGGAACCCATCTCTCAGCATGTCTATCGGGTGAACAATAGCGAGCTGGTGGAGCTGAAGAAGCAAGTGGATGAGCTACAGGACAAGGGCTTCATCCGCTCGAGTTCATCGCCATGGGGTGCACCAGTGTTGTTCGTACCGAAAAAGGATGGGTCAGTACGCATGTGTATTGACTATAGGGCACTCAACAACCTCACGATCAAGAACAGATACCCACTGCAGCGGATCGACGATCTGTTTGACCAGTTGAGCGGAGCTCGGGTTTTTTCCAAGATTGATCTGAGGTCAGGATATCACCAGGTGAAGGTGAAGGGGGAGGATATTCCCAAGACCGCTTTCAGGACACGGTATGGACAGTTCGAGTTTTTGGTTATACCGTTTAGACTAACCAATGCACCAGCTGTGTTTATGAACCTTATGAACAAGGTGTTCCATCAGTACCTGGATTAGTTTGTGGTAGTGTCCATTGATGATATCTTGATATACTCCAAGACTGAGGAGGAGCACGAGGAGCATTTGAGGATAGTGCTGGAGATTCTCAAGAAGGAGCAGCTTTATGGAAAACTCTCCAAGTGTGAGTTTTTTCTGGACCGGGTGGATTTCTTGGGGCACGTGGTGACTGGAGATGGTATCTCAGTTGATCCCAAGAAGATTATAGCAGTTGAGGCATGGACAACGCCGACTTCAGTTGCAGAGATCAGGAGCTTCCTGGGGCTGGCAGGATATTACCAGAGATTTGTGCAGGATTTCTTCCGGGTTGCAGAGCCGTTGACACGGTTGACCCGGAAGAATGCTGAGTATGTATGGTCAGAGGAGTGTCAGGCAGCTTTTGATGAGTTGAAGAAGCGGCTGACGACAGCTCTGATTCTGACGTTGCCTTCAGGATCAGGTGGATTCACTATTTATAGTGATGCTTCAGGAAAGGGGCTGGATTGTGTGTTACAGCAGCACGGGAAGGTGATTGCCTATGCTTCCAGGCAGTTACGTCCCCACGAGAAGAACTACCCTACCCACGACCTGGAGCTGGCAGTAGTGATTTTTACTTTGAAGCTGTGGAAGCATTATCTGTGTGGTGAGCGGGTAAAGATCTTCACAGATCACAAGAGCCTAAAGTATGTGTGCACCCAGAAGGAGTTGAACATGAGACAGCGTCGATGGTTGGAGTTGATGAAGGACTTCGACATTGTACTGCAGTATCATCCAGGGAAGGCCAACGTGGTTGCCGATGCTTTGAGTAGGTATCCGACAGCCATGTGTTTGACCATGGATCGGCATTTGCTTGCCGACTTAGAGAGCCTTGGGATTGAGGTGATCGTGCCAGGAGTGCAGATGCAGCTATGGGGGATGCAGATTAAGTCAGACTTGGTGGACAGGATCAAGGCAGCCCAGTTCGAGGATGTGGCTTTTCAGAGTATCAGAGAGCAGATCAGTATAGGAGTGGGGGATCCTGAGTTTTTACTTGCAGAGGATGGTGCCCTGAGGCACGGTGCCAGGTTATGTGTGCCTAGCGGGGAGCTCAGAGAGCAGATTATGCAGGAGGCCTACAGATATCAGTACTCTATACACCCGGGTGCCAACAAGATGTACCGAGATCTGCGGGAGCATGTATGGTGGTCTGGAATGAAGCGGGAGGTGTCCCACTTCGTAGCTAGGTGCTTAGTCTGTCAGCAGGTCAAGGCAGAGAGACAGAGGCCCGGTGGATTGTTGCAGCCGCTGCCCATTCCCGAGTGGAAATGGGAGCATATCACGATGGACTTCGTTTCAGGATTGCCGCGTACTCCAGGAGGGAAAGACACAATTTGGGTCATCGTCGATAGGTTGACCAAATCGGCCCACTTTTTGCCATTCAAGGTGGGCACGTCTACAGAGAGGCTGGCAGAGATGTATATGCGATAGATAGTCAGGATCCACGGAGTTCCGATTAGCATAATCTCAGATCGGGATAGCCGTTTTACTTCCCATTTCTGGAGGAGTCTGCAGACCAGCTTGGGCACTCAGCTCAAGTTTAGTACTGCATACCGCCCCCAGCCGGACGGACAGTCGGAGCAGACTATTCAGACCCTTGAGGATATGCTGCGGACGTGTGTTCTGGACTTTGGAGGTTCCTGGGAGGATCATCTTCATTTGGTGGAGTTTGCCTATAATAATAGTTTCCATGCTAGCATCGAAATGTCACCTTTCGAGGCTCTGTACGGGCGTAGGTGCCGTACACCCTTATCCTGGGATAATGTTGGTGAGCGAGCTTTACTGGGGCCAGAGATGATTGTGGATGCGGCCAAGAAGGTGAAGCTCATCAGGGACAGACTTCGCGTGGTGCAGGACAGACATCGGCACTGGGCCGATAGCCACCGGAGGCCCTTGGAGTTTGAGGTACAGATTAGAGTAGGATTAGATTTAGGTTGTTGTTTGTGATTTGATCATGTTTGTTTATTATTATTAATTGAGACCTTGCTTGTGATTAGGTCGGAGACCAGGTTTTCTTGAGGATATCTCCGACTCGTGGTACGATACGTTTTGGTGGAGGCAGAAAGCTTAGCCCGCGCTTCATCGGCCCTTTCGTTATCAGCGGGAGAGTCGGTGACGTGGCTTACAGGCTAGACTTGCCGCCTGTACTTGTGGGGGTCCACAACGTATTTCATGTATCACAGTTGAGATGGTACGTAGCTGACCCTAGCCATGTGCTCGATCATTCGGAGATTGGGGTGGGTCCTTCTCTCAGCTATCCAGAGCAGCCAGTAGAGATTCTGGATCGACGGGAGAAGGTTCTGAGGAACCAGGTGATACCCTTGGTATGCGTCGCATGGAGGCATCATTCTCCAGGAGAGTCTACCTGGGAGCGGGAGGATGAGATGCGCAAGCGGTACCCTTATCTTTTTCGACCGTGAGGTATACTTTCTATCCTTCTCATCAGTTGCATTTCGCCTTTCAATTTCGAGGACAAAATTCTTTTAAGGAGGGTAGATTTGTCACTACCACATTTCTAGTTTGAGGATAAATTTGTCATTTTTAGGGTAAATAAAATTTATTAGTATTAATTAGAATTTATGGGAATTTTTAGGATTTATTTTGGATTTATTTGGACTAGTTTGATTTTTGACCAGTTTTGACTCATGTAGACCAACCTAGGAACTAACCATAGTTAGTTGGGTTTGGTTAGGTCAAGTGGACCCTAGTCTAACCTAGTATGACTCAAGTTAGTGGTTAGTGATTCATTAGAACTTGAATTAGGAATTTAGGAATCAAGTTATTTGATAAATGGCTTGTGATTACACAAGTCATTTTGTGACTAAACTAGAGAGGACTAGCCAAACCTAGCTCAACCCCCACCCTAACCTAGCATGGCCGGCCACCCTAGCTGAACCTAGGGATTCCTCTATTATAAACACTCTCCTAGTTTTTAGGGCTAGCCTCTTTTAAGGTTCTTCAAAAGTTCTAAGGAAAGAGATGAGTCCCATCTTCCAAAAATCCTTAAAAATCCATTTTAAATCCTTTTTCCTTCAAACCAATTTCATTAGGACCTAAATTTCTTCCTCTTGCTGCTGGAATTAATTGGATGCAGGAAGAAACAATTTATGGGACTTGGAGGCATGAGGAGTTCATTGCTTTTGGGGACTTTTTCATTGGACGTTCATAAGGAGGTAAATTCTTCAAATCTTCATGAAACTTCATGTAGTCTTCACCAATAGGAAGCCCTAAGAGTCCCCCTAATGCTTGGATAAGGTTCGTGTCCTGTGTCAGTGGTTTCATGTCCGTTCTGGACACGTATCAGTGACTATGGCATTGTGTTCGACGAAATGCCTCAAAGGGCATTTCGATCGATTTATTTCATTATTTTTGAATAGGAATGTTAGATCTGATGTTGTCTTTTGATTCCTGTGCTTGTGTATTCGTGACGTATCATTTTCGTGTCGTTTTGCTAGCCTGGACACGCGCGTGCACACGGCCGCGCGCAGCTACAGGGATCCCCTGCTACTCGGGGGCAAGAACTCCCTGGACACGACGCATGGACACGAAATATTTGACACACACGATGGGGCAGTGTCTGTCATGATACTCCCCAAGTGACACGACCTCTCGTGTCGTGTTGGAGGTGCACGACACACCACACGGGGTTTACACACAGTCTGTGTACTCGTGTGGATGGGCTCTGATACGCGTGTCTAACTTGGACACGTAGACACGAGGACCCAAGACAGTTAGACCTAGACCTAGCCTAAGTGTAGGGGTACCCAGGTGCATGAGCACGAGGCCCACCTCGTGCTGTGTCGTGCACACGACACGTGTGCACACGTGCAGGAGGAGTGGCTCACTGTGCATTGTCCTGTAAATAGTATTCTGATGTTAAATCATTTTAAATGTTTTTAAGTGATGCTTTAATGGTTAATTAGTTTCTAAATATCATGTTTAATCTCTGTTATTATAGGGTTACAAATTGTTTAGGTTTAATATGGGGTTTTGGGCTCGAATTGGGGTGAACTATGGGATTTTCTGATACATTGAAAATTCATTCAGTTTTCTTCCCTGTCAATCCATTTTATCCTTTTAATCCAATGTTCTCCACTGTTTAATGAATCCCACATAAGTGTTATCCTATGATAAGTTGTTTTACCTGTTGGAATAGGTGTTGGATCCATATATTTATAATTTAGACTATGAGTTTGGGCTCAAATGTATTGACAGATGCAAGTAATACTGATTCCTGTTAACCTTCATTCCAGTTTCTAATTTATTTTTATCTGATGATTCTAACCTTTGTGATAATGTTAATGACTGAGTTTTGATTCTAAATACATTCCCTATATGTTATCTTGTTATGGGTTAAAGATTGGGGTTGAATTGATAAAGTGGTGGACTGTTTTTATGGGTCATGTTTATAGGGTATGTTATGAGCTGTTTCCTTCTTTCCTTAGATTATGTATTGCCCAGATGTTGATAGGACCTGGGTTGAAGTCTTAACTGAGATTAAGTTCCAGTTTTATATAAAACCTGAGTTTAAGTGTGAGCAATTCCAGTTTTGACTGATGTTGAATTGCCCTTTCTTATATTCATTCCCTGTTTCTTTCAATAAATATGTATTGCTGTTGGACTGTTAATTTATATTCCTAAAGTCCTTCACAGACTTGATGATTGGACTGTTGGTTTGGGACTGTTAATTGGTTAATTGATTTGTAACTGCTATCCTTCCAATGTTAACCTGGAATTGGATTACCTTGCACCCTTGTGAATTTCTGGAACAAGTTCCTGTTAGCTTATAAGGATAGAATCCTGGGATTGTAGTAGAGTTGGACTTGAGATTTAATGTGAACCAATTCCAGTTTGATTTGTATTGAATTTTCCTTCTCTCTTATCATTCACTATCTTTTCTAATGAATATATATACACTGTTTACACACTCTTCACTTATTAATTCCTACACACACAAGTATACACACACATAGCCTTCTTGTATTGTCCTGTCCCACACCACAAACATGCTTCCCTCCACATATGCATATTCATGTGTATATTATATATCTATGTAAATATATGTGGTGTAATGTGTCTATATATATGTGTGAAATGTATATCTATATGTATACCTATAGTATTTAGCCTAGGTATACATAGTGTTAATCCAAATATTTGTATCTATATATATAATGTTGTTACGCATAGGTGTGTGGGTACTTGAAATGTTGTGTGTTGTCTAGTATAGACTTGTTAGAGCCTAGCATGACTTGTTAGACCTAGTTAGTTGAGTTTAGCCTAGTTTAGACAAGGTTGACCTAGTTTGACTTCTAGGGTTGACCAAGAGTTGACTTTGGCCTAGATTGACTTAGAATCATGTAGAATGCATAGTAGGACTCCATTTTGCTATTCTGGACTTGTTGTTACTTGTGCTGTTCTGATTAGGAGCCAGATACCACTCCTTGGATAGTACGTTTCATACCGGACACTCAGTTACAGGCGAGTACATTCTCTAATCATTTCATATCCTGCTTAGAATTATTTCCTGCAGTAGATTACTTTACTTTTACTGTCACGATGGTCACACGGATTGGTACTATATGGATCCCTTCTTGAGATGTTATCCTTAGGGAGCATCGGGTACTACATGTTCTGTGCGTTTCACTTATATGGCGTATCACTGTGCTTCATTGGTTCCTTGATCACTTACGACATATACTCTTATGATCGTAGAGTCTTCCTGGAATCCTTATCCCATTTATGGGACTACTATGTATCACCTTCGGGGTCTATCACCTTCGGGGTTCATCACCTTCGGGGTCTATCACCTTCGGGGTCTGTTACATAGCATCAAATAACATAACCTGGCTTGATCCTTGTGTATTGATTGGGGGTACGGGGAAGTATAAATGGACATGTGAATAATACACCCGTAGTGTAGCATCAGAATCATTTCATAGTGTAGCATCAGAATCATCCCAGGCCATTTACATGTTCATATTGTACTCTGATTCACTAGTCACTGCTAGTTCTTTATGTATAGTAGATATTTCTATTACAGTTCTCTCCTGTTTACATACTGCTTTTCTTTCAGTACCTGTATCTTACTTTACTGCATGTTCATATTTTCTAACCTGCTATGATCTGTTGAGATGTACTGTGCTCGCTCCTGTCCTGACCAGACCTATTGAAAATATTACAGAGGACGAGGAGGAGGCCTGCCTGGACACCTACTACGGGGCAGCCCTAGATGACACCTGTGAGTTGGACCCTCAGGAGGATCCAGCAGTAGCTGAGGACCTTCCTCCAACTGCCTAGACTAGATAGTTAGGCTATTATCTTTATGTAGTTGGATTATGTTAGTTAAACTTTATGTGGAGATCAGTTGTATATATTCTTTTATCTGAGACCTTGTATTGTGGATTTCTGGGATTATCTTAGACTGTTTTTATCTATTGTATTTCCTTGAGTTCTATTTCATATCGTACTATCTCTTCCTTAGTTGTGATTGAGTTCTATTGCTATGTTACCCCGTTCGGGGAATATAAACTGTTTAGATATATATACTGTTAGATGTTGTGACCTAGGACATCGTTCTACCGCCGACACTGCGGCGTAGGCTGGACATATTCACGTCTCGTGCCCTTACTCTAGGGTGCGGGTCGTGACATACACTCCCACGAATGAGGAGTTCGAAGAGTTGGAGGGACGGTAACCAGGCTTCGTGGCTATTTATCAAGAGATATTGTGCCACTATAGCACATGTCAGCAGATAGCCAAAAAGGACAACAGCTCGGAAGCGAATGCTCCCCTTACCAAGGACTGGGTACGCTATCTCTTCACGACGGGTGCCTCAGGTCGAGTTACTTCCCGACGTCCTTAATCCCGGGAGGCGGTTCAAACTTTGGTCTCGTCGGCCAAGAGGGTGGCCACCACTAGTGACAGATTCGTGAGTAAAACCGACTCTTTTGGTTATATTTATCAGGATACCCAAGAATTGTCCGAGAAGGCGCTCCTAGCGGGATTCTTGATGGTATGGCTACGAAATTATGTAGTCTCGGAAGGAGCTGGTTCTATTAAAAGGATCAGTCGTAATTTCATCCTTCCGGCTGTGATGTTAGTTTCGTGCGTCAAGATAGCTCTCCTCCCGGCCATGGTATGCAGCATACAATGTGGCCTTCGTGCTTTCACGTCCAAGGTCATCGCCCGCGATGTGACGAAAGATTTTGAATGGACTGACCTGCCCTATCATTATCTGATGGGGTGGCTGCTGATGCATTATCCGTCTTTGATGAGACCGGGCTCTGGAGACGGCGTAACTGACGACGATGCTTTTATCTTCCGTTATCGTAATGAGTCTTGGGAGTACTAGACCATGCGGGCTTGCCGAATGGCGCTGGCGAGGGCAGATATGTACAATATTTTCTTATCTGTCCCTCATTTTACTGCTGAGGAAATAGCGGCTGTACATCTCGATGGTATTGGGCCCTCTCAGCTTCTGGACGGCCAGATGCTCCTGTGGTTGCGTAACATCCGCCCTGCTCATTTGGTGTATCGCAACCGCAATACTGTCTTTCTGGAGCTTTATCTGCCCAGCAGGTTTGCCCGACAATTTGGATACAACCAGCTTTTTCTAGACAGTCCCAGCTCTTGTCTGGGTTTTGAAGGTAGCCTTCCTGACGGTATCCGAGCTTGGCACTACTATGATACATTCCATACTCGTACCATTTTCTCGGTCACTAATATTAAGGCACCGGTAGAGATCTTGTATATGGCGGCTCTGTACCATATCATGGAGAACAAACCCCCTGTCGGTTTTAACCCGGGTACCAGTTTCATTGTCGATACCGGCCTGGAGGAGAGGTCCCAGGGGGCGAAGACGAGGAAGAAGATGAATAGAGTCGAAGTGCCAGATTCGAACTCCACTACTGCGGATGATGAGGGCGACGAGCACGATACGGATGACTCTTCCCTTCTGTTGGAAGATGTTGGGGCGGATCAACCGCCTATTTTGCCAGATGAGATGGCGGCAGTTCAGCTTCGTGTTGCACCAGGCCCTGTACAAAAGCGTAGCAGGCAAGTTTCTCCTGTTGGCGGTATTCCTCGCTCCCGAAAACTGGCTGTGACCAGACACCGCAAGTTAACTATCAAGGAAAGAAGCGAGGAAGTTGACCCCGCATCAGAGGTGAGCAAGTCGCTACCGGTTCTTTCTTTCTTCTAGCTTTGATTTTAATCATCTTCCTTCCCTCTTGTAGATGTCAGAAGAAGAGGAATCTCTAGTTGCCGTGGTCGTGACTTAGGATGACGGGGGCTCCGGTGAGCCTGCTCTGAAATTGCTGAATTCTATTAAGGTAATGCCGATCGAATTGCCCCTCCCTTCGAGGTGGCTGGGACAGAGGAGACGGCCGAATTTAACTTGGAGATCGCGGGTAAGGAGACCATGCCAGCTGCGAGCGAGCTGCAAACTCCATGCTCCTTCCTTGGTAAGATAAGCCGAATCTTAACTTGCGAGGAGGCCTATCTGCTCTATCATCACATCCTTCGGGTTATGTTGATTGACTATTGTCATAGACATGCAGGTCCTGCCTCTAAAGTGCCAATGATGGCCATTGTTAAGACAAACTCTGCCGAAGAGGCACTGGCGGAGAGTAGCGTACCCCCTTCCCTTCCAGCTCATCCTGATGGGCCTCCCGCGGGCTCGAGTTCGGCAAGTCAGGTGATGGGACAGCCGGGGCAGGGGACGATGGTCCTTGCGTCTTCCTCTGCTTGGGCGGCTCCAAGAGTCGATCTCTCTTTCCAGCCAAGTGTCCAGGCTCTTCGGGTGGCAGAGGAAGAGTTAACCGCTATCCGTGCATCATTTTGCTCAGAATTTGTTCCTTTGGTGGCAAGTTCTAGCACAACTCCTTCGATGTTGCCGGCCACACTTCCTCTGACGCCGTCCTCTACAGAGGTCCTGGACGAAGCATTACAGGACGTGGTCGACAGCTTTTATCGTCACTTAAAAAGGGGGATAGAGGCTGCTGTGGACAGAGGGACCTCTTTCGTCTTGGACCGGCAATGCGTCTGGGGTCAAATTGATATCCTTACGGCCCTTTCCGGTAAGGCAGGGGAGGCTGCACTTCTGGAGGCGAAATTAATGGAGACTGATCAGCTGGTGGCCCAGCTTCAGGTATTACGGAAGGCTGACCTGCCTACTGCTATAGATCAGGAGCACGGTTCCCTCACAGATGCTATAGAGAAGGCAAGGGCTGCTCGGAATAAAACCAGGCCGACCATACTGAAGGACCTCCACGATCTGTCTGATCGATATGATCAATTGAGCCACGAAAATGAAGATGTTATAGCTCGGGAAGAGACTGCCTCCCGCGGGATCACTGACATACGGGAGCATATCCTTGAGCTTCAGAGGAAGTTAGCTTTCTTTGAGTCTGAGCTCGAGGCTGCCCGTACCGACAGGGGGCTAATTATCCAGGAGGCTGACAGAGTTAATCAAGCTTCGGCTGACCTTGAAATTGCCCTGAAGAAGTTGGAAGATGACTGGCGGGCATTCATGGACCTAGATGAAGCGGAGCGGTTGTCCCAGGAAGCCGAGCGTAGAGCTAGACAGCGGCTTGAGCGGGGGACCACCTTGGTGAGAAACCGCCTCTTGGAGTTGTGTAATGTCGAACCATAGTCGGCCTTTTCTTCTTTTGTTTTTGTTCTCTTTTTTCTTTTCTTTTTTAAGAGGGACGTGGTCCTAAAACATGTAATGCTTTTTGGCTTCCAAATAAAAGAGTATGTTTCATTTTACCCTTTATCTGTACTGCTTATTGTGTTTGTGGTGTTGTGGCAGTGTTTGCCCTGCATGGGGGACATTGTTTGCGGACCTGTTACCCCTGGCATACCTTGGTTTTAGGTACGGATAACAAGTTTGATTAGGGATGCCTAGAACAGTTCCACGGTAAGGTGGTTGTGGGTGTTCAGGGTATCGGGAGATAGAATGCCATGGAGCAGCTGGGTTCCCGGGACATGATGAGGAATGGTGGGTCTGTACTAAGAGACTTAACAAAGGACATTTGTGGGCCTATTATCCTTAGCGTACCCCGACTTAGGATACGGGTAATAGGATGAAGGGGAACCAACATACTTACTCAGAGGTAATGAGGACATGGCAAGTATGATGGTTTTACCGTGGAGTCTTCCTACTCAGAGGTAATGAGGACATGGCAGGAGTGGACTCAACAGAGGATATTTGTGGCCAATAGAGGACATTTGTGGGCTTATTACCCTTGGCATACCCTGGTTCAGGGTACGGATAATTAGACGAGAGAGAACCAACATACTTACTCAGAGGTAATGAGGACATGGCAAGTACGAAGGTTTTACCGTGGAGTCTTCCTACTCAGAGGTAATGAGGACATGGCAGGAGTGGACTTAGCGGAGAATATTTGTGGACCTATTATCGTTGGCATACTCCTGTTGTGGGTACGAATAATAAGTCGAAAGAGAATCATCATACTTACTCAGAGGTAATGAGGACATGGCAAGCCTGAAGGTTTCTTCGACGGTGCCTTCCTATTCAGAGGTAATAAGGACATGGCAGGAGTGGGCTCAATAAAGGAGGGCACATAGAATGACTCAGAGGTAATGAGGACATGGAAGTTCTATGTAAAGGGGTGATTTGTTTTTGGCGGAAGTAAAACGACTCAGAGGTAATGAGGACATAGCCATTTTGGGAATTTGTGGATCTGTTACCCTTTTTGTGCACTGGGAGTGCAGGTAGTGGATCATGAGGAAGGATCTCTTTCAGGAAGAAAGATCAGAGGTATGGTCATAAATGACTTACTATTTGAAAGAGTGACCGGAATGTGAGTTCAGAGGCACCTGCGGGCACATAACTCGATAATCTGGGAGATTGTGGGTTCCGCGGTACCAGCGGGTACATAACTCGATAATCTTGAATTTGAAAATATGAGTTCAGCGTCACCAGCGGGTACATAACTCAATGATCTGGAATGTTGTGGATGTGAGTTCAGCGGTACCAGCGGGTACATGACTCGAGGATCTGGAATGTTGTGGATGTGAGTTCAGCGGCACCAGCGGGTACATAACTCAAAGATCTAGAAAATATCGTTTAGACAAAATATTTCTTCAGGAACTTGCCGTTGACGAGCAACATGAGCAAGTCTCCATTTTGTTTTGCGAGGCGATAACCACCGTTGGAGAATATAGCCTCAATGATAAATGGACCTTCCCATTTTGGCTGGAACTTGCCGGCGGTCTTGTGAGTCATGACCATCGGCCTTCGGACTGCCAGAACGAGATCGTCCACTTGGAATGTTCTGACTTTAACCTTCTTGTTGAAGGCTCTAGAGATGCGTGCTTGGTATAGCTCGATCCACTGCTGAGCCAGGAGGCGCTTTTCATCTAAGGCCTCCAACTCTTGTAGCTGGCTACGGTAGTTATCGTCCATCGTCAATTGATAAGTTAGAGCGACACGGAGCGAGGGTATTTGAGTCTCCAATGAGAGAACTCCTCACTCCCGTACACCAGGGAGAATGGTGTGTTCCCTGTGGCTGTTCGGACTGTGGTACGGTACGCCCATAAGCATTCACCAAGCTTCTCGTTCCAGTCGCGTTTGTTGGACGATACGAACTTCTTGAGAAGTTTGATGATTGTTTTATTGAATGCTTCTGCCAACCCATTCGCTGCTGGATTGTATGGCGTTGAAGCAATATTCTGGATACGGTGCTTATCGCAGAACCGATAGAAGGCGTGGCTTGCAAACTGCGGACCATTATCGTGGATGATTCTTCGGGACAGTCCAAAGCGATAGACGACGTGATGCTTGAGGAAGCTGATCACGTTTGAAGTCTTTACTTCTACAAGCGGGACAACTTCCGCACATTTGGAGAAGTAATCTGTGATTGCGAGTATGAAGCAATGTCCTCGGGAGGAAGGTGGAGTAATCGGACTGATGATATCCATTCCCCATGCTTCGAACGGCCAGGATGCCACTGTCGGATGTAGATATTCGGATGGTTGGTGGATGAAGTCCGTATGGACTTGGCAAGCTTTGCACTTTCTTGCATAATCTATTGCATCTGCTACCATCATGGGCCAGTAGAAGCCCATTCGGCGATGACGGTCTTGCAATTTAGGGCCAGGCTGATGGGCTCTGCAGACACGGTCTTGAGCTTCTCGTACGGCTTCTTTGGCTTCTGCGTTTGACAGACATCGAAGCAATAATCCATCGTTGGATCGGCGATACAGCATTTTTGTCTCTTTATCGTAGAAGAATCTGAGCGAACGCCTTCTGATAGAGGTGGCCTCTTTTGGATTCTCGGGCAGGATGTCGTAGACTACGAAGTCAATGAATGGTTGTCTCCAATATGGGACTTCGTCGATCGTCTGAGCGGAATAACTTGCCACGAATTGAACGTTGTTCTTGGGGCAGACCAGTTCGTGGCCTATCACGTCAACCGAATAATGAGTATGGTTTAGCACTGCAAGGGAAGCGGCGAGGCCTGCTAGGGCATCGGCTTCGATGTTTTTGAGTCTGGGAACGTGTTCGATGAAGAATCCCTCAAATGACGAAATAATGTTGATCGCTATTTGGTGATAGGGGATCATTGCTTCATGGTGGACTTCGTATGAACCCCGGATCTGATTGACGATTAACTACGAATCGCCGTATGCTTCAAGATATTCTACCCCCAGCTCTCTTGCAAGTTGGAGGCCAATGACCAAAGCGTTGTACTCGGCCACATTGTTAGAGCAGGGTTCTGTGAGGGAGTAAGCCCGATTAATCACCAACCCGGAAGGAGAAACCAACACCACCCCGACTCCAACGACGATGTTGCCCTTGGGTCCAGTTCTCGAAGCACCGTCGAAGAACATTCGCCATATATCATCGTTGGAGGTTGCATGCGAGTCAACGACCTTATCTGGGATTTCTTCATATATTCTGGACGACTCCGAGCCCGGGTGGACTGCCAAAAAGTCTGCCAGGGCTTGACCTTTAACAGCCTTTTGTGGGACGAAGATCATATGATAAGGGGACAGCAATATTGCCCATGTAGCGAGGCGAGAGCTGAGTGCCCCTGGTTTAGTCATGAGGACCCTGAGAGGGTTGACTCGTGAGATCACATGTATGGTTTATCTTGTGACATAGTGCCGCGTCTTCTGAATGGCGAACACCAGGGCGAGGCATTCCTTCTCTACAGTGGTGTATCGGTGCTCTGGCCCAATCATCATTCGACTGAGGTAATATATGGCTTGTTCATGGCCTGCATCATTGTTTTGTGCTAGCAGGGCGCCAAGGAAATGCTCCATTGCGCGTACATAGGGCATGAATTATTTTCCAGCGACCGGGGCTCCCAGGACTGAAGGGTTCAACAAATATTCTTTGATGCTGTCGAAGCCACGCTGACATTCTTCGTCCCATACGAATGAGACACCTTTCTTAATGAGATGGGTGAATGGTCGACATCATTCGGAGAGGTTAGAAATGAACCTCCTGATGTAAGCTAGCATCCCTTGAAGGCCTCTGAGTTCGCGGAGATTTCTCGGGGGACCCATCTCCATAATTGCCTTTGTCTTCTCAGGGTCTACATGGATACCCTTGGCGGTGATGATGAAACCCAAGAACTTTCTGCTGGATATTCCCAGGAAGGACTTCGTGGGGTTCATTTTCAAATTGTGCGCTCGCATCAGGCCGAATACCGTCCTCACATCCTGCAGATGGTCTTCCTTACAGCGACTCTTGACGGCGATGTCATCAACATAGCACTCCACCGTCTTGCGTAAGTGGTCTCTGAAGATGATACTCATAGCTCTTTGATATGTGGCACCAGCATTCTTCAAACCGAAAGGCATGACTGTGTAGCAGTATGTGCCAATCGGTGTTCGGAATGATGTATGCTTTTCGTCGTCAAGAGACATCTTGATTTGGTTGTACCCTGAGAAGCCATCCATGAATGACATACGTTCGAATCCTCAGGTGTTGTCAATTATGATGTCTGTGATAGGAAGGGAGAATTGATCTTTGGGACATACCTCGTTCAAATTGTGGAAGTCGATGCAGATTCGAATCTTTCCATTCTTCTTGAGGACTGATACTATGTTGGCGACCCAATCCGGATGTTGTTCCTCACGAATGAATCCGCTGGCTATTAATTTGTTGACTTCAGCTTCGATCGCATCTATGATGCCTGGGCGGAAGCATCGCTGTTGTTGTTTGACTGGCTTTGCATCTGGCCGAATGTTGAGTTTGTGAAGAGCAACCTCGGGGTTTACTGACGAAGATCGGTTTTGGAGAAGATTCGCTGCCAAGATCCACTTGTATGATCTCATCTTCAGTAGGCGGTTCTCTCTGTTCGAACTGCTTTTCCCATTGTGCATCCAACTGTTGGGCCCACGGTTCTAACTCGAGGATTTTTGGAATGTCTTCATCTTCTTCGTAAGAGTCGACGAATGTAATGTTGACTGACAGGACTTGTCTGAATACGTCTCCGATGCTGGTATCCGTGTCAGAAATTGGTGACCCGGTTGAATGTGAATACCAGTCACATTCTTCATCTGAACCTTTAGGGGTCGTTGTGGGTTGTAGAAGCATGGAAATAATAAAGAAAGATCCATGCGGCCAGGGAACCCCGTGCGGCTCAGATAGCCTATGCGGCTCAAAGATTCATGCGGCACGAGGGACTATGCGGCTCAAGACGTTCCATGTGGCTTAGAAGGGAAGACACGTGGCTTGCAAACAGTTCTCCCCTCCGCCCTATTCTGCATTAATTACTTTGACGGCTGACCACTCTGACTAAACGACAGGCCTGACATAAAGAGGCAATTATGACTCTGTCATAATGACAGAATCCTAGGAAATCAAAGATAATCTCTGACACAACCACCCCCGAGATCCAGAAAACACCACGCAGCCTAGACACGTGGACAGCCATATGCGGCTCGAGCGGAGACCCTTTCATGCGGCTCAGGCTGAAGTTGTCCTATACGGCCCAGATCGAAGCAGCCCTATGCGGCTAAAGCAGACGCAGCCCTATGCGGCTCATAAGGATAATCTCCATGCGGCTCACTACCCATTGTATGGTCCAGATTATCATGTGGTTCGAAGATTCGGAGGCCACTCCCCAGGCAGGCCTGACACGTGGCCAGGCTTATGCGGCTCAACCCTTATGCGGCTCAATCCTTATGTGGCTCAGTGACTCCTGGGACACGTGTCATAAAGCCAATCAATTTCTCAGATTTACTACAATCAAAGATTGGGTCAAATGCCAATAATCTGGGACACGTGGCAGGAGAATGAATTAAACTTATTCATTCAGATTCGCAGACATCAGCAAATCATCATCACAGAGATTTATTCCAATCAGCATTAATTACTAATAGGATTTGGTGCAATCTTCACTAAATGGCCCAGATTCATCACACTCAAGATTAATGGCCCAGATTGATCAATCAACAGGCCGCCGCAACTCTAAGGGGCAATCATTGCAAACCCTAATGATTGCATTCCCTCCTTATAAATAGCAAGTTGCCATTCCCTTGCAAAATGAGGACTTTTCGAGATCAGAGAGAGCACCACATACTTGGAGAGAAAAAAGCAGAGAGAGAGCAAATAGAGCATTTTTTCAACGCCAAGCAATCTTCTGGAGCCAAGGCTACATACCGATCGTCCAAGGAGTAAGGCAGAGCTGCCGTAGCTTTTTCGAGTCTCTATCGTCACCCCCCATAATCTAAAATAAGCAATTGTACTTAGACTGCTGTACCTAGGCTTTCGTCCCTAGGCTTTCTTTGTACAAGCGGGTTTGTAACATGAAGTAAAAGTCCAGTCCTCCGATAATTGTTCTGCTCTTTTATATTTCATGGCAAACACGATGACGACTCTGCTGGGGACAAACTTCTCCACTGCTGAGGAGTTGGTGACGCAATCGGATGTAACCAAGCTTGGCTCCACGCAACAGAAGATAGTCGTCCATTTTGACCAACATGCGTTTGAAGAGATGCTCTCTGAAGGAAGTGCCGGCCCGATCCAGAAGCGAACCCGCACAAAGAAAGCTCGCTGCGAATGGAGGCCAAAATCATTTGCTCCTCCACAAGCTCTGGACGGGGTACTCTCTGCTACCCAAGACGGCGAAGGCGATTCTCATACGTCACCACTTCGAGCCGTAGAGAACTCTGCTGTCCCCAAGTCCAGCATAGGAAAGCACTACGATGCTGGACTTACAGGGACAAAGAGTGACTCTATGCGCCCCGAGAAGAAGCCGAGCACTACTGTGGCCAAATCGGCCAACCACATGCAGGAGGCTCATGCGGGTGGATCTACCAGGCGTATGAAGAAAATCCATACGGCCAGATCATCCAGCCGCATAAAGAAGACTCATGCGGCTGAGACTCCCAGCCGCATGAAGAAAGCCTATGCGGCTACGTCTGCCAGCCGTATGAAGATTGTTGAGAACGGCAGCATGATGCCTACCCCGCGCGGCTCTGTCTTCGACCGCCTGTCTTATGGTCCTGATCTCTTGTGCTCCCAAGAAGACATGTCTGACTCTCTCCAGCATCGCCTAGACCCTTCCTACTATGTGCCTTTACGCACTAGAGCGAAGAAGTCTAGGACAGCACGAGCTTAGCACGCTCGTTCCGCTGATCCTGCCTCTGATCATCTGAGTGTCCCGTATACCGTTATGCGGGCCTCAGATGGAAAGTTGTACAGAACCACTCGAGTCCGTCCCCCGGCGGCAAACGGACAGAGAGGTTTACAAAAGTCTCCTAAAATCTAGGGAGCAAACATGGTCGATCCAGACCCATCTGACTTGCGTGATGCCATCCTCCACAAACGCAAGGAAAGAGAAGATGCATCGGGGTACAAAAAGTCCTCCCACGGACGTCATTGCACCCAAGTTATCGTCAACTGCTGCTGCAATAATACGACGGTGCGAGAAGACCGGCGGTCCATCTTTGAAAGACTGCAACAGCCATCTTCAGAAGACGAGGTACTTCCCGTCGTCTCCTGCAACTCTGCTCGGAAAAGTCCCTGCTGATGGAAGGGGGAAGAAGACAATTGTTCCTGGCTCGAAGATTTCAACCACTGGGACTAAAAGACTGTCGTCTAAGCGGGTGCCCACCACCGGAGTTTTCCAAGGTACTCGCTCTAAGACTAAATCTGCTACAGTAGGAGATTCGTCGTCCACAACGCCGGGAGTTGCTGGGACTGGGGGTAGCACCCCTCCGAGCCTCCACAACAATCCGATGTTCCAAAGAAGATTCAGCAAACCCTGACGTCCCCGAGGACGTTCCTAATTCCCAAGATGAGGCGAACTCGGAGACTGGGGGTACTGTTCCTTCCGAGTCTAAACCAAATGAGAACATACCCACATACCCCGAATACTTCTCGCTACAGGGGTACGATTCGGAGGGCGCTTCCTCCACCGCTCCGTCCATCTCTCCTCATGTAAAGACGGTATTCATGACAGACAGCAGCCAAGGAGGTTCCAGTGATCGCCAACGCATCGACACTCTCGAAGCCATATTGCTTGTCTTGGTTAAGTCTGTGGACAAGATTAAAGCGGCCCTTCCAACTCTGCAAGGAGGGACGCCTGGCCAAACAAGCACGGGTCCTGCGGTCAATGCGGACTCGAATTCGGCAGCACCAAACCCGGGCAACGATCCTCCTAAAACAATGGCCCCCAACGCCGTAGACGAGGCCCGCGAAGCGAGAAGAGAGGTCCAAGAGCTCCGAGCCATGTTTCACGCTCGAGAAAACTCTCAAGACCTCATAATACGGCAACCGTACCCTGCTGCCTGGAGGGACGTTCCATTTCCACCAAGATATAAGCCATTCAATATCAATCCTTATGATGGCATGACCTCAGCAAGTCGGTACATCGCCTACTTCGAGGTCACCACCGACCATCTGCCCCATGACGATGCTATTCTCACACGATTATTCATCAGGGCATTGGAAGGGGTCGCCTTCGACTGGTACCGCAACCTGCCAGACAACTGCATCCACTCCTTCGCCGGCTTCAAGAGCATGTTCTTGGAGAGATTCTATGAAGTTGGGCAGGACATCGCAATATCCACCCTCATGGACGTCGTCCAAGGGGAGAAAGAGCTAACAAGAAACTATATCGAGCGGTTTCACCAAACTGCAATGAAGCTGCCATCTGGAAATCCGGATTCCTTCTTGATTGAAATTTGCCAAAAGAGATTGGTCCCAACAATTAGTCTCTAGATGGGCGAAAGTCAATTCAAGGATTGGAAGACGTTCATCATCAGTACCACAAGCGCCGAAGAACGATTGAAGAAAGCCCGCCAATTGGGACTACACATCTCGGACGGAGAGAATAAGGGCAAGCGTCCAAACAAAAACAATGGGAGTAACCCCTCCAACAGCCGGGACAGCAGGGGTAAGCAGGCTATGGTGGCCGACACCGTGCAGAAACCTGAGCCAAAGCTGGCAGACAAACAATGGCCGCAAATTACTTACTCCTTCGAAGACGGTCACGTCAAGCCCATCTTGGATATGCTCATACAAGGAGACAGAATTCAGCTTCCTCCACCAAGACGGGAACCGCGGCAGATAGACATGGAGAACCCAAAGTACTGCCATTACCATCGCTACGTCCACCATGCCACACACGACTGCTACCAACTAAAACGGTACATCCAAAATCTCATCGATTCGAATGCACTGGCCATCGATTTCGAAGAGGTAACGGTGGCGGCCAATATGGTGTCAGTACAATTCGGCAGCTTCCCTCCGACGGAAACTCAAGATGGCATGGTCCCCATCCCTCTGGCGATAATGGAGATTGCTAATCTTCCACCTCTCCAAGATCAGACAGCTGGTCTAGTGCCCCTCACTACATCACGAGGGGAGGTCATGTGGGTCCATACAGACTTTGTATCAGAAGTGAGTCAGCCCACACCATCTTCTATTTGCAAGAAGAAGAGTAGAAAAGTCAGGTCCTGCCGCACAATCTCGGCAGATATCAAAGAAGCTACAGCCGTCGTCACTCGGTCTGGGGCACAATCCCAACCCGTGGCTGACAACTCGGCTGAAGATTATCAGCCCGCTACAGCCGACGCTCTGGGACCGGCTCAGCCTCCGACGATCGACAAGCCTAGGCCGAGGGAGACTCGTTTTGACAAATTCCTCCGAAAAGAGGCATCACAAGGGCTGGAGAAGCCCTACAAATTCGACATCTTAGCACAATTGGCCAACACACCGGCCAAGTTGTCGTTATACGAGCTTCTGAGACTCTCCAAGGATGTTCGTACGGCTTTGAGCGATGCACTCCAAAATGCCGACGCGTACCTGGCTCAGGTCAACCTCACGGAAGAGAACCCGCCTGCAGATCTCCAAAACAGCGCCTGCACGGAAGCGATGCCCAACATTGTCTTCACTCCGTAGGACATGCTCATCAAAACCAACCTGCATGATCGCCCACTATACTACACTGGATACATCGACGACGTAAAGGTGGATCGGATGCACATCGATCCTGGCTCTTCCATAAGCATTATCCCGAAGGGCCTGCTACACCATCTCCGCATCCTAATGCATCGCCTGACACCTACAAGCACCGCCATCAACAGTTTCAATTCGGGCAGGAGCTACCCAATTGGGAAGATTCGTCTGAAGTGTCAAATTGGCGATCTCCAATCCGAAGAAACTTGCTACGTCATAGATGTAGACACTTCTTACAACATCCTCTTGGGATGCCCATGGATACACGATTATATGATCGTGCTTTCCACGCTGCACCAGTGCTTCAAATATGTCGACAAATACGGCTTCGTGAGGATGGAGTTTGCTGATAATCGATCCCTTCAAGGGGGTCGAATCCTACTACTCAGACTCCTGTCTATACAAAAAGTCGAAGAAGCATCTTGGTGAAGGAAATGCGCAAGCTCGTACCGAGACAGCCACAGGATCAGAAGAGCCTCTGACGATCCACCTCCAAGCTCGCAAACCTGACAAGTCTGTACCCGTTATCGTTACTCTGCGTAAGGACACAATCAGCCGCTCGGCACAAGAAGAGCAGATGATAATCCGGCTGCCAAGGTCTGGCCAAGTACCAAGACCCACAACGGAGCCACTGACAATCAGGCTGCCGAGAGCCGGCCATCCGTAAACGGAGAAACTCAATCCCTCCGACAAGCCAATAACGATACTCCTTCCCAAGAAGGGTCGTCACCCCGATGCAAGGCCTGGAACTTCTAGCGAACCAACCACTCCCCGTCCAGCATCGAGTGCCAAGCTGGGGGTCGCTAGTTTGCCAACAACTCCACGCTCTGCTTTACCAGCTGAACCGCTGACGATTAAGCTGCCCAGGTCGTCCTCTCAGTCTTCGTTTATACATGGGGTAGCCGAAGAGGAACCGGAGCTAGCCAAGTATGTGGCTGCCCACACTGATGTTCCCTCCGCAGATGATGTAATCCCCCTAGAAAAGATACCTTACTTCATCAATAAAGGGCTATCTTTGAACTACCTCGAGCTTAATAAGCTCTGTTCGATGTATGCTATGGAACATGGTATAGGCACTCACCTCCACACACAGGTGACAAATGTGCACACCGTAATCCAGCTTACTCCAGCGGAAGACGCTTACCACATAATCGAGGGAAGAGACCACCCAATCATCTTCGGTCGGAAGGACGACCCGCATCCCTTCACCGTAGAAGAAGTCGACCTTGGATCAGATGCCGGGAGACTGCCTCTATATCTTTATAGCCCCCAATCTAAATATGTCATGCAAAAATAGGGGCATGATCTGGAGACCACGCTAGGCTTGAACTACGGTACTGGGCGACGATTACCTTTGAAGCCACCGGTCTCGACAGGCAAACCACGGGACTACTATAGCAAGACTCGATGCGGATTAGGGTATGTAACACCCACGACGACCCCTGAGAGTTCAGATGAAGAATGTGACTGGCATTCATATTCGACCAGGTCACCAACTTCTGACTCAGATACCAGCATCGTAGATGTATTCAGACAAGTCTTATCAGTCAACATGGCATTCGCCGACGCTTATGAAGAAGATGAAGACATCCCCGAAATCCTCGAGCTAGAGCCGTGGGCCCAACAGCTGGATGCACAATGGAAAAAGCAGATCGAACAGAGAGAACCTCCCACTGAAGATGAAGTCATACAAGTAGATCTTGGCAGTGAATCTTCTCAAAAATCGATCTTCGTCCGTAAAAGCCTAACAAACGAAGAGCTAGAATCGCTACCGGAACTTGTCAAAGAATATATTGATGTGTTCGCCTGGAGCTATAAGGACATGCCAGGGTTAAATCCCGATATTGCTCTTCACAAACTCAACATTCGGTCGGATGCAAAGCCAGTCAAGCAACAACAGCGACACTTCCGCCCAGGCATCATGGATGCGATCGAAGCCGAAGTCAACAAACTAATAGCCAGCGGCTTCATTCGTAAGGAACAATATCCAGATTGGGTCGCCAATATAGTACCAGTCCTCAAGAAGAATAGGAAGATTCGAATCTGTATCGACTTCAGCAATCTGAACGAGGCATGCCCCAAAGATGAATTCTCCCTCCATATCATAGACATTATGATTGACAAAACCTGCGACTTCGAACGTATGTCATTCATGGATGGTTTCTCGAGGTACAACCAAATCAAGATGTCTCCTGACGACGAAAAGCACACATCATTTCGAACACCGATTGGCACGTATTGCTACACAGTCATGCCTTTCGGTTTAAAGAATGCTGGTGCCACACATCAAAGAGCCATGAGCATCATCTTCAGAGACCACTTACGCAAGACGGTGGAGTGATATGTTGATGACATCGCCGTCAAGAGTCGCAGTAAGGGAGACCATCTGCAGGATCTGAGGACGGTATTCGACCTGATGCGAGCGCACAATTTGAAAATAAACCCTACGAAGTCCTTCCTGGCGTATCCAGCGGGAAATTCTTGGGTTTCATCATCACCGTCCAGGGTATCCATGTAGAACCTGAGAAGACAAAGGCAATTAGGGAGATGGGTCCCCCGAGAAATCTTTGCAAACTCAGAGGCCTTCAAGGGAGGCTAGCTTACATCAGGAGGTTCATTTTTAACCTCTCCGGGCGATGTCGACCATTCACCCACCTCATGAAGAAAGGCGTCTCGTTCGTGTGGGACAAAGAATGTCAGCGGGCCTTCTACAGCATCAAAGAATATTTGTCGAATCCTCTAGTTCTGGTGGCCCCGATTGCTGGAAAACTATTCCTGTTCTACGTACGAGCAATAGAGCATTCCCTCGGAGCTCTGTTGGCACAAAACAACGATGCAGGCCACGAGCAAGCCATATATTACCTCAGTCGAATGATGATTGGGCCAGAGCACCGATATACCACTGTAGAGAAGGAATGCCTTGCCCTGGTGTTCACTATTCAGAAGACGCGGCACTATGTCACCGGACAAACAATACATGTGATCTCGCGAGTCAACCCTCTCAGGGTCCTCATGACTAAACTAGGGGCACTCAGCTCTTGCCTCGCTACATGGGCAATATTGTTGTCCCCTTATCATATGATCTTCGTCCCGCAAAAGGCTGTCAAAGGTCAAGCCCTGGCAGACTTTTTGGCAGCCCACCCGGGCTCAGAGTCATCCAGGATATATGAAGAAATCCTAGATGAGGTCGCCGACTCGCATAAAACTGCTCACGATGATATATGGCGAATGTTCTTCGACGGTACTTCGAGAACTGGACCCAAGGGCAACATTGTCGTCGGAGTTGGGGTGGTGCTAGTCTCCCCTTCCGGATTGGTGATTAACCGTGCTTACTCCCTCACGGAACCCTGCTCTAACAATGTAGCCAAGTACAACGCTCTGGTCATTGGCCTCCAACTTGCAAAGGAGCTGGGGGTAGAATATCTTGAAGCATACGGCGATTCTCAGTTAATCGTCAATCAGATCCGGGGCTCATACGAAGTTCGCCACAAAGACATGATCCCCTACAACCAAATAGCAATCAACATCTTCTCATCATTCGAGGGATTCTTCATCGAACATGTTTTCAGACTCCGAAATATCGAAGCCGATGCCTTAGCAGGCCTGGCCGCTTCCCTAGCAGTGCCTAATCATACTCATCAATCGGTAGATGTGATAGGCCACGAACTGTTCTGCCCCAAAAACAACGTTCAATTCGTGGCTAGTTATTCCGCTCAGGCGATTCATGATACCCCCGATTGGAGACAACCATTCATCGACTTCGTCGTCTACGACATCCTGCCCGAGAACCGAAAGGAAGCCACTTCCATCAGAAGGTGCTCTCTCAGATTCTTCTACGATACAGAGACAAAAATGCTGTATCACCGATCCTATGATGGATTACTGCTTCGGTGCCTGTCAAACGCAGAAGCCAAAGAAGCCGTGCGAGAAGCTCATGACGGTGTCTGCGGGGCCCATCAGCCTGTCCCTAAATTGCAAGATCGTCTTCGCCGAATGGGCTACTACTGGCCCCCGATGGTAGCAGATACGATAGACTATGCAAGAAGGTGCAAAGCCTGCCAAGTCCACGCAGACTTCATTCACCAGCCATCCAAATTTCTACATCCAACAGTGGCATCCTGGCCCTTCGAAGCATGGGGGATGGATATCATTGGTCCAATTACTCCACCTTCCTTCCGAGGACATCGCTTCATACTCGCAATCACAGATTACTTCTCCAAATGGGCGGAAGCTGTCCCGCTTGCAGAAGTCAAAACTTCGAACGTGATCAGCTTCCTCAAGCATTACGTCATCTATCGCTTTGTACTGCCCCGAAGGATCATCCATGACAATGGTTCGCAGTTTGTAAGCCACGCCTTCTATCGGTTCTGCGATAAGCACCGTATCCAGAATTTTGCTTCGATACCATACAAGCCAGCAGCGAACGGGTTGGCAGAGGCATTCAACAAAATAATCATCAAACTCCTCAAGAAGTTTGTCTCTTCCAACAAACGCGACTGGAACGAGAAGCTCGGTGAATGTTTATGGGCGTACCGTACTACAGTCCGAACAGCTACTGGGAACACACCATTCTCCCTGGTGTACGAGAGTAAAGCAGTTCTTCCATTGGAGACTCAAATACCCTCACTCCGCGTCGCCCTCACTTATCAATTGACGACGGATGATAACTACCGACGCCTACTACAAAAGTTAGAGGCCTTAGATGAAAAGCGCCTCCTGGCTCAGCAAAGAATCGAGCTATAGCAAGCACGTATCTCTGGAGCCTTCAACAAGAAGGTTAAAATCAGAACATTCCAGGTCGGCGATCTCGTTCTGGCATTTCAGAGACCGATGGTCATGACTCACAAGACCGCCGGCAAGTTCCAGCCAAAATGGGAAGGCCCATTTACCATTGAGGCCGTATTCTCCAACGGAGCCTACCGCCTCGCAAAACAGAATGGAGATTTGTTCATGTTGCCCGTTAACAACAAGTTTCTGAAGAAATATTTTGTCTAAACGACATTCGCTAGATCATTGAGTCATGTGCCCGCTGGTACCACTGAACTTACCCTCACAATTTTCCAGATTTTTGAGTCATGTGCCCGCTGGTACCGCTGAACTCACCCTCACAATTTTCCAGATTTTCGAGTCATGTACCCGCTGGTACCGCTGAACTCACACTCACCATTCTCCAGATTCTCGAGTCATGTATCCTCTCGTGCTGCTGAACTCACATCCATAACAACCCAGATTATCGAGTCATGTACCCGCTGGTGCCACTGAACTCACACTTTCACAATATCGAGTCATGTACCCGCTGGTGCCTCTGAACTCACATCCCGGTCACTCTTTCAGATGATAAGTCATATACAATCATACCTCTAAACTTTCTTCTTGGAAGAGATCCTCCCCCATGATCTAATACTCGCACTCCCAGTGCACAAAAAGGGTAATCGATCCACAAATTGCCAAAATGGCCATGTCCTCATTACCTCTGAGTCGTTTCACTTCCGCCAAAAATAAATCACCCCCTACAAAGAACTTCCATGTCCTCATTACCTCTGAGTCGTTCTACGTACCCCCTCTTCATTGAGCACACTCCTGCCATGTCCTCATTACCTCTGAGTGGGAAGGCTCCGTAGAAGAAACCTTCATACTTGCCATGTCCTCGTTACCTCTGAGTAAGTATGTCGATTCCCTTTCAACCTATTATCTGTACCCACAACCGGAGTACGACAAGGATAATAGATCCACAAATGTCCTCTGTTGACCACAAATATCCTTCGTGAATTTATTCATGCCATGTCCTCATTACCTCTGAGTAGGAAGATTCTACGATGAAACCCTCATACTTGCCATGTCCTCATTACCTCTGAGCAAATATGTTGGTTCCCTTTTATCCTATTATCCGTATCCTAAACTAGGGTACGCCAAAGATAATAGGCCCACAAATATCCTCTGCTAAGTTTCTTAGCAAAAGCCCACCATCTCATCATGCCCCGGGAGCCCAGCTGCTCTACGACATTCTTTTTCCCGATACCGAGAGCCCCCATGACCACTTCGCCATGGCTATTCCAGATATCCTAACCAAACTTATTATCCGTACCTAAAACCAAGGTATGCCATGGATGATGAGTCCACAAACAAGTTTCCGCGCGGGGCAAACACTACCATCATATCACAAGCACAACAAGCAATACGAATGAAGGGTAGAATGGAAAGTACTCTTTATTTGAAGGAAGAAAAAAGCATTACATGTTTCGAGACCACGTCCCTCTAAAAAAAATGAATGAAGACAAAAAGGAAAATGTCGACTATAGCTCGGCGTTACACAATTCTAAAAGACGATTCTTCACTAAGATGGCCTCCTGTTCGAGTCGCTGTTTAACTCAACACTTAGCCTCCCGGGATAACCGCTCTTCATCATCCAAGCCCATGAGTTCCTGCCAGTCATCCTCCAACTTCTTCAGGGCAACTTCTAGGCCAGTCGAAGCTCGATTGACTCTGTCAGCCTCCTGAATATCAGCTCCTTATCAATACGGGCAGGCTCAAGTTCAGACTCCAAGAAAGTTAGCTTCCTCTAAAGCTCAAGGATCTGCTCTCGCATCTCAGTGATCCCATAGGAGGCAGCCGCTTCCCGAGCCATGACATCTTCTCCCTCATGGCTCAATTGATCATATCGATTAGACAGATCGCGAAGGTCCTTCAGTACGGTCGACCTGGTTTTATCTCGAGCAGCCCTTGTCTTCTCTATAGTAGCGGTGAGAGAACCACGCTCCCGATCTATAACAGCAGACAAATTAGCCTGCCGCAACACCTGCAGCTGGGCCACCAGCTGCTCAGTCTCTAATAACTTCGCCTCCAAGAGCGCAGCCAGCCCCGCACCACCAAAAAGAGTCTTAAGGATATCAATTTGACCCTGGGCGCATTGTCGGGACGAGACGAAAGAGGTCCCTCTTTCTACAGCAGTCGTTATTCCCCTCCTCAAGTGACGGTAAAAATTGTCAACTACGTCCTGTAACCCGTCATCCAAAACCTCTGTAGAGGACGGCGTCAGAGGAAGCGTGGCCGGCAACATCGGAGGAGTATTGCTAGAACTTGCCACCAGGGGGATACAATCCGAGCAGAACGACACACGGATAACGGATAACTCTTCCCCCGCCACCAGAAGAGCCTGGATACTCGGTAGGGCAGAGAGGTCGACTCTCGGAGCCACCCCAGCAGAAGAGGATGAGAGGACCATCGTCCCCTGCCCTGGCCGTCCCATCACCCGACTTTCCGAACTCGAGCCCACGGGAGGCCCCTCAAGACGAGCCGAAAGAGGAGGAAGTACGCTCCTCTCCACCAGTGCCCCTTCGATATAGTTCATCTCAATAGTGTCCATCCTCATCACTGGAGATGCCGGACCTGTATGTCCAGAACAATGATCAGTCGACGTGACCTGAAGGATGTGATGATAGAGCAGATAGGCCTCCTCGCAGGATAAGATTCGGCTTATCTTACCAGGAGAGAAACATGGAGGCTGCAGCTCGTGCGTAGCTGACATGACCTCCTTACCCGCAACCTCCAAGTTAGATTCAGCGGGTTCCTCTATCCCAGCCACCCCGGAGGGAAGTACGATGCGATCAACGTCATCTTGATGAAATTCAGCAATTCCAAGGACAGGCTCATTAAAACACCCGTCATCCCGGGTCACCACCTCAGCATCTTGAGACTCTTCTTTTTCTCTTAACACCTACAAGAAGGAAAAAAGATGATTAAAATCGAAGCTAGAAGGAAAGAAGGAAGGAAGAATCGGGATTGGCTTGGTTACCTCTGACGTGGGGTTAATTTCTTCTCCGCTTTCTCTTATAGTTAGCTGACGGTGTCTGGTCGCAACCTACTTCCGAGAACGAGAAATACCGCCAACAGAGGAAACTTGCCTGCTACGCTTTGGAGTAGGGCCAGGTGCAAGGGGTGGCTGATCCCCCAACATCTCATCTGACGAAATAGACGGCTGATCCACCTCTACGTCTGCCACCGAAAGGATAGAGTCATCTACATCATGCTCGTTGTGTTTATCATCCTCAGCAGCGGAATCCAAATCTGGCACTTTGACCCTAGTCTTTCTCTTCTTGGCCCCTTGAGATCCTTCCTCCAGGCCGGTACCAACAATAAAACTAGCACCTGGGTTAAAACCGACCGGGTGTTTGTTCGCCATGACATGATACAAAGCCGCCATGTAGAAGATCTTCACTGACGTCTTAATGGCAGGGACTGAGAAAATGGTACGGGTATGGAATGTATCGTAGTATTGCCAAGCCCTGATACCATCAAGAAGGCTACCTTCAAAACCTAGACAGGAGCTGGGACTGTCTAGACAAAGTTGGCTGTATCCAAACTGTCGGGCAAACCTGCTAGGCAGATAAGGCTCCAGAAAATAGTATTACGGTTACGATACACCAGATGTGCGGGGCAGATGTTACACAGCCACAGGAGCATCTGGCCGTCCAGAAGTTGAGGAAGCACAATACCGTCAAGATGTACAGCCTCTACGTCCTTAGCAGTAAAACGAGGGACGGATACGAAAGTATGGTACATATCTGCCCTCGCCAATGCCATCCGGCAAGTCCGCATGGTCTCATACTCCCAAGGCTCATCACGATAATGGAAGACAAATGCGTCATGATCAGTTACCCCATCTTCAAAGCCCCGTCTCATCAAAGATGGATAATGCATCAACAGCCACCCTATCAAATAGTGATAGGGCAACTCAGTCCGTTCAAAATCCTTGGTCACGTCGCGAGCGATGACCTTAGATGTGAAGGTGGGAATGCCACGATGTATGCTGCATACCATGGCCGGGAGGAGAGCTAGCCTGATTCGCTAAACTAACTTCACAGCCGGATGTATGAAGTTACGACTGATTCTCTCGATAGAACCAGACCCTCCAGAGACTACACAATTTTGCAGCCATATCATCAAAAATCCCGCCAGAGCGCCTTCTCTGACAGCTCTTGGGTATCCTGGTAAAAATAACCAAAAGAGTCGGTCTTACTCCCGAATCTGTCACTGGTGGTGGCCACCCTCTTAGCCGACGACACCAAGTCTATAACCGCCTCCCGGGATCGAGGGCGACGGGAGGCAACTCGATCTGAGGCATCCGTCGGAAAAAGATAGTGCACCCAGTCTTTGGTGTGGAGAGCATTCCCTTCCGAGTTGCTATCCTTTCGGGCTATCTGATGACATGTTCTATAGTGGCACAATATCTCTTGGTAAAGAGCCACGAAGCCGGGATACCGTCTTTCCAAATCTTTGAACTCCTCATTAGTAGGAGTATACGCCTCAAAAGCTTTGTCCCCCCAAGGGATCTTGGAGACCGCGTGCATTTCATGGAGCGCTAGCCCCATTTCCCCTACGGATGTATAGAAGGTTCCCGTACGGCAGTTATACATCTCCAGCAGAGACATGAACAACTTCTTGTTTATAGACAAGCCATGGCTGGTGCCTTGAATAGCATGGTAAAGGCCAATCTCACACAAAAAGGCCTCATACTTCTGCAAGATCCACATAAACAGATTGGTCCATGAGGGAATAGGATGTATCCAACTAGGGAGCATCAACCGGCCAATGGGGTAGGAGCCCTTCCGAGCAAGTTGATTTATAAAAGTGTCGACGGTAGAAAATGTGAAATTGGGGCCCGACACTTTCAAGAAAGTACCTGGGACCAATCCCGTTATAGAACAGCTGGTGTGCACCTTGTCGGCAGTCACTGACTTCAGACTGTTGTTATAATGGATGTTTTCTATAAACATTCTACCTCGGGTAGGGCTTAAAGTCTATTCCATCTTTCGGTCCAATGGGAGCATATTGAACCAAGATAATAGGAAGTGTCGCTCTATTTGGGGGATACGGATCGCCATCCCGTTATAGACAAAACTCCAATTCTCCGACACCTCCAGAACATGATTGTTCTCTACAGTCAAGACATCTCCAAAAAAGAACGCATGCTTCAAATATTCCCCTTCAAATTTCTCGGAGTTCATCATAGCGTTTAGGAAATGGAAAGGCTGGTTCTTAATGGCATTCAGTCTAGCCGGATGTTCACCACTTGGAAACTGATCTGCCATATGCTGAATAATATGGTCGTACCTATAACCCAGAGCAGCTTGGGCACTACCTACCAGGAGTTCTCCAGCAGTATTTACCGACAAATTCACTGAAAAGAAGACAGAGAAAGATAAGTTAAAAGGATGGATAAAAAGAAATGATTGGGCGCTTCCATGCCTCATGCGGCTCAAGAAAACACCCATGCGGTTCCAACTTAACAGAGCCTCATACGGCTCCAATGAAGCCTTATGCGGCTTAATCTCAGAGGAATGCTTATGTGGCCCTATTCAGTAAAAATTCATGCGGCAGTGCTCTCATAAGGCCCTTAGGGTTCGGACAAAATTCGCACTGACCGCGTGACAGACAAAATTTATGCGAATCCATACGGCTCGGCATAGCTCATACGGCTGCGTTGGCAGAGCGCGTATACGGTCACAGCAGTTATTCTTATGTGGCTCGTAGATCGACCATAGGCCGGACATGCGACTCAGAAAGGCTCGTGCATAAAGCATGCGACATAGCCATAGCGGTTAGGGTTCTTTAACCCTTGCAAATGTCCTTACCAACAATGGGGGGATGAACGTCAGGATGAGCCGCGGGGACGACGATCGGTGGTGGAGCGACCGCAGTCGAAGTAGAAGCACTCTTGCCCTTTGCCGTCGCGGTCGACGAGGACGCTGCCTTCTTCGCTGCGACGGTCTTCTTGGCAGCCATTATCAATCAAGAAGAAGATGAAGAGCGGGATAGGGGAAGATTCAAAGAAAAGTCCTCTCTCTCTCAGACTCCTCTTATTTATAGAAGGACGAGAGGGGTTAGACACGTAGAGTACTAAAACCGTCTTGTATAAGGACAAAACCGAATCCTCGGATTTTGTCCCTTCTTCCATAAAGGAGATTCACCCGGGGCTTAAAATCCAGAGATTTAATGAACCAATCCTCGGGATTCCCCTAAAGATGGCGCTAAAAGTGAATTTGAGGCAATTAAAGACACGCACATGTGGCAAAGAGCTATGCGGCTAGGCCATCCATGCGGCTGAAACTTCCATGGGGCCAAGACATCTATGCGGCTAGAAAGAGCTTCCACACGGCCATGCTTCTTATTCAAAGTATTTCAATTTCGCAAATTGAAAACTTTGAAGGGGGTCTTGTAGAAGCATGGAAAATAATAAAGAAAGATCCATGCGGCCAGGGAACCCCATGCGGCTCAAATAGCCCATGCGGCTCAAAGATTCATACGGTACGAGGGACTATACGGCTCAAGACGTTCCATGTGGCTCAAGACGTTCCATGCGGCTCAGAAGGGAAGACACGTGGCTTGCAAACAGTTCTCCCCTCTGTCCTATACTGCATTAATTACTTTGACGGCTGACCACTCTGACGAAATGACAGGCCTGACATAAAAAGGCAATTATGACTCTGTCATAATGACAGAATCCTAGAAAATCAAAGAAAATCTCTGACACAACCCCCCAAGATCCAGAAAACACCACGCAACCTAGACACATAGACAGCCATATGCGGCTCGAGCGGAGACCTCCCATGCGGCTCAGGCTGAAGTTGTCCTATGCGGCCCAGATCGATGCAGCCCTATACGGCTAAAGCAGACGCAGCCCTATGCGGCTCACAAGGATCATCTCCATGCGGCTCACTACCCATTGTATGGTCCATATTATCATGTGGTTCGAAGATTTGGAGGCTACTCCCCAGGCATCCCTGACACGTGGCCAGGCTTATGCGGCTCAACCCTTATGCGGCTCAATCCTTATGCGGCTCAGTGACTCCCGGGATACGTGTCATAAAGCCAATCAATTTCCTAGATTTACTACAATCAAAGATTGGGTCAAATCTCAATAATCTGGGACACGTGGCAGGAGAATGAATTAAACTTATTCATTCAGATTCGCAGACATCAGCAAATCATCATCACAGAGATTTATTCCAATAAGCATTAATTACTGATAGGATTGGTACAATCTATACTAAATGGCCCAGATTCATCACCCTCAAGATTAATGGCCCAGATTGATCAATCAACAGACCGCCGCCACTCTAAGAGGCAATCATTGCAAGCCTTAATGATTGTATTCCCTCCTTATAAATAGCAAGGTGCCATTCCCTTACAACCGGAGGACTTTTTGAGATCAGAGAGAGCACAACATACTTGGAGAGAAAAAAGCAGAGAGAGAGCAAAGAGAGCATTTCTTCAACGCCAAGCAATCTTCTAGAGCTAAGGTTGCATACCGATCGTCCAAGGAGTAAGGCAGAGCTGCCGTAGCTTTTCCGAGCCTCTATCGTCACCCACCAGAATCTAAAATAAATAATTGTACTTAGACTGCTGTAACTAGGCTTTCGTTTCTAGGGTTTCTTTGTACAAGCGAGTTTGTAACGTGAAGTAAAAGTCCAGTCCTCCGATAATTGTTCTGCTCTTTTTTATTTTATGGCAAACATGGGTGTAACATACCCTAATCTACATCGAGTCTTGCTATAGTAGTCCCGTTGTTTACAAGCCGGGACCGGTGGCTTCAAAGGTAATCGTCGCCCAGTGCCGTAGTTCAAGCCTGGTGTAGTTGTCAGATCATACCCCTATTTTTGCATGAGATATTTGGATTGGGGGCTATAAAGATACATAGACAGTCTCTCGACATCTGATTCAAGGTCGACTTCTTCTATGGTGAAGGGCTGCGGATCGTCCTTCCGGCCAAAGATGATTGGATGGTCCCCTTCCTCGATTATGCAGTAAGCGTCTTCCATTGGAGTAAGCTGGTTTGTGGTGTACACATTTTTCACCTGTGTGTGTAGGTGAGTGCCTATACCGTGTTCCATAGCATACATTGTACAGAGCTTATTAAGCTCGAGGTAGTTCAGAGATAGCCCTTTATTGATGAAGTAAGGTATCTTTTCTAGCGAGATTACATCATCTGTGGAGGGAACATCAGTGTGGGCAGCCACATACTTGGCTAGCTTCGGTTCCTCTTCGGCTACCCCCTGTATAAACGAAGACTGAGAGGACGACCTGGGCAGCTTGATTGTCAGGAGTTTAGCTGGTGGAGCAGAACGTGGAGTTGTTGGCAGACTAGCGACCCCCAGTTTGGTACTCGATGCTGGACGCGGACTGGTTGGTTCGCTAGAAGTCTCAGACCTTACATCGGGGTGACGACTCTTCTTGGGAAGGCGTATCGTCATTGGCTTGTCGGAAGGATTGAGCTTCTCCGTTTGCGGCTGGCCGACTCTCGACAGCCTGATTGTCAATGGCTCCGTTGTGGGTCTTGGCACTTGGCCGGACCTTGGCAGCCAGATTATCATTTGCTCTTCTTATGCCGAGAGGCTGATTGCGTCCTTACACAGAGTGGCGGAAAGGGGTACGGACTTGCCAGGTTTGCGAGCTTGGAAGTGGATCGTCAGAGGTTCTTCTGATCCTGTGGCCGTCTCGGTACGAGCTTGCCCATTTCCTTTACGAAGATGCCTCTTTAACTTTTCGTACAGGCAGAAGTCTGAGTAGTCGGATTCGACCCCTTCGAAGGGATCGATGTCGGCAAATTCTGTCCTTACGAAGCCGTGTTTGTCGACATACTTGAAGTATTGGTACAATGTAGAAGACACGATCATATAATCGTGTATCCAAGGGCGCCCTAGGAGGATATTGTAAGAAGTGTCTGCATCTATGACGTAACAGGTGACTTCTGACTGGAGATTGCCAATCTGACCCTTTAGACGAATCTTCCCAATTGGGTAGCTCTTGTCCGAATTGAAACCGCTGATGGCGGTGCTTGTAGGCGTCAGGTGATGCATAGGGATGCGGAGATGATGTAACAGACCCTTTGGGATAATACTTATGGAAGAGCCAGGATCAATGTGCATCCGATCTACTTTTACGTCGCCGATGTATCCAGTGTAGTATAAAGGGCGATCGTACAGGTTGGTTTTGATGAGCATGTCCTACGGAGTGAAGACAATGTTGTAAATCGCTCCCGTATAAGCGCTGTCTTGGAGATCTGCAGGCGGGTTCTCTCCTGTGAGGTTGACCTGAGCCAGGTACGCGTCGGCATCTTGGAGTGCATCGCTCAAAGCTGTGCGAACATCCTTTGACAGTCTCAGAAGCTCGTATAATGATAACTTGGCTGGTGTATTGGCCAATTGCACCAAGATGTCGAAGTTGTAGGGCTTCTCCAGTCTATACGGTGCCTCTTTTCGGAGGGATTTGTCAAAGCGAGTCTCCTTCGTCCTAGGCTTGTCGGTCGTCGGAGGCTGAGAAGGTCCCGGAGCGTCAGTTGTAGCGGGCTGATGATCTTCAGCCGAGTTCTCAGCCACGGGTTGGGATTGTGCCTCAGACCGAGTGACGACGACTGTGACTTCTTCGATATCTGCCGAGATTGTACGGTAGGATCTGACTTTTTCACTCTTCTTCTTGCGAATGGAAGATGGTGAGGACTGAGTCACTTCGGATACCAAGTCTGGATGCACCCACATGACCTCTCCTCGTGATGTGGTGAGGGGTACTAGACCAGCAGCCTGATCCCGAGGAGGTGGAAGATTAGCAATCTCCATTGTCGCCAGAGGGATGGGGACCACACCGTCTTGAGTTTCTGTTGGAAGGAAGCTGCCAAATTGTACTGATACCATATTGGCTGCCACGGTTACCTCTTCAAAATCTATGGTCAGAGCATTCGAACCGATGAGATTTTGGATGTACCATTTTAGTTGGTAGCAGTCGTGTGTAGCATGGTGGACGTAGCGGTGGTAATGGCAGTACTTTGGGTTCACTATTTCTGCCGGCCGAGGTTCCCGTCTTGGTGGAGGAAGTTGATTTGTCTTCTTGTATGAGCATGTCCAAGATAGGCTTGACGTGGCCGTCTTCAAAGGAATAGGTCATTTGTGGCCATTGCTTGTCTGCCAATTTTGGCTCAGGTTTTTGTGCTATGTCGGCCACCATAGCCTGCTTGCCCTTGTTGTCTCGGTTGTTGGTGGAGCTACCCCCTCTGTTGGTGTTGGCATTGGAATGCTTGTCCTTGTCCTCTTCCTCTAAGATGTGCAATTCCAGTTAGCGAGCCTTCTTTAATCGTTCTTCGTCGCTTGTGGCACTGATGATAAACGTCTTCCAGTCCTTGAATTGACTGTCGCCCATCCAGAGGCTGATTGTTGGAAGCAGTGTCTTTTGGTAAATTTCAATTAAGGAGGATTTCGGGTTTCCAGAGGCCAGCTTCATTGCGGTTTGGCGAAACCGCTCAATATAGTTCCTTGTCAGCTCTTTCTCCCCTTGAACGACGTCCATGAGGGTAGACATCATGACGTCCTGTCCTACTTCGTAGAATCTCTCCAAGAACATGCACTTGAAGCTGGCGAAGGAGTGGATGCAGTTGTCAGGCAGGTTGCGATACCAGTCGAAGGCGACTCCTTCCAATGCCCCGATGAATAATCGTATAAGGATAGCATCGTCATGGGGCAAATGGTCGGTGGTGACCTCGAAGTAAGTGATATACCGACTTGCGGAGGTCTTTCCATCATAAGGATTGATATTGAACGGCTTATATCTTGGTGCTGGAGAGAGTCTAAGTGGTGCTGGAGAGTGTAGGAACGAAATAGTAAAGCGTAATACTCTAGAGGGGGGGTGAATAGAGTTGGCAGCGGAATAATGCTAAATAAAAATGTTAGCAGCACAATCACAGAATATTAATCACAACTGAAATAATGTAAAGGCAAAGTTAAGAGAGCAATCGCAAAGATAGCGATGTATACTGGTATCCCTCTGTTGAGGACTAATCCAGTCGATAGAACTCTTGCTACCAGTTGAATCCACTATTGGAAAAACTGCAAGTTTTCTTACGAAGTCCTTGCAACTTCTACAACGCGAGCTTTGATACAAGAACTCGTCCAACTTCAAATGTGAAGAGGTATTCTTCAATTAAGCCTTCTGATTACAATCTCTCAGAAACTTCTAGACCGTACCGCACTGGCAAATTGACTAGAGGATTGTAACTGGCTTGGGATCTGAAATTGTAGGCTCTTAGAAAACTCTTTGGAAGACTGAAAGCTTTAGATAGAGAGAAGATTGAAAGTGAATGAGTGAGTTGAAATGATCGAAATCCTTCTCTATTTATAGGAGTTCCAAAGGCAGACTTCTGTCAGAATTCGGGCAGAACTCTATGAGCAAATCTCGGTCAAATCCGCAACTGCAGGAGGACCAAGTTCCAGAGATTCAAAATCACAACGGCCATCAACCAAACTCTGGCCGAACTCTGGCCGAGTTCTGTCAGGGTTAGGTTAGGGTTTTTAAAAAATAAGTTTTGGTGATTTTTGAAAACCTTTTTGAAAACCTTTTTGTAAACATTTTGATAGGTCATTTTTAAAAACATTTTGAACTATTTTGGGGATAGCCTATTTGCCAGTACGACTCGGTGTACAACATATTTCTAGACTTAAATAAAATGAAAATTACATTGCATAGGAAATACAGACTCGAGTAGGCAAACAGATCTTTAGTCTTGAACGGAGTGGATAGCCAATCTTGCTTATGTCCAAGAAACTGAGATGTCCCAACTAGCTTTGTATATCCAGACAGAGTTTTATCAATTATTAAAATCAGGTTGACCATATGACCAATGGGCTAACAATCTCTTCTATTTTGATAATTGACAAACTATGAATGATATAACATTAAGCTTGTTCAAAAAGAATCAAAACGTGAAATTGTTCATGTCCTGTATTTAACTCAAAAAAAATATGTTAGATCTTTAATTTTTTCTCCCTTTGTCACTTAGCAAAATAATTGCACAAGAGAAGACTCCCCCGTATTTAATGCAGTAGGCTCCCCCGCAATTAATGCATAAGAAACAAATAGTGAGAAAACATAATAAATAAAACATAAAGAGTAAATGTACATCATCTCAGGCATGTAAAGTTTCTACAAAGTATCATCACATGCATGCTATTGTCTCTAAAGAATATTAACACAGGCATGCTATTGTTACAAAAACATAAAAGAAATCTCAGGCATGCTATTTCACAGGCAGTTTGTAATGAAGAAGCAGTATAAAGAGATAGTGCTAAAACAAAGTACTGAAATAAACTGAAATATCATAAAAGAAACACAATAAGCATGTCCATGAAAAAGTACTGAAAGCAGACTACATAGTGCTGATAAATATCAAAAGTACTGATAAAGAAATACTGATAAAAAGATAAAAAACTTGGAATGTTGGAGCATTTTCAAGTATACAATAGAATGTCACTAAATAATCAAATCACATCTCCTCATCACTATCCTCGTCATCATCATCAGCAGCTCGGCTAGCATGACCAGAAGGACCAACACCAGAGGTACCAGCGCCAGAAGGATGAGTAGGGGCGCCAGCATAGAACTCACCAACGTAGTCACGAGGTGCACGATACCAGTCATAGGCATTTCCTGGCTAGAAGTAGGCATGGACAGCCTCATCCTCACAGCGGTAACCCGAAAAAGCTGGATCTCTAGGGATGGAGCCGGCAGAATGACCAGTCTTGGCAAAATGCAGATCAGCCAAGGTGTTTGCCATCGCCTGGTAACGGGTGACATCGCGGAACTCACGCTCGCGAGCCATGTCCGTCAAGGAGACGTGCAAAGCAGATAAGTGCTGATGTATGCCCTCAAATGTCATGGCATACTAATGAGGTGGTGGAGGAGGTACAGTAGGAGGAGCAGTAGGTGGAGCTGAAGCAGTCCGGCTGCGACGAGATAGCTGAAGCAACCTGGGCTCAGAGTCCTGAGTACAAGTCGATAGATCGATATCAAATCGCTGAAAGATACGAGGAAGAATCATCGCGTAAGAGAGATTTCGATCTCTAGTACGACATCGTCCCATCATCTGAATGATCGTCTTAGGGGTGGAAAAAGGAATCCCCTTAAGAATATGGTACATGGCGGACAGCTCAAGTGAGGTCACATCATCTTTGGAAGTGGATTTGGAAAGGATAGTAGAGTAGATGATGCGGTACAGTTCGTAGTTGAACAAGTTCAGGTTGTTAGCCTTGAACTTTCCAGAGCGTACTCTGTCAGGAGCACGGAGTTCCGCTTTGAAACTAGTGAGTGTCGTGCCTTCGGGAAACTCGAATTCCGTGATATCTACTAGCGGTTCACCTTCATTGGGAATACCAAGAATCTCCGCTAGGAGGACATCATCGAACTCGATGTCGACGCCTCCAACACGTGTGCTCACAACAAAAGTGTTAACTACGAGATTGTAATAGAATAAACGAATGGCATTAGTAGCTATTGGGAAGCACAGTTTAACAAATAGGTGTAACCCTAATGCCTCAAATAAGTGACGATGATCGGGAAATATCGTCCATTTGATCGGTGCGCCGCCGCATATGGATCGGGTGGAAAAGTCACCGTACCATAATAGGGCTTGATCGAGGGTTTGAAAGAAGAACCCATCGAAAGCGCCGTCGCTCGTTTGGATCGGCGAAAACAGTGAATCCGTGTGAGGATTCGAAGACGACCCTTCCTCACTAGGAGTGGTCTTCTTCCTCTTAGAAGGATTAAATCTAGGTGCCATTGGAATAAAAAGCACAAATTGAAAGGTGGAGAAAGAGGGAGTTATACCTCACGAAAATTGGATATGTTGTAGAGAAAGTCGATCTCCACACGATTCCAAATTTTGGAGAGATTTTACCAATTAGATTGGAAGAAAAGGATTGGTAAAAAAGCTAGGGTTTTAAGGTTCGGGCGGCTGCTGCTGCTGTTGAAATTAGTTTGGAAGCAATGAAAGAGAAGAAGCTCTCGGGTTCTGGATATATACACATATACCCTCAACCGAACTCGGGCCAAATTCGGTCAGAGCTCTGGCCGAATTCGCCTAGGGTTCTTCAAAGTTGATTTTTGCCACTTCTTTTTCATTGTCTCATTTCAAATATTCAATTCAAAGATTAGTTATTTTAGCCTTCAAATAATATAATTAATAATATTTTATGAATTAAATGTCGTTACACAGCGACTGTCTCAGATTAGCTGTAGGAGTACTGTCCTAGCTGGCGGAGGTTCACCGGGGAACTCTTAAATACCGCTTCGCTTCAACCGTAGTTGTGGTGACAGACAGACTCTTTATTGCCTTGTCTCTAACACAGTTTTTACGTATTGAGATATAATCATAAAACACAATCAATTAATATTATTGACGTCCAAAATTCCTAATTCTCGACGTAAATAATTGAAACGATCTTCCGCTAGAGGTTTAGTGAAGATGTCAGCTAATTGATTTTCAGTATCTATGTACACAAGGTTTATATCTCCATTTTGATGATGATCTCTAAGAAAATGATGTCTAATCTTGATATGTTTAGTACGAGAGTGACATACTGGATTCTTAGTCAAATTAATAGTGCTCGTGTTATCACAGAAAATGGGAATATGTGTGTAAAATAAATCATAGTCTTCTAGGGTTTGTTTCATCCACAAAATCTGAGCACAACAACGTCCTGCGGCGATGTACTCAGCCTCTGTTGTTGATAGGGCTACAGAATTCTGCTTTTTACTAAACCAAGAGACTAAAGCTTTGCCTAAGAAATGACATGTGCCACTTGTACATTTTCTATCAACTTTGCATCCAGCAAAATCTACATCCGAATAACCAATAAGGTCAAAGGACTTAGTTTTGGGATACCATAAGCCAACAGAAGAAGTGCCTTTAAGGTATCGGAAGATACGCTTAACTGCGGACAGATGTGATTCCTTTGGGTTAGCTTGAAAACGTGCACACAGGCAAACACTAAACATTATATCTGGACGACTAGCAGTTAAATAAAGTAAACTACCAATCATACCTCGATACTTACGTGTGTCGACTGGCTTGCCTTGTTCATCTGAATCAAGCTTTGTTGAAGTTGCCATTGGAGTGTCAATAGGTTTGACATTGTCCAGATCGAACTTCTTTAGCAAGTCTTTTGTGTACTTGGCTTGATTTATGAATGTTCCATTATCAGTTTGTTTGATTTGCAATCCGAGAAAGAATTTCAGCTCTCCCATCATGCTCATCTCAAACTCATTTTGTATATACTTAGAAAATTCTTGACAAAGAGATTCATCAGTGGATCCAAATATGATATCATCAACTTAGATTTGAATTAAAAGCAGCTTGCCATTAAAAGATTTAATAAATAGTGTAGTGTCAACCTTTCCTTTTGAAAAACCGTTGTCAAGTAGAAAAGAGATTAGACGATCATAGCAAGCACGAAGGGCTTGTTTCAAACCGTATAGAGCTTTCTTCAACTTGAAAACATGGTCAGGATTTTTGAAATCCGTGAAACCCGGAGGTTGTGCTACAAAAACTTCTTCTTTTATAAAGCCATTTAGAAAAGCACTCTTGACATCCATTTGAAAAAGTTTGAAATCATGAAAACATGCAAATGCACATAACATGCGAATGGATTCTAATCTCGCAACTGGGGCATAAGTCTCATCGTAGTCGATACCCTCTTCTTGATTGTATCCTTGAGCTACAAGTCGAGCCTCATTACGAGTCACTAAACCATTCTCATTCAGTTTGTTTCGGAATACCCAACGGGTGCCAATGACCGGATGATCAGCAGGCCTGGGAACAAGTTCCCAAACTTGATTCCGTTCAAATTGGTTTAATTCCTCTTGCATAGCATCTATCCAAAAACTATCACTACATGCTTCATAAATAGTTTTGGGTTCTAGCTGTGAAATAAATGCAACACTAGAAACAATATCTCTACAGGATGTACGAGTACTTACTCCCTTGGTAATATCACCAATTACCAAATCCTTTGGATGATTTGCTGAAAATTTCAACCTTTTTGCTTCATTCTGAAGGTAGCTGGTTCCTGGATCTTCTCTAGGAGGTTCAGCTAGTGCAGAGCTTGGTTGAGAATCAACTGGAGTTGAGCTTGGTACAGATGTATCTTCGTCATTGTCATCAATCGTCATTTAATTTAATTCATCAAAGGTGACATTGATTGACTCTTCGATAATCATGGTACGTTTGTTGAAGAATCTGTATCCTTTGCTCTTGGCCGCATAACCTAAAAATATACCTTCATCGGCCTTTTCATCAAATTTTCCCAAATTGTCTTTTGTGTTAAGAATAAAACATTTACAACCAAAAATTCTAAAGTATGAAACTGAAGGAATTCTATCAAACCATAACGCAAATGGAGTCTTCTTCGATTTGGGTCGAATTAGAACTCTATTGAGAACAAAGCAAGCTGTGTTGACAGCTTCAGCCCAGAAATATTTGGGTAGACTAAACTGGTTTAACATTACTCTGGCCATTTCGGTTAGAGTTCTGTTCTTACGTTCCACAACTCCATTTTGTTGTGGAGTCCTAGGGCAGGAGAACTCATGAATAAAATCGTGTGTGTCATAAAATTGCTCAAAATCAGCATTCTCGAATTCGCCACCATGATCGCTTCTTATGCGAGTGATCATGTAACCTTTTTCATTTTGTACTTTCTTACAAAAGGTGACAAATTCGGATAATGCATCATTCTTGCGTGTCAAGAAATATACCCACGTGTATCTAGAGAAATCATCTACAATTATGAAAGCATAAAGTTTACCTCCGAGGCTAGCAACTCTGCTAGGACCAAATAAGTCCATATGAAGCAATTGTAGAGGTCTAGTAGTACATACTGTGTTTACTGACTTGAAAGTGGATCTGGTAGCTTTGTTCCTTTCACATTGACTGTATACCGAATCCTTCTTGAATGTAATGTCCTGTAAATCGCGTACTAGCTTCTTTGTGGATAATCTTGATATTGTATCCATATTAGCGTGACCGAGTCTCATATGCCACAGATGACTCTCATCACTCTTGGCCATTAAGCATCTACCTAAAATGTTAGTTTCTTCTAACAAATAGAAAACATATATATTGTCTTCCCTGATACCTTCAAACATAGTACTACCAGTTGAGCTATCAACTATAGTACATTTGTCTTTGCCAAAGTTGATGCCATAACCATGATCTGCTAGATGACTTATGCTGAGTAGGTTATGTTTCAACTCGGTAACCAGACAGACATCCTTAATTACAGGATAGGGAGACTTACCAACATCACCGATACCAACAATATACCCTTTCAAATTATTACCGAAGGAGACATAGCCTTCCTTCTTTTTCTTCGACAGTGTTGCAAATAGGGTAGCGTCACCGGTCATATGCCGTGAGCAACCGCTGTCGAGGATCCATTTGCTTCTAGCATGTGAAGGGTGTTCCACCTACAAAACAGTTTGCAGATGAAACCTTTGGTACCCATTTCTTGTAGGGTCATGAATTGTTAGCTTTAGGTATCCAAGCATAAACATTTAAATCTACAAGCTTTCTCATTCTACATGCAGATGATATATGACCAATGAGGCCACAATAATGACATTGTGCATGTCGAGTGTTGAAAGCTTAGTGGTGTGCATGGTTGGTAGGTTTGGGTTTTCTAGTATAGAAGAAAGCATACCTATAATCTTGTTTGGGCTTGACCTTTTGGGGTAAAGGTTTGATAGGGTTAGGTCTGACAGTGTTTGGCTTGGGAACGTTTCGATTTCTCGGTAAGTGACATGTGTTAGGGTAGGAAGCAGCAGACTCAGACTATTTTCCTAGCCTAATTTCCAATCTTTTGGAAGTGTCATACAACTTAGTATAATCAGAAGTGAGTGATTCCATTCTGATTTGTGCACATTGAAGACTTTTCTTCTCTATAGAAAGTTCTTCCTTGAGTTGGTCAATAATTTGTCTTTCTCTTCAGATGACTTGGTAGTCTCGTGTAATAAGAGCTTTATTGAAGAAAGCTCACCAGACTCACTAACATTATTTCTAACCTCAGCTAGTAGGTCGGTAAGTCTACCTATTTCACCTTTGTACTCTTTGAGTACCTTCTTAGAGGTCTGATACTTACTACGCAGTTTCCTGTAATCAGTCATCAGGTCACTGAAGGCATCTCCTAATTGCTCAAAGGTGAAGTCATCATAAGTTTCTACAAGTTCAGTAGGTACCTGATCGGTTGCCATGAAGCATACATTTGCAGCGTCCTCTGAGTATTCGTCTTCTGAGTCGCTGGCTTCACTTTCATGCTATATGCTGGTGTTGGCATATCTCCAAGAAGTTGATCTTTTCAGGTTCCCTTTTTCATACCCGTTGTTCTTCTTGCTCGATGATGAGTTTGTGGGACAATCCTTCTTCATATGTCCCTTCTTCTTGCAGCCATAGCAAACAGCATCTTCTTGGTTCCAGTTGTTGCTGTTGTTCTCTTTGACTCTCTTCTCATGCCTCATAAATCTTTTGAACTTCCTTGCTAGGAGAGCTTGATCTTCAGCGTCAGATCCACTACTGTCTGAGTCATCTTCAGCAGCTTTTCTGTGCTAAGCCATGAGGGCGATAGTCTTCTCCTTTGGTGCAGGCTCTTCAAAATCTTGTAGCTCCAGTTCATGAGTGAGTAGCTTACCCATGAGTACTTCAAGGGACATAGTTGTGAGGTCGTTCCCTTCAATGATTGCAGTAGCCTTTGGAATCCAGTTCTTGGTGAGAGCTCGCAGGAGTTTGCGAATCTTTTCATGGTTACTGTAATCTTTGCCTAGTGAGGACAAAGGATTTACAATATCCAAGAATCTCTCGAACATTTGTCTGACTGTTTCGTTGGGCTTCATTTTGAACGTTTCGTACTCTTGAGTAAGTCTGCTGACTTTAGATTCCTTGACTTGAGTCGTGCCTTCATGTGTGACTTCGAGTAGCTTCCATACTTCATTGGCCGTTGTGCAGATAGACACCCTGTTAAATTCAGTTCAGTCTAAAGCACAAAAGAGAGCATTAATGGCACGTGCGTCAAGACTGGCCCTTTTCTTTTCTTCCTCTGTATATCTGCTATGGGGTTTTTCAACTAAAACTCCATCAACATTTATACGAGGTGGCTTTTGATAGCCATCAAGAACAATGGACCACAAATCAAAATCAAGAGATTTCAAGAAGAAACTCATCCGTGTTTTCCAATATGTATAATTTGTACCATCAAACAGTGGGGTTCTGTTTGTGGCCTGGCCTTCACTTGTAAATTTCACAGTTGCCATGTGTTGTGCTGTGATCTATATAACAGTTAATTAAAATGAATAAATAATTGTACTGTTACCTTTGCTTTACCTGTAACACCCGCTCTGATACCAATTATAGGAACGAAATGGTAAAGCGTAATACTCTCGAGGGGGATGAATAGAGTTGGCAGCAGAATAATGCTAAATAAAAATGTTAGCAGCACAATCACAGAATATTAATCACAACTGAAATAATGTAAAGGCAAAGTTAAGAGAGCAAACGCAAAGACAGCGATGTATACTGGTATCCCTCTGTTGAGGACTAATCCAGTCGGTAGAACTCTTTCTACCAGTTGAATCCACTATTGGAAAAATCGCAAGTTTTCTTACGAAGTCCTTGCAACTTCTACAACGCGAGCTTTGATACGAAGAACTCGTCCAACTTCAAATGTGAAGAGGTATTCTTCAATCAAGCCTTCTGATTATAATCTCTCAGAAACTTCTAGACCGTACCGTACTGGCAAATTGACTAGAGGATTGTAACTGGCTTGGGATCTAAAAATATAGGCTCTTAGAAAACTCTTTGGAAGACTGAAAGCTTTAGATAGAGAGAAGATTGAAAGTGAATGAGTAAGTTGAAATGATCGAAATCCTTCTCTATTTATAGGAGTTCCAAAGGCAGACTTCTGTCAGAATTCGGGCAGAACTCTATGAGCAAATCTCGGTCAAATCCGCAACTGCAGGAGGACCAAGTTCCAGAGATTCAAAATTACAACGGCCACCAACCGAACTCTGGCCAAACTCTGGCCGAACTCTGGCCGAGTTCTGTCAGGATTAGGTTAGGGTTTTTAAAAAATAAGTTTTGGTGATTTTTGAAAACCTTTTTGTAAACATTTTGATAGGTCATTTTTAAAAACATTTTGAACTATTTTGGGGATAGCCTATTTGCCAGTACGACTCGGTGTACAACATATTCCTAGACTCAAATAAAATGAAAATTATATTACATAGGAAATACAGACTCGAGTAGGCAAATAGATCTTCAGTCTTGAACGGAGTGGATAGCCAATCTTGCTTATGTCCAAGAAATCGAGATGTCCCAACTAGCTTTGTATATCCAGACAGAGTTTTATCAATTATTAAAATCAGGTTGACCATATGACCAATGGGCCAACAGAGAGAGTCAGACATATCTTCTTGGGAGCACAAGAGGTCAGGACCATAGGAGAGGCGGTCGAAGACAGAGCCACGTGGAGTAGACGTCATGCGGCTGGCATCAATAATCTTCATGCGGCTGGCACGCGTGGTCGCATAGGTCTTCTCCATACGGTCGGACATCCTAGCCGCATGAGTATTCTACATGCAGCTGGAGATCCTGGCCGCATGAATATAATGTATTTGGCTAGCAGTCTCGGCCGTATGGTCATCATTCATGCGGCTGGCAATCTTGGCCGCATGAGTCGTCATCTTGCGGCTAGTGCCCTTGTTCGGTTTCTTCCTGGAGCACATAGAATCACTCTTTGCCCCTACAAGTCCAGCATCATAGTACTTTCCTCTGCCGGACTTGGGGACAGCAGAGTCCTCTATAGCTCGAAGTGGGGCCGTACGAGAGTCGCCTTCGCCGACTTGGGTAGCAGATAATACACCGTCCAGATCTTGGAGAGGAGCAAAGGATTTTGGCCTTCACTCGTAGCAAGCTTTCTTTGTGCGGGTCTGCTTCTGGACCGGGCCAGCGCTTCCTTCAGAGAGCATCTCTTCAAACGCCTGTTGGTCGAAGCGGACGACCATCTTCTGTTGCGTGGAGCCAAGTTTGGCTGTATCCGATTGCGTCACCAACTCCTCAGTCATGGAGAAGTTTGTCCCCAGCAGAGTCGTTATCGTGTTTGCCATGAAATATAAAAGAACAGAACAATTATCGGAGGACTGGACTTTTACTTCACAATACAAACTCGCTTGTACAAAGAAAGCCTTGGGACGAAAACCTAGGTACAACAATCTAAGTACAATTGTTTATTTTAGATTATGGAGGGTGACGGTAGAGGCTCGGGAAAGCGATGGCAGCTCTGCCTTACTCCTTGGACGATCGGGTGCAGCCTTAGCTCTGTAGTCGAACTACTTGGCGTTGCTGAAGAAATGCTCTCCTTTCAAGCTCTGTATATTCTCTCTCTGGCTCTCTGGATCTCTGTATCTTCTTTTGCAAAAGTAAGAGTCTCTCCTTTTCTATATATCCCCCGCAAGGGAATGGCACCTTGCTATTTATAAGAGTGGGAGCATCATTAGGGTTTTGCAATGATGGCCCATTCTCAAAAGTCGGCGGCTTGGGATCAATGAATCTGGGCCGCTCATTTCGAACATAATAGATTCGGGCAATTAATGTGATTGCACCAAATCTTTGTGGATAATTAATGATGATTGACATAAATCCTCATGATTTGTTATGCCAATCTCGCATCTCCCGCCATGTGTCATTGATTTGCTTGATTGTAAATGATCTGATTTGATCCTAATATTTCATTGGAATTTGTTTGATGGATTTCGGTTGATTTGATGCCACATGTCCCATTATCAAGCCACGTGTCTTAACTTCGAGCCACTTAGAAAATCTGAACCGTATGAGGGTTGCTCCTCATTGAGCCGCATAAGGCTGGCCATGTGACAAGGCTGCTTAGGAGTGACCCCTGAATATTTGAACCGCATGGTGATAATGGGTGCCTTCTTCGTGAGCCACATGGAGATAGTCCTTGTGAGCCGCATAAGGTAGCCTCTGCTTGAACCGCATAGAATAGCTTCGGTCTGAGCCGCATGGGATAGCTTCGGCCTGAGCCTCATAGGGTGGTCTCTGTCTGAGCCGTATGCGACTGTCCACGTGTCAAGGCCGCATGAAGATTTCTGGATTTTGGGGGATCGTGTCAGAGATTTCCTTCATTTCCCTAGGAGTCTGCCATTATGATGGAGTCATTATTGTTTCTTTGTGTCAGCTGTCATTTGTAAGAGCTGTCAGCCGTCAAGGCATTTAATACAGTAAAGGACAAAGGAAATAGCTGTTCGCATGCCACATGGCTCCTCTTTGAGCCGTATGGAACTTATTCGAGCCGTATAGACGCTTGAGCCGCATGGATCCCTGAGCCGCATGAGCTCTCTGAGCCGCATGGGGCTCCATAGCCGCATGGAGCTTTCTTTATTCTTTTTCATGCTTCTACACCTTCGACAAGCAAATGACGATACGTCTTCCCAAGAAGAATCGTCACCTCGATGCAAAGTCTGGGGCTTCTAGCGAGCCAACAACTCCCCGCCCAGCATCGAGTACCAAACTGGGGGTCGCTAGTTTGCCAACAAGTCCACGTTCGGCCCCACCAACAGAACCCCTGATGATCAAGCTGCCCAGGTCATCCTCTCAGTTTTTATTTATATAGGGGGTGGCCGAAGAAGAACCAGAACTGGCCATGTATATGGCTGCCCACACTGGTGTTCCCTCCGCAGATGATGTAATCCTGCTAGAAAAGATACCTTACTTCATCAATAAAGGGCTATCTTTGAACTACCTCGAGCTTAATAAGCTTTGTACAATGTATGCTATGGAACACGGTATAGGCACTCACCTACACACAGAGGTGACAAACGTTTACACCGTAAACCAGCTTACTCCAGTGGAAGACGCTTACCACATAATCGAGGGAGGGGACCATCCAATCATCTTCGGCCGAAAGGATGATCCACAGCCCTTCACCATAGAGAAGGTCGATCTTGAATCAGATGTCGGAAGACTACCTCTGTATCTTTATAGTCCTCAATCCAAATACCTCATGCAAAAATAGGGGTATGATCTGGAGACTTTGCCTGGCTTGAACCACGACACTGGTCGACGATTACCTTTAAAGCCACCAGTCTCGGCTGGCAAACCACGGGACTACTACAGCAAGACCCGATGTGGATTAGGGTACGTTACGCCCGCAACAACCCCTAAAAGTTCAGATGAGGAATGCGACTGGTATTCACATTCAACCAGGTCACCAACTTCTGATTCGGATGCCAGCATCGGAGACGTATTCAGACAAGTCCTGTCAGTCAATATGGCATTCGCTGACGCTTACGAAGAAGATGAAGACATTCCTGAAATCTTCGAGTTAGAGCCGTGGGCCCAATAGCTGGATGCACAATTGGAAAAGCAGTTCGAACAGAGAGAACCTCCTACTGAAGATGAGGTTATGCAGGTCGACCTCGGCAGCGAATCTTCTCCGAAACCAATCTTCGTCAGTAAAGGCCTGACAAACGAAGAGCGAAAATTGCTACTGGAACTTGTCAAAGAATATATTGATGTGTACGTCTGGAGCTATGAAGACATGCCAGGGCTAAACCCTAAGCTTGCCCTTCACAAGCTCAACATTCGGCCAGATGCAAAGCCGATCAAACAACAACAGCGACGCTTCCGTCCGGGCATCATGGATGCGATCGAAGCCGAAGTCAACAAACTGATAGCCAGCGGCTTCATTCGTGAAGAACAACATCCAGACTGGGTCGCCAACATAGTACCAGTCCTCAAGAAGAATAGGAAGATTCGAATCTGTATCGATTTCCTCAATATGAATGAGGCATATCCAAAGATGAATTCCCCCTCCCTATCACAGACATCATGATCGACAACATATGCGGCTTCGAACGTATGTCATTCATGGATGGCTTCTCGGGGTACAACCAAATCAAGATGTCTCCTGACGACGAAAAGCATACATCATTCTGAACACCGATTGGCACATACTGCTACACAGTCATGCCTTTCCATTTAAAGAATGTTGGCGCCACATATCAAAGAGCCATGAGTATCATCTTCAGAGACCACTTACGCAAGACTGTAGAGTGCTATGTTGATGACATCGCCGTCAAGAGTCGCTATAAGGAAGACCATCTGCAGGATCTGAGGATGGTATTCGACCTGATGCTAGCACACAACCTGAAGATGAATCCCACGAAATCCTTCTTGGGCGTATCTAGCAGAAAGTTCTTGGATTTCATCATCACCTCCCAGGGTATCCACGTAGACCCTGAGAAGACGAAGGCAATCATAGAGATGGGTCCCCTGAGAAATCTTTGAGAACTTCGAGGCCTCCAAGGGAGGTTAGCTTACATCAGGAGGTTCATTTCCAACCTCTCCGGGCTTTGTCAGCCATTCACCCATCTCACGAAGAAGGGCGTCTCATTCGTATGGGATGAAGAATATCAGCGTACCTTCGACAGCATCAAAGAATATTTGTCGAACCCTCCAGTCCTGGTGGCCCCGGTTGCTGGAAACCATTCCTGTTCTATGTACGAGTAATGGAGCATTCCTTCAGCGCTCTGCTAGCTCAAAACAATGATGCAGGCCGTGAATAAGCTATATATTACCTCAGTCAAATGATGATTGGGCCAAAGCACCGATACACCGCCGTGGAGAAGGAATGCCTCGCCCTGGTGTTCGCCATTCAAAAGACGCGGCACTATGTCACAGGACAAACCATATATGTGATCTCACGAGTCAATCCTCTCAGGGTCCTCATAACTAAACCAGGGGCACTCAGCTCCCGCCTCGCCATATGGGCAACATTGCTGTCTCCTTATCATATGATCTTCGTCCCGCAAAAGGCTGTTAAAGGTCAAGCCCTGGTAGACTTTTTAGCAGCCCACCCTGGCTCGGTGCCATCCAGAGTATATGAAGGAATCCCAGATGAGGTCGTCGACTCACATGCAGCCTCCCATGATGATATATGGTGAATGTTCTTCGACGGTGCTTCGAGAACTGGACCCAAGGGCAACATCGTCGTTGGAGTCGAGGTGGTGCTGATTTCTCCTTCCGGACTAGTGATCAGCCGTGCTTACTCCCTCATAAAACCCTACTCTAACAATGTGGTCGAGTACAACGCTTTGGTCATTGGTCTCCAACTTGCAAGAAAGCTGGGGGTAGAATATCTTGAAGCATACGGCGATTCACAGTTAATCGTCAATCAGATCCGGGGTTCATACGAGTTTCGCCATGAAGACATAATCCCCTATCACCAAATAGCAATCAACATCATCTCGTCATTTGAAGGGTTCTTCATCGAATACGTCCCCAGACTCTAAAATATCGAAGCCGATGCCTTAGCTGGCATTGCCGCTTCCCTAGCGGTTCCGAACTATGCTCATCAATCGGTGGATGTGATAGGCCACGAACTGGTCTGTCCCAAGAACAACGTTCAAGTCGTAGCGAATTATTTCACTCAGACGATCGACAAGGCACAAGACTGGAGACAACCATTCATTGACTTTGTAGTCTACGATATTCTGCCGGAGGACCCAAAGGAAGCCACCTCTATCAGAAGGCGTTCTCTCAGATTCTTCTACGAAAATGCTGTATCGTCGATCCTACGATGGAGTATTGCTTCGATTTCTGTCAAATGCAGAAGCCAAAAAAGCCGTACGCGAAGCTCATGACAGTGTCTGAGGGGCCCATCAGCCTGGTCCAAAATTGCAAGACCGTCTTCGCCGAATGGGCTACTACTGGCCCACGATGGTAGCAGATGAGATAGACTACGCAAGAAGGTTCAAAGCCTGCCATGTCCACGCGGACTTCATCTATCAGCCATCAAAATTTCTACATCCGACAGTGGCACCCTGGCCATTCGAAGCATGGGGAATGGATATCATCGGTCCGATCGCTCCACCTTCTTTCCGAGGACATCGCTTCATACTTGCCATCACAGATTACTTCTCCAAATGGACGAAAGTTGTTCCACTTGCAGAAGTAAAGACTTCAAACATGATCAGCTTCCTCAAACATTAAGTCATCTATCGCTTTGGACTGCCCCGAAGGATCATCTACGATAATGGTCCGCAGTTTGCAAGCTACGCCTTCTATCGGTTTTACGACAAGCACCACATCCAAAATTTTACCTCAATACCATACAATACGACAACGAATGGGTTAGCAGAAGTAATCAACAAAACAATCATCAAACTTCTTAAGAAGTTCGTATCGTCCAACAAACGCGACTGGAACGAGAATCTTGGTGAATGCTTATGGGCGTATCGTACGATAGTCCGAACAGCCACAGGGAATACACCATTCTCCCTGGTGTACGGGAGTGAGGCTGTTCTCCCATTGGAGACTCTAATACCCTCGCTCTGCATCGCTCTCACTTATCAATTGACGACAGACGATAACTATCGTCGTCGGTTACAAGAGTTGGAGGCCTTAGATGAAAAGTGCCTCTTGGCTCAGCAACGAATCGAGCTTTACCAAGCACGCATCTCCGGAGCCTTCAACGAGAATATTAAAATTAGAACATTCCAAGTGGGCGATCTTGTTCTGGCAGTTCGGAGGCCGATGGTCGTGACTCAAAAAACTGCCGACAAATTCCAGCCAAAATGGGAAGGTCCATTTATCATTGAGGCCGTATTCTCCAACGGTGCTTACCGCCTTGCAAAACAAAATGGAGACTTGCTCATGTTGCCCGTCAACGACAAGTTCCTGAAGAAATATTATGTCTAAACGACATTCTCCCAATTCCAAATTATTAAGTTATGTACCCGCCGGTATCGCTGAACTCATATTCCAAATTCTAGATTATTGAGTTATGTACCCGCCGGTACCACTGAACTCATATTCCAAATTCTAGATTATTGAGTTATGTACCCGCCGGTACCGCTGAACTCATATTCTAAATTCTAGATTATTGAGTTATGTACCCGCCGGTACCGCTGAACTCATATTCTAAATTCCAGATTTTTGAGTCATGTACCCGCCGGTACCGCTGAACTCACATTCTCCAAATTCTAGTTTGCCGAGTTATGTACCCCCCGGTACCGCTCAACTCACATTCTCCATATTCTAGATTGTCGAGTTATGTACCCTCCGGTACCACTGAACTAACATTCACAATCTCTCAGGTTATCGAGTTATGTACCCGCAGGTGCAACTGAACTTTTATTCCGGTCACTCTTTCAGATAGTATGTCATGTATGACCATACCTCTAAACTTATTTCCCTAAAAGGGATTCTCCCTCATGATCCACTACCCGCACTCTCAGTGCACAAAAAGGGTAACAGATCCATAAATTTTCAAAACGACCACGTCGATGTTACCTCTGAGTCGTTTCACTTCCGGTAAAAACAAATCACCCTTCTACATAGAACTTCCATGTCCTCATAACCTCTGAGTTGTCCTATGTACCCCTTCATGGAGCCCACTCCTGCCATGTCCTTATTACCTCTGAGTGGAAAGGCTCCATCGAAGAAACCCTCATATTTGCCATGTCCTCATTACCTCTGAGTAAATATGTTGGTCCTCCCTCGACTTATTATCTGTACTAAAAAAAACTCCAGTGTACGCCAAGGATAATAGGTCCACAAATGTCCTCTGTTGACCACAAATATCCTTCGTTGAGTCCACTCCTGCCATGTCCTCATTACCTCTGAGTGGGAAGGCTCCATCGAAGAAACCGTCATATTTGCCATGTCCTCATTACCTGTGAGTAAATATGTTGGTTCCTTCTAAACTTATTATCCGTATCCAGAACCAGGATACGCCAAGGATAATAGGTCCATAAAAAATCTCCCATTGTGGCAACTACGACAAAGCAAAGAATGGAGCGAATGTATTTTGGCCATTCAAAATCGGTTATATTCACATGACTATATCTCATGAGCAAGCCAGAAAAGTTCTCTGTTATTTCATTCAGATAAGAAGGAAAGAGATTACATCACATCGATGTCCAAAAAAAGCAAGACATAAACTGCAGCTAAAGACAGACAGAAGTATCAAAACAAAGACGGACATTTGTGAGTGCCCACGAATCCTAGTTGCGGGGACGCATATACCAATCCCTCAACCGTCTTGCATATGACAGATGTACTTGAGCAAGTTCCTCGTCCAAAATAGGAGGATCGAAACTCTCAGTACTACCGCCATCAAACTGGGGCTCCTCCTTTACAGCAACGGACGCCAGCTCTCCTTTCTGTTCCTCCACTGCCGGTGTTACCTCCACCTTAACAAGCGATGATTCTTATTTGAAAGGGGCAACAACTCTTCCTTCACCATGATCTCAGCCTTCGGTAGGGTTGCTGCAAGAATCAAAGATAAAAAAAGAAACAAAGTCAAAAGATGGTCAGAGCCTTATGCGATACAGTCCAAAAGGGAAGCTTATGCGGCTCGATGCAGCACAACCTCAGGTGGCCCAATTTAGATGACCTTATGCGGGCTCGATTCAGAGGGACTTATGCGGATCTGATCGACAGGCCATTATGCGATTCGGTTTACGAAGTGCTCATGCGGCCCACTAAGATAACTCCCATACGGCTCGGACATGGGGTATACCTCCATGCGGCTCGATTATGGGACATGTATGCGGCCCATACATTTCGAACAGTTTGTATTAAAGGCTTGCGCATAAAGCAAGCAACAAAGCCGTTGTTAAGGTTTCGAAGAATATGACTTTCCTAAATCCTTACCCTTAACAGCAGGACGAACGTCGGAGTGAGCTTTGGGTGTCGCAGCCGACGTTGAAGCCGCACCCTTACCCTTCGTAGCAGCTTTCGCCACAACCTTGGCGGACTTGGAAGCTATTGCTGATGATCAAAAAAGTAAGATGAAGACAAGAAAGCTAGGGCAAGAGCAGAAAGTAAATGAGTCTTCTTTCCAAAAATATGCTGCTATTTATAGATGAGGCCCATAGACCGACGCATCGATCTATGTGCAATGAACCGACTCTTCGGTTATCAAGGGGATCCGACTATTCAAGGCTAAACTCTTGGGATCCTGCCCAAAAAAGTGGCTTTAAATCTGACAGCAAATCAAAGGCCATCAATGAAAAGATTTGTACACGCGGCATGAAGACATGGCAAGGAGACCTATGCGGCTCAGATAAGCCATGCGGCTGAGGAGGCCATAAGGCTGAGGCATTCATGCGGCCAGAATATCCTATGCGGCCCGAAGAATTTTTACTTGGCCATGCTTCTTATTCAAAGTGTTTCAATTTTACAAATTGAAAACTTTGAAGGGGGTCCTGTAGAAGCATGGAAAAGAGCATGATTGCCCATGCGGCTCAGAATAGGAAAACCTATGCGGTTCAAAAATAGACGAGCTTCATGCGACTCAAGAGAGTCATGCGGTTCAAAAGTCACCAGCTTGGACTTGCGGCTCAAGCAAACACCACGTGGCCATCTGCGGTTCGCTCCTGCAATTGGCCATTAAGTGAAGGCCCTATTTAATGCTCTGACATAAAGGAGAACTGACGGCTCTGACATAAAGCTGCCATAAAGACCCTGTAATAATGGTAGACTCCTAGGGAAACGAAGGAAATCTCTGACACAAACTCCAAAATCTTTCATGCGGTCTTGACACGTGGACAGTCGCATGCGGCTCAGGCAGAAGGCCACCACATGTGGCTCAGACAGAGGCCATCCCATACGGCTCAGGGAGAGGCCACCTCATGCGGCTCAGGCAGAGCCTACCCTATGCGGCTCACGAAGACTATCCTCATGTGGCTCACTAAGAAGCCACCCATCATGCGGTAACCTACGCTCATGTGGCTCAGATCATTTCCATACATGGCCAGTCTTATGCGGCTCCGTAGGGAACAATCCTCATGCGGTTCGGATTTTCTAAGTGGCTCGTGGTTAAGACACGTGGAAGAAGATTAGTTTTTTTCGCGTCCCTTCAGCTAGCAGCATAAAAATAATAGGACACGTGGCATCAAATCGATCAAGATTCATCAACAAATCCCAATAACCAGGTTTAGTGCCATCCTCATAATTACTGGAATCAAATAAGATCATTTGCAATCATGTAAATTGAACACGTGGCGAGAGATCCGAGCTTGGCATAACAAATCATGGAGATTTATGGCAATCATCATTAATTGCCCACAGAGATTTGATGCAATCTACATTAATTACCTAGATTTGCTACTATCAGAATGAAGGGCCCAGATTAATTTGTCCTTAACCGCCGACTTATCAAGGAGGAAATCATTGCAAACCCTAATGATTGCATCCCACTCCTATAAATAGCAAGGTACCATTTGTAACGCCCTAGTCCCAAAATACGTAGGACCAAGTACGTGAACATGCCAGCTGCACATATACAAAGAACACTCCAATATATGGAATTCCTCATATATGCACATAAGCTGTAAGTAAATAATCACAAGCCAGAATAACATATCTAATCTCATCACAGCTCAACACAGAAGATAATGAAGTCCAAATATATAAATAAGAGTATCAAAAGATAGCCGTGAGAACATACTCACTCCAAACAGCTATGAAAAATAGTCTCACAAGATCGGAGTCCGATCTCCACAAAATAGAAAGAAAAGAGATGTAAAATAATGTCTACAACTGTCTCAGATAAGAAATAGACTAAAATTATAAGACACTGCCTCGTCATCAATGTAAGATAGCTCCAAAGCTGCACCGTACTCCTGTGGAAAATCGTCTAAACCTGGAGAGATAACCAGGTCCTCAGAGAACATAGCAAGATACAAGAAAACACCATGCCATATAAACTATGATAATATAATAAAAGAAAAGGTATGCATGCAATCGGGTTTCTGACCATTCTACTGTGAACATGCAGTTGAGATACAATCCTTCGACGCAGGAACCCTGACTGAAAATAGGATCGGCATAGTTCCCATAGAGGGTACCAGGGGCCTACGTCCATAACGCTCGGGAAACGTCAGAGGGCACCATATGAAGGGCTACGTCCATAATGCTCTGGGAAACGTCAGAGGGCACCTGGAGCCTGCGTCTCCGGAGGAGCGCACAGGTAATCATGGAAGTGTAAAGAAGCCCAAACGTCAGGTATTGTTCTCCCCACCCAATGCCTAGTATCATCATCTCCATGGCTGATATAAACCTCTAGTAACCGCCAAGTCTTCTAACATACAATACTATTGACAGTTACTCTTATCCGTCGTACGCTCCATACGTATCGGTGGCCAGCCAACTACGCAGAAACGTGTCCTACATGTGACTCACATCACGTGATACAACAAGTGTCAAGGCCTTATGAGATATACCAATACCTCAACATCAATGGGTGGTCACTAGACTAAGTCAATACAAGAGAATAAATAAAATAAGAATAACGACCGATAGAGTCGCTTGCACCCAAGTGTGACTTGGACGCACTGTTAAAATATCACAAAATAAATGCTGAAAAATAACAACTGAAAATAAGAATATGATAGTCACAGAGTAGGGTGGCAAGGTATCTTGCCTGGTGGTGCAAAGTGGCAAGTCCAAGTGTAGCAAGTGTCCGCACCAAAACTCACAAATCACAGATGACTCCAAACGCTGAAACAAACATCAAAAATGATCTCGATGCAGAAGATATACCTAGAAAACGCCTGTCCAAAAGTCAAATTCTGGAACAGGGGCAAAATCGTAATTTTGGATCAAAACGATGTCCGCCGTTGGACCCGTTTTGCACCAAAACGCGTGCCAAAATCTATGGTCTCTAAAGTCATCAAACTACATGTCTACGGTTTCAGTTTGAGGAGAGGAACTCAACGGTATGTCCAGTTTTGGATTCCGAGGAGCCGTGTGCAAATTCGCCCGTTTGAGTGGATCGCGGGCCCGCCAAAATTGGGTTCCGATTCAACCTTCTCAGAATCGAACCAAACTTGGCATGTAGGACCAGAATTTCGATCCGGACCTGTTGGCACAAGTTTCGTCTTGATCCGACGACTGTACACGATGTTATGGGCAAGTTTGTAAAATGTCGATACGGGGGTATCTCGACGGATACGCGTTGATTTCGTCGCACACACGCGACGAAACTGAGTTCCGTCAGTTCCTACACGTCCGCAACGTCCGTATGTGCCTTTCGATGCATATAACGTGCGACCACGTCACCCGGTTTGTTGGGGCGTACGTCGTATCGGGAAGTTTTCTAGAAATTCTAGTTTTGAAAACACAGTTTTTCAGAAAACTTTAGTAATGAATAACTTTATGAATATAATTTAAGTAGCCGATCTAACAGATGAGTTTTAGTCTGGAATATGTCGTCCTTGAGTGCCTTCAATCAGATTTTCGAAAATCCTAATATTTGGTTCAAAAACTGGCTTCCTAAGTAAGGGTTTGGTTGACCTTTTGTTCTGTTTTATTTGAACAGAAATCGTCGACTTTGCGTCGAGTTCGCGGAAGGGTCGTATCATCATGTTCGAATCCCTTTGGTGGAATTCAAGTGGGTCATACTGGGTTTCCATAGAACTTTACGAAACTCAAAATGATCTAGTGTCGTAGGAGAAATCGGGATGAGAAGTTGTTACCTGGACAGTGCTCGAAACAGAGTTTTACTCTGTTTTCCCCGTCGGTCCGCGCGAGTGTGGCGTGGCTCCGGTGATCGCCGACGGCGAACAGGCTGTGCTGTCGGTTGGGGGAGGATCTACGAGGTCGAGGGCTTCTGATTGGGATTGAATTTTTAGAGGGTTAGGGTTCGGCTTTGAGCATTCGCTTATATATAATCCCCGCCGACTACTAATCCTATTCGAATAGGTAACCAGATGGGGTTCGGTTTGCTAAAAGAGATTGGATTGGGTTTTGTCCCCACTTGCCGCTGCTTGTTTGCTCCATTGAAATCTTAGGGGGGGTCGGGTGCTAATCTCTATAGCAGCAGCTGCTGCTACGTTTACTTGGGAGGGTTTGGGGTGAGGTGGACCGGCCCACGTGGCTGGTCCCCTCCAGTCATCTTTTTTTTTTCTTCCAAAACTATATATATAGTTATATACATATAAATAACTATATATATACATATTTATATATATATATATATATATATATATATATATATATATATATATATATATATATATATATTTTAATATATATATATATATATATACATAAAAAAAAAATATTTATATATATATATATATATATATATATATATATTTATATAAATATACATATATATATATATATATATATACATATAAATATATATATATATATATATATATATATATATATATACATATAAATATATATATATATATATATATATATATATATATATATATATATATAAAATATATATATATATATATGAATAAAAATCTAAAATCCTATAAATTATTAATACGTAACAATGATTTTTAATAATTGAAAAATATTTACAAAATATATCAAGCACAATTATACATATAATATCTATAATTACGAATATACCAATTACCACATAAATTTCAAATAATAACGAAAAATTATTTTTAAAAAAACACTAAAATATTTAGAAAATATTGGGGGTTTACATCCTACCCAACTTAAAGAAAATTTTGTCCTCGAAATTAAACTAAGGTTAGGGATCAAATGCAATGCAAGAAAATATAATAGCACTTAAAATGCAAGACATACCTTCATTTTCGAACAAATGCGGGTAGCGATTTCGGATGTCGTCCTCGCGCTCCCAAGTAGACTCCCCTGGTGAGTGATGCTTCCATGCCACGCGAACCAATGGAATACATTGATTCCGTAACACCTTTACTCGGTGATCGAGGATACCAACTGGTTGCTCTTCGTACGACAAACTCGGTCCAACTGTGATCTCGGAGTGATCAAGCACATGATTGCTGTCCGCCACGTATCTCCTCAGCTGAGACACGTGGAATACGTCATGCACTCCCTCTAGCGACGGTGGCAAGGCCAATCTATAGGCAACCTCTCCAACACGTTCCAAGACATCGAAAGGCCCAATGTACTTTGGACTCAACTTGCCACGTCCTCCGAATCGAATCGTTCCTCTAGTGGGGGATATATTCAAGAACACATGGTCACCCTCTTTGAACTCCAAGGGTCGACGATGATTATCTGCCCACTGCTTCTGACGATCCTGCGCTGCTCGCAGGTGGCCTTGAATTTTCTTCACTGTCTCCACTGTGCTCAAGACCAACTCGGGACACAATAGCTGTCGCTCTCCTATGTCGCTCTAATAAATAGGAGACCGACACTTCCTACCATACAATACTTCAAACGGTGCCATCAGAATGCTCGCTTGATAGCTATTGTTGTAGGAAAACTCAATAAGATGAAGATGGTCCTACCACGATCCGCCAAAATTAAGCATACATGCTCTCAACATATCCTCTCGTGTCTGAATGGTACGCTCCGACTGGCCATCTGTCTGTGGATGATACGATGTGCTAAACTTCAATCGAGTGCCCAAACTCTCTTGCATGCTCCTCCAAAAGTGTGAGGTGAATCTCGAGTCACGGTCCAACACAATACTAACAGGCACACCGTGTAATCTCACAATCTGCTCCATATACATCTCCGCCAATACCTCTGTCGACTGGCCCACTCCAAAAGGCAAGAAATGTGCTGACTTCGTAAGTATATCAACAATCACCCATACTACGTCACGTCCTCTAGGATTCCGAGGAAAACCCGTGACAAAATCCATAGTAATGTACTCCCACTTCCACTCGGGAATGGATAGCGGCTGTAATAATCCTGCCATCCTCTAGTGCTCTGCCTTAACTTGTTGACATACCAAGCACTTGGCAACGAAACGAGCTATCTCTTGCTTCATTCCATGCCACCAATAATACTGTCGTAAGTTGCGATACATCTTGGTACCTCCGGGATGAATGGAGTAAGTGGAACTGTGAGCCTCTGCCATCAGCTCCTGCCGTAGCTCTCCATTGGGAACATAAATGCGATAACTACATCGCAATGTCCCATCAGTGTGGATCCTCAATCCTGTCTGCTCTCCTGCTTTAGTCCTCTCTTTCAGCCGTCGAAATCTAGCATTATTGGGCAATGCTGCCTTGGTACGCTCTACCAATGATGATTGCACTTGAAGGTTGGCTAATACGCCGTCTGCTCCCGGCAATACTACCTCAATACCAAGCAGCTCCAAGTCTCTAATCAACTCCCTCCGCGTAGTCAAAAAGAGTGCCATGGGCTTACGGCTTAATGCGTCTGCTACGACATTAGCCTTGCCCGGATGATAATGAAGCTCGATCTCATAATCCTTCATCAACTCCAACCAACGTCGCTGTCGCATATTCAACTCCTTTTGTGTGAACACGTACTTGAGGCTCTTATGATCAGTGTAGATATCAACCTTCTCGCCGTACAAGTAGTGTCGCCATAGCTTCAAGGCAAAGATAACCACTGCGAGCTCTAGATCGTAGGTTGGATAATTCTTCTCATGCACTCTCAACTGTCGTGATGCATAAGCTACTACACGACCATGATGCATCAATACACATCCTAATCCCTTTTCGGATGCGTCGCTGTAGATCACAAATCCTTCTGGGCCCGATGGTAGTGTCAAGATTGGTGTTGTGGTCAATCGCTTCTTCAATTCGTCAAAAGCGGCTTGACACTCGTCTGTCCATATAAACTCCTGATCCTTGCAAGTCAATCGAGTCATAGGTCCCACTATTTGAGAGAAATCTTCTACGAACCGTCGGTAGTAACCCGCAAGTCCGAGGAAACTTCTCACCTCAGAAGCTGATGTGGGAACGGGCCATGATTTGACTGCTGTGATCTTCTCTGGGTCTACCGATATACCATTGCCCGTAATAATATGACCAAGGAATGATACCTCCTTGAGAAAGAAATTACACTTGCTAAGCTTTGCGAAAAGTCGCTCATTCCTTAATGTTCCTAAAACTATCCGTAGATGCTACTCGTGCTCCTCTTGACTCTTGGAGTAAATCAAGATATCGTCTATAAAGACTACTACAAATTTGTCCAAGTACTGGTGAAAGATCTTGTTCATTAAATTCATAAAAACTGTGGGAGCATTGGTCAAACCGAACGGCATGACCAAGAACTCGTAGTGTCATACCTTGATCGAAAGGCCGTCTTGGCAATATCTTCCTTCCGAACCTTCAATTGGTGATAGCCCAATCGTAAGTCAATCTTGGAGAATACTTTTGCTCCACTCAGTAGATCGAATAAATCGTCTATACGCGACAAGGGATACTTGTTCTTCACCGTCACCGCATTCAATGCTCTATAGTCAATGCACATGCGCACTGTCCCGTCTTTCTTAGGCACAAAAAGAACCGGTGCTCCCCATGGTGACGTACTAGCACAAATAAATCCCTTCTCTAATAAGTCATCAATCTGTGTCTTCATCTCTACCAACTCCTTTGGTTCCAGACGATATACTCGAGATGAAATATGCTCGGCTCCGGGAATAAGCTCAATAGAAAACTCAATATCTCGGTCAGGTGGTAGTCCTGGCAACTCTTCGGGGAACACATCCTCGAACTCGGTGATAATAGGGTGCTGTGGGGCGTCATGCATCATCATATGAGTCCCCGATGTGGGTGCATCACAACTCTCTCCGTCTTCTTTGGTAAACTCAAACTCTATCGTATTCGGTGGTCTAAATATAATACTGCTCCTATGGCAGTCTATAAGAGCAAAATGCTGGCTCAACCAGTCCATTCCAAGAACCACATCAAATATCGGCATAGGGAATACAAGAAGTCGTGTCATCATCTCTCTTCCATTTATCACTACAGGACAAAGTCTACAAACACCACTAACAGGTACAACTCCTCCTCCAGTGAGGATTTTAACATTCTTAGCTAAGGGCGTGATGGGAATGCTGTGTCTAGTGGCAAAACTAGTGGCTATGAATGAATGAGTGGCTCCAGTATCAATTAATATAATAGCAGGAAAAGATGCAACTAGAACCATACCTGCTATAACTTCCGCCTGTCTCTATATCCTCAACAGCAAGTGAGAATGCCTGTCCATAGTTCTGTCCCGGGCCCTTAGCTCTGACTTTGTTGTACTGTGTGCCTTGGGGAGGCAATGGTGGACGAGGTGCTCCTGCTATAGGCCGTGGTGCTGGAAGAGCTGGGGCTGTGGTCCTCGGATTTTACCGAGCTTGTACTATTGCATGTTGCTCCGGACAATCCTTGAGTATGTGCTGATTAGATCCACATCTCAAGCATAATCTAAGGCGAGTCCTGCAGTCGTTCTGGATATGTCCTTGTTTATCGCAGTAATGACAAACATGCTTCTAATAAGGTGAGGGCCTCTGCTGGAACTGTCCTGTGGTCCTCCTGATAGGTCAACTCTGAGTGGTTCGGGCTGGTGTAACTGCTGGGGTAATGCGCCTCGATGTCTGCTGTTGTTCCTTGCGAAGAATCTCAATGAGCTCGAGCTTCTTCCAAGACAGCTGAATGGGAGACTCGAGACTAAGTAGTCGTATAAGACTTGAGCTCTGGTGCAAGCCCCTGGTGAAATCTACTTGCCTTCTCTAATTCGGTCGGAATCAATCCCGCACCAAATCGACTCAGGCGGTTGAACTCTGAGTCATACTCATCAACTGTCGTATTTCCTTGCTTCAGATGAAGGAACTGGTCATAGAGACCATCTCAAACATGTATAGGGAATAATCTCTCATAAAATGCATCATAGAATTGCTTCCAAGTGATCCCAGTGCCTAACTGTCTCTCTTCCGCCTTCCACCAGTGGTGAGCATTGTCTTCTAACAGTAAGTCCACTGCTGTCATCCAATCTCGAGGCGGCAACTGGGATGCCTTCAGTAGCTTCTCGGTACTAATAAGCCACTGTGACACCTCTAATGGCTTCTCCGTCCCTCTAAAGGCCTTGGGGTTCATATCTGTAAAATTCTTGATAGAGCCTTCGTAGGGATGCAGAGCCAGTGCTGGTGCTGGTGCTGGTGGTGGAGGTCTAGCCATAGATGCCACCATCGTCTGTCTTATCAGCTAAGTCTACTGCCACTGAGCCTGCATTATAGCATACATAAACTGAGTAGTAGGGCTCCCATCAGTCGGTTGTGGAGGCATCTGAGGTCCCGACTGTGGGGGAAACTGCTGAGGGAATGGTGGTGGAGGTGGCAGTGGTTCACTCCCTCCTGGTGGCATGGTAGTAGTCTGTCCAGCCTGTCTTCCTGGGGCTGCTGCGACCTCTGTGTACTCCGTCGTCGGCATCGTAGTAGGCTGCGAGAGTCCTGGCTCGTAAGGTGTCGCTGGAGTCATGGAAGGATTCTGTCCCTCCGGAGTAATCTTCTCACCAGATGTGAGGGCCAAGGCAGAAGTGCGTCCGCTTCGTAGATTCATACTTTAGGCACGAGGAAGATAAGTTGATATTAAGAAAGATTAGATATGAAGTAAATCGAATAATCAAGGAAGTTTTAAAAAAGATTGTAAGTCAAGGGATAGTAGTAGTTCTGGATGAGATATTCCTATTCCTATATGCAGGCTTGTTGGGCACAGTCATGTAACCCAAAAATATTAACATTGACCTGTATGGGCCACCACAAAAACATGTAACGCCCCAGTCCCAAAATACGTAGGACCAAGTACGTGAACATGCCAGCTGCACATATACAAAGAACACTCCAATATATAGAATTCCTCATATAGGCACATAAGCTGTAAATAAATAATCACAGGCCAGAATAACATATCTAATCTCATCATAGCTCAACACAGAAGATAATAAAGTCAAAATATATAAATAAGAGTATCAAAAGATAGCCGGGTGAACATACTCACTCCAAACAGCTATGAAAAATAGTCTCACAAGATCGGAGTCCGACCTCCGCAAAATAGAAAGAAAAGAGATGTAAAATAATGTCTACAACTGTCTCAGATAAGAAATAGACTAGGAATCATAAGGCACTGCCTCGTCATCAATGTAAGATAGCTCCAAAGCTGTACCGTACTCCTGTAGAAAATCGTCTAAACCTGGAGAGATAACCAGGTCCTCAGGGGACATAGCAAGATACAAGAAAACACCATACCATATAAACTGTGATAATATAATAAAAGAAAAGGTATGCATGCAATCGGGTTCCTGACCATTCTACTGTGAACATGTAGTTGAGATACAATCCTTCGACACATGAACCCTGGCTGAAAATAGGATCGACATAGTTCCCATAGAGGGTACCAGGGGCCTACGTCCATAACGCTCGGGAAACATCAGAGGGCACATTGTGAAGGGCTATGTCCATAACGCTCTGGGAAATGTCAAAGGGCACCTGGAGCCTGCGTCTCCGGAGGAGCGCATAGGTAATCATGGAAGTGTAAAGAAGCCCATACGTCAGGTATTGTTCTCCCCACCCAATGCCTAGTATCATCATCTCCATGGCTGATATAAACCTCTAGTAACCACCAAGTCTTCTAACATGCAAAACTATTAGCAGTTACTCATATCCGTCACACGCTCCAAACGTATCGGTGGCCAGCCAACTACGCGGAAACGTATCCTACATGCGACTCACATCACGTGATACAACAAGTGTCAAGGCCGTATGAGCAATACCAATACCTCAACATCAATGGGTGGTCACTAGACTAAGTCAATGCAAGAGAATAAATAAAGCAAGAAGAACGACCGATAGAGTCGCTTGCACCCAAGTGTGACTTGGACGCACAGTTAAAATATTACGAAACAATTGCTAAAAAATAACAACTGAAAATAAGAATATAATAGTCACAGAGTAGGGTGGCAAGGTATCTTGCCTGGTGGTACAAAGTGGCAAGTCCAATAGTAGCAAGTGTCCGCACCAAAACTCACAAATCACAGATGACTCCAAACGCTGAAACAAATATCAAAAATGATCTCGGTGAAGAAGATATACCTAGAAAATGCCAGTCCAAAAGTCAAATTCTGGAACAGGGGCAAAATCGTAATTTTGGATCGAAACGATATCCGTCGTTGGACCCGCTTTGCACCGAAACACGTGCCAAAGTCTATGGTCTCTAAAGTCGTCAAACTACATGTCTATGGTTTCAGTTTGAGGAGAGTAACTCAACGGTATGTCCAGTTTTGGATTCCGAGGAGCCGTGTACAAATTCGCCCTTTTGAGTAGGTCGTGGGCCCGCCAAAATTGGGTTCCGATTCGACCTTCTCAGAATCGAACCAAACTTGGTATGCAGGACCAGAATTTCGATCCGGACCTGTTGGCGCAAGTTTCGTCACGATCCGACGACTGTACACGAAGTTATGGGCAAGTTTGCAAAACGTCAATACGGGGGTATCTCGACGGATACGCATTGATTTTGTCGCACACACACGACGAAACTGAGTTCTGTCAGTTCCCACACATCCGTAACGTCCGTACGCGCCTTTCGATGCGTATAATGCATGACCATGTCGCCCGGTTTGTCGGGGCATACGTCGTATCGGGAAGTTTTCTAGAAATTCTAATTTTGAAAACACAGTTTTTCGGAAAACTTTAGTAATGAATAACTTTATGCATATAATTTAAGTAGCCGATCTAACAGATGCATTTTAGTCTGGAATATGTCGTCCTTGAGTGCCTTCAATCAGATTTTCAAAAATCCTAATATTTGGTTCAAAAACTGGCTTCCTAAGTAAGGGTTTGGTTGACCTTCTGTTCTGTTTTATTTGAACAGAAATCATCGACTTTGCGTCGAGTTCGTAGAAGGGTCGTGTCATCGTGTTCGAGTCTCTTTGGTGGAATTCAAGAGGGTCATACTGGGTTTCCATAGAACTTTACGAAACTCAAAACGATCTAGTGTCGTAGGAGAAATCGGGATGAGAAGTTGTTACCTGGACAGTGCTCGAAACAGAGTTTTACTCTATTTTCCCCGTCGGTCCGCGCAAGTGCGGCGTGGCTCCGGTGATCGCCGACGGCGAACAGGCAGTGCTGTTGGTTGGGGGAGGATCTACGAGGTCGAGGGCTTCTGATTGGGATAGAATTTTTGGAGGGTTAGGGTTCGGCTTTGAGCATTCGCTTATATATAATCCCCGCCGACTACTAATCCTATTCGAATAGGTAACCAGATGGGGTTCGGTTTGCTAAAAGAGATTGGGTTGGGTTTTGTCCCCACATGCCGCTGCTTGTTTGCTCCATTGAAATCTTAGGGGGGGTCGGGTGCTAATCTCTATAGCAGCTGCTGCTGCTACGTTTACTTGGGAGGGTTTGGGGTGAGGTGGACCGGCCCACGTGGTTGGTGCCCTCCAGTCATTTTTTTTCCAAAACTATATATATAGTTATATACATAATTTTTTTTAATATATATATAACTATATATATATACATATATATATAACTATATATATATATATATATATATATATATTTTTTTTTTTTTTTTATATATATATATATATATATATATATGAATAAAAATCTAAAATCCAATAAATTATAAATACGTAACAATGATTTTTAATAATTGAAAAATATTTACAAAATATATCAAGCACAATTATACATATAATATCTATAATTACGAATATACCAATTACCACATAAATTCCAAATAATAACAAAAAATTATTTTTAAAAACACTAAAATATTTAGAAAATATTGGGGGTTTATACCATTCCCTTACGAAGGAGGAGTTTTTTTCGAAGAGCACCGGAGCACCTGGAGAGACTCGAAGGGAGAGAGCAGAGAGACAAAGGCACGCACAGAGGGTATCCTGAGAGAATTTCTTCCCCGGATCCAAGGCTGCATCCGATCGTCCAAGGAGTAAGGCAGAGCTGCCGTCGCTTTCCCGAGCCTCTACCGTCATCCACCAGAATCTAAAATAAATAATTGTACTTAGATTGCTGTACCTAGGTTTTCGTCCCTAGGTTTTCTTTGTACAAGGGAGTTTGTATTGTGAAGTACAAGTCCAGTCCTCCGATATAATTGTTCTGTTCTTTTATATTTCATGGCAAACAATGTGCTTTTCATGAACAACATGTACTCCTTGTGCTCTCATTACTCATGTACACTCATGTGCTCTCATTGACTCTCATGTTCATATGTGCTTCATGTATAAAACATTCATGTGTAATAACGTAACTTGACTAGGTTCTTGTGTATTGATTAGGGTACGAGGGAGTAGAAGTAGTTATTTGATCAATTCCAAAGTAGGTACTCATGTGTAACTCTGTAACTTACTCATGTTTAAATCAAGCCGGTTACATAACCATCTTGTCACGACCGCACCCACCGTGAGGGTACGAGTACGTAACAGCGCCCAGCCTACGCAGCAGTGTCGGAGGTAGAACGCTGTTCTAGGTCATGAACTATAACTAACTAACATGCAATACTCTCCAAAAGGAGTCCAACACAGAGGTACAACTCAATCACAAACTAAGGTAGAAAGTAGCACGATGAAAATAGATAAGAAACTCCTCAACTGAGGCACAACAGAATGAATACAAACTCAACATCTACAGTCTCAATATCTCTAAGAATATACAACTCTGATAAAAGACAACAGCTAAACAAGAAAAGAGAATAGACTGAGCTATCTATACTAAGCAAGGGTGCCATCCTCAGCAGCTGCCTGAACCTCCCAGGGGTGCAGGTCGCGAGTGTCATCTAGGCAAGCTCCAAGTAAGGGGTGCAGGGTTCCTCATCATCCTCTATAAAATTTTCAACAGGTCCAGTCAGGACGGAAGCGAGCACAGTACATCTCAACAGTTCATAGCAGGTTAAAAAATATAATCATGCAGTAAAGTAAGATGCAGGTACTGAAAGAAATGCTGTATGTCGACAGAGAGAGAGCTGTAATAGAAATATCTACTATAAATAAAGAGCTACCAGTGACTAGTGATTTAGAGCACAAAGTCGACATGTGAACGGCTTGATTGTACATGGCTATACTAAAGAGGCGTACATGGCTATTCTACTTTGGAAATTGTTCACATGGCTATTTATACTCCCCCATACCCCCAATCAATACACAAGGATCCAGCCAGGCTATGTTATATGATGCTATGTAACAGCCCCCGAAGGGTAGTAGACCCCGAAGGTGATAAGACCCCGAAGGTAATAGACCCCGAAGGTGATACATAGTAGTCCCATAAATGGGATAAGGATTCTAGGAAGACTCTACGATCACAAGAGCATATGTCATAAGTGATCAAAGAACCAATGAAGCATATGATACGTCATGTAAGTGAAACGCACAGAACATGTAGTACCCGATGCTCCCTAAGGATAACATATCAAGAAGGGATCCATATAGTACCAATCCGTGTGACCAACGTGACAGTACGAGTAAAGTAATCTACTGCAGGAAATAATTCTAAGCCGGATATGAAATGATCAGAGAATGTACTCGCCTGTAGCTGACTGTCTGAAGTAAATGTACTGTCCGAGATGAGGCACCTGACTCCTAGTTAGAGCAGCACAAGTCACAACAAGTCCAGAATGGTAATAAGATGCACTACTATGAGTTCTACATGAATCTAGGTCGATCTAGACCAAAGTAAACTCTTGGTCAACCCTGGTCAACTAAAAAGTCAAACTAAGTCAACTACGGTCAAACTAGGTCCAACAAGTATAAACTAGGTCCAACAAGTCTAAACTAGGTCCAACAAGTCTAAACTAGCTAACACACTAGGCAATAACTCATGCAGAGTCATAGCCATGTAGGCCATGAGCTAATACAACATAGCAAATAGGCCAACACTATATATATATACATATATATATGTATATATCAATATACTCACATATATGAGTATATATATATATATATATATATATATATATATATATATATATATATATATATATATATCTACATATACTATAGGATATGCCTAGTACTCTAGCTATCACACATATAGAAATCCCATAATGCTACTCTATCACCACACATATACATATATATATATATATATATATATATATATATATATATATAATGCACATACACATAGATTAGGAATTATATATATACATAAATGTGTACGGATATACATAGATATGTAGACATGTGTGCATACAAGATGTATCAATGTGTGACAGGAAAACAGTGAGAAAAAGGGTATGTGTGTGTGAAGAGAGGAACTTGTGTGTGTATGTGTGTAGGTTAGCATGTGTGACAGGAAAGTGCAACAGTGTACAGTGAATTATGAAAGAGTGAGTGAGGGGCTGAAATTGTGTGTGCAGGAAAAACATATTAATGAACTGAACATGTGTGTTATGTTAAGAGTGATCAGTGTGAGGGAAATGTGAAAATCAGAATGTGTGTGAGAAGAGGGTGAGTGAGTGATATACTTGTATGTGTTGGACATGGCATGAGGGTGTCTTCAGTGTCAAGGAATATCACTGAAACAGGGAATACAAAAAAAACAATAGACATTAAAGGAAACATTGAGTGTTGAACCCTTTAACAATTCTAACTCCAATTCCAATAGTTAACAGGGAAATCCTGGAAACAAAATCAGTTTACATGAACAAGTTATTAGATAACTAATACCCAAATCCTACATTGAACTCAAATCAGTGTACATATGTTAGGGAAAATAGGGAATACATTATTCATTCAAACCAAGTTGTAATCAAGCCATAAAACCAATCTCAGTGTTATATCAATCATATCAAAGTTAACATATAAATTTCAATGTGTCAAGGTGACAGTGATGTGTAATAGATTTCTCAGGTTATATGAATAACAGTTTCATGAATTCCACCAATCAGTTTTACCCATGCCAATCAAATCGAAGACCCATTCTTTAATCAGTGCAATTCTCAGATTAATACATAAAAAGGGAAAACTTAGTTTACAGTTAAGGACAGGGGTTGTAGTGTTCTCAGGAAATAGAGTGAACCTGCGTGTGAAAAACAGGATAGTGTGACAGTGATATGCAGTCCATTCCAAACATTCGAGAACCAAAACAAGACCTTCTAACACAGTGTAACTAACAATTAACCCAATAACCAATTTTGAAATCCATATATCAATGCAACCCACCTAACACACAAATCTGGACTAGCATCATGCATTGACTGAACATGTCAAAACAATTCAAGTTTTTTTCAAGTGGGGAACTAAACTCAGGAATTAGGAATGATTAACTGTGAAGGTGGCAGTTCAATAGGAAGGATTCTCAGGTTTCAAAATAAGTTCAACATTCCATTAGTGCAAAATGAATCACCACAAATTTTCTAATCTGTTTTCAAGTTTCACATGTGTAGGACAAGTATGCTGTGGTATTAAGAATTGTAGTAGATTGAACATCACATAAACATGTTATTATCCATTAAACTAATCTAACAGGAAACAAACAAAGAATATTGTATATATGAAATAGGAGACAGTACAATTTCTTAGATTTCAGGTTTTTTACAAACAAGATAAAACTCAGGATTGAGGAAACAGTAAAAGGAAGTAACTCTCAGTTTCAAACTCAAAATCTCAGCTACAACACTAGTTTCAGATTTCATATAGGAACTCAGTTAAAATTCAGAAATTCCAACTTGAGCTCGAAAACCTCAATGTCATTCCAACTCCATATCTAAATGAATATACTAATCGTATACATATGCATTAACATGCTGGTATGCTAAATTCATGTAAATTAATCATTTTAAAACATTCAAAAAGAAGTTGATCTCAGAATTATGCACACAGTAATAGAGTATTAGAGCACACATTTAAACTCCAAATTCGAATTGAAAAAAAAACCCATTCAAACCAGTAATTGAAGTGTGCAGTAGGTAGGTACATAAAACATGTGTCATGGGGAGGGTGTTCGTGTCCAACAAAGTGGACACGAACATGTCCAAAGCAGAAAAGAAGTGTCAGGAACACAGTGTAGGACACTACCTCGTACGGCCAGTCCCCAATAGATTGGACACGACACAAAGCATCTGACACTACGTGCACTTGGACACGGGTAGCCCAACTATAGGGCTACCAGGTCGACACAACACGACGTGTCAACGTTGTGTCTACACGCAATACGAAGAGCGTATCAGAACGCAATTTTTTGTACGGCACAGCACAGTGAAATCCCAGTGCAGCCCCGATTTTGTGTCCGACACGAAACGTGGTGCACTGAAACCTTGGGGGAGTGTGCGCAGACACTGCCCCCATGTCCACACAAGTTTTTACGTGTCCTAGTGTCGTGTACAGGGTACACGAGACGCGTGGTAGCAGGGGAGCCAACCGCGCTCGCGCGCGTGTGTGCACACATGTGTACTCGTGTCCTCCGTGTCCTGACACGACACGAAAACTCCATAAGGACTCTGGAAATCCATAAGCAACCATAAAATCTATCTTTCCAATCAATTACTTTTCAGAAAAATAATAGAAATGCCCTTTGGGGCATTTCCTCAAACACATACAACGTGGCTTGATACGTGTCCGATACGGACACGTATTGGACACGAAACCTAACAATGCCTATACCAACAGAGAGAGGGCACCTAGGGCTTCCTATTCATGCAAAGAAATTGAAAATCCATGGGAGGAGTAGGAAGTTACCTATATGTTGAATTTGCATGAAAAACTTGAAAAGGGGATGGTTCTTCTTGCTAGCTAGCTCCTCCAAATTACCCCAAGGCTGGGATTGCTCCACAAAAACAGCAAGTAGGGATTGGTTAGGTGCTAATGCAAAAGATTAGGGCTAAAAAGGATCAAAAATGGATGAACTATGGATTGGGGCAGGAGTCTATACCTCTCTTTCTTCAAGACTTGCAAGAATGATAAAAAAGAGGCAAGAGTTCAACACGAAGGCTTATATAGGGGGAAAACCACTACATGGCTGGTCATCCTAGGGTTTAGTGCCCCATCTATGGCTTTCATCTCCCAACTAAGGATCTATGGTCCATATTGATTCTAGGTTTTAGCTATACTAACTCAAGACTATGACTAATCCTAGTCATGACTAATCAAGTCATAAGTCATGGCTAACCCACCTTAGTCAATGCTAACATAACCATCAACTTAACCAAGGCTAATCTAGGTTAATCCAATCTATTAGGTTAGGTCCTTCTAGGTCAGGCCAATCATATCACATACCGAGCAATTATTCACATATATTCAATAAATTCCAATAAATCCTATTAAATTCAAGTAAATCCCAAAATGACCAAAGTACCCTCTAGGCTAGAATGTACTAATGGAAACTCTACTCACATGGTTAGGCTCCCAAGGTCATGGTTAGTTTTCTCGTCAAGTAGTCTCTAGGGCTACACTAGCTAAACACCAAAATCACAAGTCATGACTCAACCAGTTTTTAAATAGTTTAAAAAGAATTATTAAAATCACCAAAAATCATATTATTAAACTAAATACCATAATTAAATAATTTAAATACAAAATTTCAAAATTACCCTCATTTCAAAAACTGGGTGTTACACATCTTATGCTCTAGATCACTTAGTCACTTACAATTCTTACTTTTCATACATATATTTCCTGTTTTCAGATATCTTTCTGACTATTCATGTTAATTTCTTACATTATTTTATGTATTTTATTCTATTGCTTGTTTTTTATTTCCTGCAATGATATGAACTGCGTAAGAGTTATGTATTAGCTCCTATCCTGACTGGACCTGTTGAAAATATTATAGAGGATGAGGAGGAGTTATGCCCTACCTATTCCGGAGTCGGTTTACACGACACTTGCAACCTGGACCATCAGCAGGATCTAGCTTGCGCTGAGGATGCTACTCTATTGCCTAGGATAGACTGCTAGGCTTTATCGTATATTACTTTCTATTGTCATTTCTTGAGATATATTATTCAGATGTTGGGATTTTGGTGTTGTTAGACACTTAGACTTATTTCTTCTGGTTGTATTGCACTCTGTGATTTCGTATCTATCTTATCGTACTGTTTATCCATCTTAGAGCTGTTATTGAGTTGTACCTTCTGTATTTTACTCCGATTGGAGAGTATATTCTTTATAGGTACTTTTATACTATGTTAGATGTTGTGACCTAGGACAACGTTCTACCATCGATACTGCGACGTAGGTTGGACGTACCCACGTCTCGTGCCCTTACACTAGGTGCGGGTCGTGAAACCTTCTTTGTACACCGATCTTCCCCTTGTACTTAGAATATCCTATTTAGGACTTCTTTCTCTGTACACAGACCTTTTTACGTTCAATTCTGGATATACTGTTGGGTTCGTATCGTCATCCTAGAATTGTTGACGTATAATTTGCTAGATTTAGAGATTGGCTCCGGCATGCATTTTTGTGCAAATCAGATCCCATAGACCGTGTCAACGGGTCATTTTGAGATCGGCTCATCGAAATCCAATTATGGATATGTCGTTGGGTTCGTGTCATCATTTTAGACTTGTGGACATATAGTTTGTTAGGTCTAGAGGATTTTTATTCTGGCACAATTTTTGGTGCAAAGTGGGTCCAACGACGGACATCGTTTGATCTAAAATTACCGTTTTGCACTTGTATCCAAATTGGACTTATGGATAGGCTATCCTAGCTAATTTGACCATTCGGGATACGTTGGTGATATTTGTTTTATTATCTGACGCCGTCTGTAGATTTTTCTGTATGTATCACCATTAATTATAACTAATTCCTATTTATGTTCGTATTTCAGAATCCGTATGTCGAAACTGAGATCAGTCGATTCCAGTAATCTGATATAGCTGAAATTGACTAGGTGACCATGTTAATCACCAAGATAAGATTATTAACCTTATGATTGATCACCTTGTCTCAATTTGTGTGTCGTTGGTTTTACTATACGAATAACGAGGTACAAACTTGATATTTTAATAACCTACAACTTGTAATTCATATTATTGGCAATAATGATTATAGAGACTAGTGTGACCTAGTTCTAGGTAATATAATTACAATTATATGAGATAACATAAGGTAATACATGACTAGAATGAACCAACCTCTCTAGGTAGGTGTTATTAGTCATACGTAAATTTTAGTGTGTGATATATATTGTTCGTGATTTGGGTTTATAGATATTTGCATGGAGTATGGTTCAATGGCTCATGGATAGTGGGTTAGACTTTAGTATTGCAGTCTCAACATAGATTGGACAAACTCCAGGCAAGTATACCTTGCCAACTTGATTTACAATATCTACATGCTTATATTCCTTATCATTCGTTCATACTGGATATACTTTACACGCTTTACCTGTTGATCATCAGTACACTGTCATGATTATACCTGCTGACACATAGACATGATACATAAATTCATACTGCATGTCATATAGGTGACTCGTTATGATCCCTAGATGTTATTTGATGATAGATTTTCTATGTACTTGTTTTATCTAGACTTCTGGACTTATCTTTCTTTAGATTTGGACTGCATGTATCATGGATGCGACACGGACAATAGCATGGGGTGGCGAGGGCAGTCATAAGGCACATGACCTGCTTTTCAACAGAGTACGTCATCATCTCATTACTGAAGCTTCAGGGATTTCATAGTTTCCCACAGTATTACTGTGGGGTTACATCAAGTTTGCCAAAGTTTTACTGTAGGGTTACATCAAGCTTGCCAAAGTTTTCTACCAGAGTTTTGGGGTACACCTGGCACCTCACGCATACTAATGTTGTGCTCAAGTGCATTCTATATAGACTAGATAGTCTGCTTAGTAGTAGAGTTACTTGATCACCTGTGCATTACCCTGATTACATGTCTATCACCTTGATTACATGTCTATTACCTGGATTACATTATTCTACCTACACATGACATTTACTGTACTTTATATCTATATGTATATTATGTATCCTGCTACGTTCTGCTGAGGACCTGATTTTCTTCCCGGTTGGCTGAGTAGGTTTATAGAGCTCCTTGTTGGATTTGTTGCTGGTACTCTTTTCATTTCAAGTATTCACTCTTTCAGGATTACATGTTTTATTTTTTTCTATTATATGCTTAGTAGCCTAGTATTTATAGACTCATATTATTCTTTTCGAGTCTACCCAGGCGAGTATGATTATTGGGCTGCAAACTAGTATTCATATTCCCTTTTTTATGCTTCTGTTATATGGATTGAGATATAAAGTTGATGTTGTGATAGTTACACCATTTCAAACAGCTTATACGTATTCGAGTCGGACTAGAGTCTGGTTGAATATGTAGTTGGCTATGCTACGTAGCTTAGTCCCGTGTATTTTAGGACTTGGGCATGACACGCTCAATACCTCTCGACTACTACTATGCTAAATCTTCTAAGACTAGGCAACACCAGGATGGCCATATGTGAAGGCTATACAAGGCGTAGGGACATGCCTACGCCAAACTCACTCTTCCTATCTTAAGAAATCTCATACGCCGAAGTCAGGGTCGAACCTAGACTTTCTATCACGTAGGAATCTTCTCTGCTTCAACAAACCAAGATCTTTGGGCAATTCACATTCACCACGTGTCATTGACTCAGTTCCAGTTACAAACGGGTGCCAACCATCCAAGATCTCAGCAACAGGCGAATCTCAACAACTACCATGCGGTAGCTCATCCGCAGTCCGACGACACAGTTATAACATATTCATCCCTACTATCATACACGCAGCATCCCTGCGCCCAACAGATCAAGCACGTAGCATCCTAACGGGCATCAATGGATCATTCCACCAAATAACTATAAATAAAAGAATTATTCTTCATTCAAACAAACAGTGCATTACCCACACTTTAGAGACCCGAATTACTGTCCTCCTTGCAAATCAAACAGGAAGACTTGTGGTTTTCTCACGATCGTCGTAGGATCGTCAATAAAGTAAAGGAAGCAACGTTTAACCTACATCATCACAAGTTCCCAGAGAAAATATTGTACTCAGGGAGATCATGTTATGGATCAACTATTTTTACTCGTTTGGTTTGTTATATATAAAAGTTTCTCAAACACTTTTAATGGCAAACAAGCTGGTGACTCTGTTGGGGATTTTCTTCACCTCTAACGAGAAGGTAGTGAAGCAATCTAATGATAACAAGCTCGGGTCTTCTCATAAGATGCTGGTCGTGCGCTTCGACCAGCGAGCTTATGAGGAATTTCTCTCTGAAGGCAGCGTAAGTCCTTCAAAGTGAATGCCAAAGTCGAAAAAGACTCGTCGAATCTGGGTACCCAAGGGCATTGCGCTGTATACCAACGCCAAGTAGGCTGTGCCCGAAGTGCTATAGAACCAAGGCATACAATCTATGCCTGCGTCGTCCCTTTCTGCTACTGATCGCAAGAACACAACTACCCCACAAACGGCATGAATATGGGAAGCAAGGCACTGCTCACGATTCCCAAACCGTCCACACCCAGTCTAAGGCATTAAGGAAGAAGAACAAGTGCGCGTCTACCCGCCCGCACAGGAAGCCTGCTGTACCCAGAAAGACTTCTGTCTTTGACAGGATCACTTGCCATCTTGGTAAGGAAAAGTTGGGACTTTGAGTACTACGTGCCTTTGTGGGCTACTATGAAGAAATCCAAGGTGACACGAGCCTCATGCGCTCATTGTGCTATGCCAACAGTAAACCAGAGACGTGCGCTGACAGTCACACATGCAGCCGATGATAAACTATTTCGGACTGACTCAGGTGCTTCTGAGCCTAAGACAGGTCAGTCTCTAAAGTCCTCCTGTCACTTGGGCGCATTTTTGGCATATGAACCAAGCCAGGGGTCAAACATTATGACAGACTAATACGTTTAGTCTAACTATGCATGTGAAGTAGGTCTCCCTCACACAACACCCACTAGTGACACGGGTATATTTCATACGCCCTGAGTGAGTCAGGGAGTTCACTATCCTCAATCACACCCACGCGCAACGTTTGGCTGCATGCTTAAAGTAGGTTTGAATACGGACCTCCCCTTGTATGACTTATGTAATGTGATTAGTCACAAAAGCAAGGCATGAAGACAAGTATTGTGCATAACTTACCCCCTGTTGCGTATACCGGTGCTAGTATTACCATTAACAGCTGCTATTGTAAAACAACAACCCCACCACCAAGGCGGTCTATGTTCCAGCGATCGCAATCTGCTGCACGCATCCAATATCGTCTTAGAAGGAGGGTGCCAATCAAAGATGAGGAAGAACTCTTGGTCGTCTCGTGCCATGTCATCATTAATTCTCCTGCTCCCATAGGAAATATAAAAACCAATAACCCTCCGGCCTCGGCTAGCGCATCAAAAATCCAACCTCGAAGAAAAAAATAATAAATACTGCTGCCGGGGCATTTCAGAATACCCGATCAAAAGTGAAGACCGCATCGATAGTACAGATCGGGGGTAGCCAGACCCCGATTATCTACCATAATCCCTTATTTCAAGAAGATGACATCTATCAGGGAACATATACAGATGCAGCTGGGGGTAGCCAACTATAGGATTCAGAAGAGGAGGCCTCGATGATGATCTTCCTATAAGACAGTGAGGCCGAAAGTGAAAGGTCTACTGTCCCGTCTACTTTAACCCACGTCATATATGTTTACATGATAGGGGTAGAAACAAAGAAGAGGGAGAAGCTTTGGCCCCGAATCTTCTATATCGCATCGATACCCTAGAGACTGCTCTAAAAACTCTCTCCACCTCCATGTAGGCATTGACGCAGGTGATTCTCGATATCAGGATGAGCTTAGCTGCAAACCCTCTAACCAGGGCTCTGACATCCATATGTCCTGACCAAGGTACCAATGGAAAATTATATGTGCCACCCTAACGTGTACTTTCGGGAACGGATCATCATGCCCTCCCTCGGTCGTCTCCTCCCTTGGGGACCGATCAACATACCCTACCTCGGTAGTCCGCTCCCGTCTCAACCGAGGAACTGTTCGAGCTCGTGAGGGATCTATGCGCCCGCGTAGAGGATAAGGACAAACAGGAGGAGCATCAGAAGCTCGGGATCCGGCAGCTTTATCCTTCTGAGTAAAACAACGTAGTTTATCCCCCCAAGTATATGTAGGAACAAATTGTAAAGTGCAATACTATAGGGGGTGAATAGAGTAGGCAGCGAAAAATTAGCTATTTAAAAAGTTACCAACAAGATCACATAATATATATATCACAGATAAGTAAATAAAAAGTAGAGATCAGAAAGCAAACGCAAACACGACAATGTATACTGGTTTTCCTATTGTGAGAACTATTCCAGTTGGAAGAACTCTAGCTTCCAGTTGAATCCACTATGGAAAAATACCGCAAGTTTTCATACGAAGTCCTGGCAATGTCTACAACGCGAGCTTTCATCCAAAATACTCGACCAACTTCAATTGTGAAGTGTCTTTCTTTTATCAAACCTCTGATTACAATCTCTCTGAAACTTCTAGACCGTACCGTACTGGCAAATCGTCTAGAGGATTGTAAATGGCTCGGGATTTAAAAATAAAAGCTTTAGAATACTTTGGAAGAAATGTATTAAGCTTAGAGAGAAGATAGCTGTATTGAAATGAGGAAATTTTTTCCTCTATTTATAGGTTTTCCAAATGCAGAATTCGGACAGAATTCTTTGAGAGAATCTCAGCAGATAGTCGTTGGATCCGTAACTGCGGGATGATCAAGTTCAAAAATCAAATGATACCAAACGAATTCGGGCAAAATTCGGACCGAACTCGGGCCGAATTCCCTTGGGGTCTAAAGTATGATTTTTAGGAATTTTTATGAATCTAATTTTGGGTTTTGGCTTTTTGAAAAGTTTTAGCAGTTAGAAGATTTTTATAAATGGGTTTTTTTTAAAACATGGGATATTTTGAAAATATTTTGTGATAGACTATTTGCCAGTATGACTCGGTGTACATCGTATTTCGAGACTCAATAAATATAAAAATTATATTGAATATGAAATATAAACTCATGTGGCAAAATAGCTTCGATCTTGAACGAAACGGTAACAGTTCTCAGCAATCGTCTAAGTAGCCCTTATATCGAGACAAGATTAGATCAATTATTAAAATCAGATTCGACCATGACCAATGGGCCAATAATCTCCCCTATTGTTCAGCTTTGTATGGTACTGTACTGTATCCAAAAAAATCATTCATGTATCATGTAAAAAGATGTTAGATCCATTTTCTCTCCCGTTGTCACATAGCAAAATAATTGCAAAGAGAGAAGCTCCCCCGCAATTCATGCATAAGAAACAAACGTTGAAGAAATACAAAAGAAATATAGAAAGAAAAACATGTATTTCACAGGCAGTTTATATGTAGAAACATAAACTGAAAGAGATAATGCTACACATAAACAAAATAGAGAACAGTACACACTGAAATAGAAAAACATGCTAATAAGAGCATAAAAGATGTTCCAAATACATCAATCTCAGCAAATAGAAAGTCTCAGCACTAAAAAAATAAAGTTCTGTCTTGGAATGTCGGAGCAGTTCCAAGCATACATAGACAATAAAAAGTCTACCTAGTTAACATATGGACAAAATACATTACATCTACATCAAAAATCCTCAAAATCATCATCATCAGCCACAGCAGCGCCACCATTTCCAGATGGACCAGCTCCAGAAGTGCCAGCTCCAGAAGGGTGTGGAGCCCAATATAGCCTCATCCTCATAGCAGTAGCCTGATATAGCTGGATCTCGGGGAAGAGAACTAGCAGAATGACCAGTCTGAGCAAATTGCAGATCCACAAAAGAATTTATGAGAGCCCGACACCGACTGGCATCACGAAACTTGTGTTCCCTCAATATGTCAGTAACAAACGCTTGAAAATCAGAGAGATGCTGGTGGATACACTAATAAGACATAGAATAGGCCTTAGGAGGTGGAGATGTAGCAGTAGAAGGAGCATGAGGGACGGCTGTACTGCAATGAGACAGCTGAAGATACTTGGGCTCAGACTCAAGAGCACAAGTGGATAAGTTGATGTCAAAATGCTGAAAGATGATTGGGAGAATCATCGCGTATGCAAGGTTTCTGTACCTTTTGCGACAACGTCCCATCATCTGGATAATAGTCTTGGGGACAGAAAAAAAGAATCCCCTTACGAATATGATAAAGGCCAGACAACTCAAGGGTAGCCACAACGTCTTTTGAAGTGGATTTGGGCAAGATAATGGAACAGACGATGCAATACAATTCATAGTTAAATAAGTTTATGTTTGCAGCTTTGAACTTACCAGAATGAACACGGTCAGGAGAACATAGTTCGTTCTTCAAACTGCTCAAAGTTGTGCCTGTAGGAAATTCAAATTCTGTGATATCATCTAGCGGAGCACCTTCATTTGGAATATGATAGATTTTTGCTAAGAGGACATCATTGAATTCAATATTAATTCTATCGACACGACTCTTCATAGTAAAAGTATTCAGAGTAAAATTGTAGTAAAACAGACGAATAGCATTAGTTACGACAGGATATGAGTGGGTGACAAGATTATGCAACTCTAATGCTTCAAAGAAAGTTCGATGCTCACGAAATATAGTTCATTTAATCGGTGTACCGGTGGATATTTTACGAACAGAGAAATTCGCATGACATAAAAGAGATTGGTCATGAGTTTTGAAGAAAAACTCAATGTATGCTCCGTCGGCCGATTGGACCGGACAAAAGAGTGATCCTTGGATAGGATCCAAAGACGAGGCTTCTTCACTAGCCACCGTCTTCTTCCTCTTGAAGGGGTTCAAAATCCTAGGCATGGTTTCTAGAAAAGAATTAAAATCTACAAATTTGAAAGAGAGAGAAGAATGAGGTTATACCTTCTCAGATTCGAGTATGTTGAAGAGAACGAGAAACTCCGCAGGAATCCAAAATGTGGATTAAAATCTTCAAAAGGATTGAAAGCAATGGGATGGAGAAAATCTAGAATTTTGGGAGCTCAGACACGGATGCTGCTGTGTTTTGAGGGTTTGGAGGAGATGAATAGTAAGGGGCTACTCATTTCTGACTTAAAAGTACCCGACACCAACAGAACTCGGGCCAAATTCGGTCAGAGTTCATCTAGGGTCCTGTTGAGGTATTTTTGTGCAGAATTTGAATGCAATGCCACTTTATATTCATTAATCTTTTTTAATTATTTAATTTTATGTTTAGTTATTTAAAATTTTAATTAATATAATTAATATTATTTTATGAATTAAATTTTATTACGCGGCTACTGTGTCAAATTAGCTGTAGGGGTACTGTCCCAGCTAACGGAGGTTCACCGGGGAACGCTTAAGTACCATTTCGCTTTAGCCATAGCCTTGGTGACATACAGACCCTTTGTAGGGTTGTATTGAAAACAATTTTTGTATATTGAAAGTTAATAAAACAAAATTAATTAATATTATTGATATATAATATTCCTAATTCTCGACGTAAATAATTGAAACTATCTTCCGCTAATAGTTTTGTAAATATATCAGCCACTTGGTTCTCTGTGTCTACATATACAAGGTCTATATCTCCATTTGTTTGATGATCTCTAGGAAAATGATGCTGAATCTTAGTATGCTTAGTGCGAGAGTGACATAGAGGATTCTTAGTAAGATTAATCGTGCTAGTGTTATCACAAAAAATGGGTATGTGTGAATATTGTAAGCCAAAATCTTCTAAGGTTTGCTTCATCCACAAAATTTGTGCACAACAACGTCATGCGGCAATATACTCAGCCTCAGTAGTTGATAATGCGACATAATTTTGTTTCTTGCTAAACCAAAAGATTAGAGCCTTACCTAGAAAATGACACATACCGCTAGTACTTTTTCTATCCACTTTGCATCTAACAAAATCAGTATCCGAGTAACTGGTTAGGTCAAAGGACGTGGTTTTGGGATACCATAAGTCAACAGAAGAAGGGCCTTTAAGGTTTCATAAGATATGTTTAACTGTGCACAGGTGTGATTCCTTAGGGTTAGCTTGAAAATGTGCACACAAGCAAACGCTAAACATTATATCTGGACGACTAGCAGTTAAAAGTAAAATACCAATCATACCTCGATACTTATGTATCTCGATCGGTTTGCCTTATTCATCAATGTCAGGCTTGGTTGAAGTCTCCATCGGAGTGCCAAGTGGTTTGATGGTTTCCAGATCGAACTTCTTTAATAAGTTTTTTGTGTACTTGGCTTGATTAATGAACGTCCCATTGTTGGTTTATTTGATTTGCAGTCCGAGAAAGAATTTCAGTTCTCCCATCATGCTCATCCCAAACTCATTCTGTATACACTTTAAAAATTCTTGACGGAGAGATTCATCAGTACATCCAAAGATAATATCTACAAAAATTTGAATTAAAAGAAGATTTTCATTAAAATATTTTATAAATAGTGTAGTGTCAATATTGCCTTTTTTAAAACCGTTATCAAGTAGAAAGGAGCTTAAAAGATCATACCAAGTACGAGGATCTTGTTTCAAACTGTCGCGACCCGCACCCTAGAGTAAGGGCACGAGAAGTGGGTACGTCCAGCCTACGCCGTAGTGTCGGCAGTAGAACGCTATCCTAGGTCACAACATCTAACAATATTAGGTACTTGTATAGTATATACACTCCGAGTGGAGGTGACAATACAGAATACAGTCTCAATCACAACTAAGGCAGAAATAGCACGATATCATAGATATGAAAATATCAAAGGAAGATACAAACAGAAGGAAAGTCTAAGTGTCTAAACGACACAACATCACAGCATCAAGAAAATAATACAACTCTGAAGTCAATACAAATGACATAAGAAATCAGATAAAGCCTAGCTAATCTAGTCTAAGCAGTATGGATGACGTCCTCAACTAGCGCTGGATCCTCCGGTGGGTCCAACTCACATGTATCGTCTAGATGGCCCCATAGTAGGCCGTGCTAAAGTCCTCGGTATCATCTGTAATATTTTTAACAGGTCCAGTCAGGACGGAAGAGAGCACAGTACATCTCATACAGTTCATATCATGGCAAAAAATATAAAGCAATAGAGTAAGATACATGAAACGCTGTAAGAAGATGTACATGAAAAACATGAGAGATATTTGATAATTGGAAATATATACATGAAAGTAAGAATTGTAAGTGACTAGTAATTTAGAGTACAATATGGCATGTAACTGGCTTGGGTTGAACATGATATACATGAATGAACATGAGGTACACCAGCCAAGAAGGCTATACTGCACACGAAAAGTAACAGAGTAAACATGATGGGTAAATCACATCACTATTTATACTCACCCCTACCCCCAATCAATACACAAGGATCCAGTCAAGTTACGTTACGAACATGATGTTTTGGTTACACACGAAGCACATGAGGAAACATGAACGTACACGAGAGCACATGAAAGTACATGAGCGTACATGAAAGAACATGAGTGTACATAAATAACACAAGAATAAGGAATACATGATGTACATGAAGCACACGACATAAAGTATCCGATGCGCCCGCTAAGGTGATAACATCCCAAGAAGAGATCCATATAGTACCAATCTGTGATAACAAGTGTCAGCATCAAGTAAAGTAATCTAGAGCAAGAATATAAGTCGTGACAAGTATGAAACAATCGGAGAATGTACTCGCCTGCGATCTAAAATTCTGTGAGAACACACTGTCCGAAATGAGGTATCTGAGTCCTATTTAGAGCAACACAAGTCATGATGTATACAAAGGAGTTATAAATGAAGTGTACAATGCATCTACATAATTTCTAGGTCAATCTAGGCTAAAGTCATCTCTTGGTCAACTCTGGTCAACACCAATCTAGGTCAACAACAAGGCTATCAAGGGTCAATTTGGGTCAACACTAGTCAATCTTGGTCAATTGTCAACTTGGTCAAACCTAGTTGGTTTAGTCTAATCTAGGGCTTTGGCTAAGTTAGATCATTAGTGGTAATGTTTACAAGTGGTATCAAAACCTCCTCTTAAAATTAGATTTTAATATTCACTATGTGCTACATCCTTATTTTAAAGCTATAGAGTATTCTTTCTAATACCCTTACCAACCACATGAAGGTATATATAAAGTATACTTGAGGGTAAGCACATATATATAATGACCTATAAATATAGGGGTTGACTCATAGATGGGGTACACAACTGAGCTCTACTCATTCCACACAAGCTTTTCACTGAACCAACTCCCTTCATACTATAATACTAATATCTGAGACTAAACTCATAATGGACAGGATATATAAGATAAAGGTTTGAACTTAATAATGTGGCTGAACCACTATCTTCAAAATATTGTATGGTCCTAATTTTCTAATACTTAAGATATGGAATTGGTCAAGGCAAGGTGGAAAGATCATGAATCCATCTAGGCAGTGGGACATCTGGAATGATACATTCATTCTATGACTGAACCATTAAACAAAGGTGGACTGCACCATGCACGACCTAAAACAAATACAAAGGACAGATTAAGTCCTATTATCCTAAGAACTGAACCTAGAGGGAATTGTCTTAACCATGAATGGTAATGAAGTTAGAAAGAGAAGATGGTCTAAACTTAAATGTAAACTGAAATTTATGCAGGGGACCTATGAACTGAAATTGAGAAATGGGGTTTCATCCTTAACTGAAATCAGAGTACATTTTAAAACTAAGAACCTGAGATATAGGTTTGATTGGATAACTGAAATTGGTTTGATGCCTGAGAATGGGGTTTTCGAAAAAACTGTGAATTGATAAGTTCACTGATACTTGTTCCTTCTAGTGATACTTCACTGATTTTGGGGATTCGAATACAAATTATTAGTTTATCTCTGTTTATAAGGTTTTCTTTAACTTGAAAGTATAATCAGGGTTTTTGAAATCAGTAAAACCTGGAGGTTGAGCTACATAAACTTCTTCTTTTATAAAGTCGTTCAAAAATTCACTTTTAAGGTCCATTTGAAAAAGTTTAAAATTATGAAAACATGCAAATGCACATAACATACGAATGGATTCTAATCTCGCAACTGGGGCATAGGTCTCGTCATAGTCGATACCTTCTACTTAGTTGTATCCTTGAGCTACGAGTCGAGTCTTGTTATGAGTAACTAAACCATTCTCATTAAGTTTATTTTGGAATACCCAGCGGGTGCCAATGACCGGATGATCAATGGGGTTGGGAACAAGTTCCCAAACTTGATTTCGTTCAAATTGGTTTACTTCCTCTTGTATAACATCTAACCAAAAATTATCGCTACATGCTTCTTCAATAGTTTTGCGTTCTAGCTGTGAAATAAATGCAACACAAGATACTATATCTTTGCTAGAGGAACGAGTACTTACATCCCTGGTAATCTCACCTATTACCAAGTCCTTGGGATGGTCAGCCAAAAACTTCATTCTTTTTGGCAAACTCTCATGGTAGCTGGTTCCGGCTTCTGGTTCTGTACGTGATCTGCCAAGAGGATCAGCTGGTGTTGTGCTTGAAGGTTCTGCAGGTGTTGTACTTGGTGTATTGATGTCTTCATCATCATCGTCGATTGTCTTTTGATTCAGTTCGTCAAAGGTAACATTTATTGACTCTTCGATGATCATGGTCCTTTTGTTGAAGACTCGGTACCCTTTGCTTTTTGCCGTATAACCTAAAAATATACCTTCTCGGCCTTTTCGTCAAATTTTCCTAAATTATCTTTAGTATTGAGAATAAAGCATTTTCAACCAAAGATTTTGAATACGAAACATATAGTGTTCTATCAAACTATAGCTCATATGGAGTCTTCTTCAATTTTGGTCGAATTAGAACCCTATTTTGAGCATAGCAAGCTGTATCAACAGCTTCAGCCCAAAAGTATTTAGGTAGACTAAACTGGTTTAACATTACTCTAGCCATTTCAGATACGATCCTATTCTTACATTCCACAACTCCATTTTGTTGTGGACTCCTAGGGCAAGAGAATTCATGCAGATAACCGTGTGTTTCACAAAATTGCTCAAACTCTACATTCTCAAATTTTCCTTCATGATCGCTCCGAATGCGATTGACCATGAATCCTTTTTCATTCTAAACTTTCTTACAAAAGGAGACGAATTCGGACAATGCATCGTTCTTGCGTGCAAAAAAATATACCCACGTGTATATAGAGAAATCATGTACTTTTACAAAAGCATATAATTTACCACCTAGGCTAGCAATTCTACTATGTCCAAATAAATCCATATGAAGTAATTGTAGAGGTCTAGTGGTACTTACAACATTTTTGGACTTAAATGTGGATCGGGTAGCTTTATTCTTTCCACATTCACTACATACCGTATCCTTTTTGAAAGTAATGTCCGGTAAGCCTCGTACCAACTTCTTTGTGGATAGTCTTGAAATTGTGTCCATATTTGCATGACCGAGTCTCATATGCCATAGTTGACTCTCATCACTCTTGGCCATTAAGCATCTACCTGCTATGTTAGCATCTTTCAACAAATAGAAAACATATATATTGTCTTCACTAATACCTTCAAAGATAGTACTACTAGTTGAGCTATCAACTATAGTACATTTGTCTTTGATAAAGTTAATACCATAATCATGGTTAGCTAAACGGCTTATACTGAGTAGGTTATGTTTTAACTCGGTTACTAGACAGACATCTTTAATCACGGGATAGGGAGCCTTACCAATATTGCTGATACCTACTATATCATTTAAGATTATTATCGAAGGAGACGTATCCTTCTTTCTTCTTCGACAGTGTTACGAATAATGAAGCGTCACCGTCGTGAGCAACCGCTGTCGAGGATCCATTTGCTTCTAGCATGTAAAGGGTGTTCCACCAACAAAAGAATTTGTAGATAAAACTTTTGGTACCCATTTCTTGTAGGGTCCTGAGATGTTAGTCTTCGGTATCCATGCACATATCTTTAAATCAACAAGCTTTCTAACTCTACATGCAGGAGAGATATGACCAATGGTGCCACAATAATGATATCTAGCATGTTGAGTGTTAGATGCAGTGTGTTGTGCTTGATTAGTAGGTCTTGTTTTTCTAGTTGGATATTGATAATAAAATTCATGCATATTAGTCTTCTTGGGCAAAGGTTTGGTTGGGTTGGGTTTGGTCTGACAGTGTTGGGTTTGACAGTGTTCCGGTGTTTCGGTAAGTGACACACGTTAGGGTAGAAAGTAGCAACCTCAGGCTTTTTTTCTAACCTAATTTCCAACATTTTGGAAGTGTCATACAATGTATTATAGTCAGCAGTGAGTGCATCATTTCTGACTAGTGATTGCTGAAGACTTTTCTTCTCTTTAAGTAGGTCTTCCTCTAATTTGGTAATGATCTTGTCTTTTTTTTTGGATAGTCTTGTGGGCTCGTGTAACTGCAACTTAACAGAAGAAAGCTCACCTACCTCACTAGAATTATCATTACTTCTAACCTCAGCTAGTAGGTCGATATGTATTCTATTTCACCTTTGTACTCTTTGAGTACCTTTTAGAGTTTTGATATTTGCTATGCAGTTTTTTATAATCACCTAAGAGGTCTCTAAAGGCTTCACCTAATTGGTCAAAGGTAAAATCATCATATGTATCAAACAGGGGATTAGTATTTACCTGATCAAATGCCATTAAGCATACATTTGCAGCGTCGTCTGATTGTTCATCTTCTAAGTTGTTGGCTTCACTTTCATGCCATATGCTTGTGTTGGCATACCTTCTGGATGTTGATTTCTTTGTCATACTTGTTGCTTTTCCTGGTTGATGATGATGTCGTTAGATAGTCCTTCTTGATGTGTCCTTTCTTCTTGTAACCACAGCAAACAAGATCTTCTTTGTTGTTGCTATTGTTGTTGTTGTTGTGTTCCTTTGTTCTTCTATTGAATCTCATAAAATTCTTAAACTTTCTTACTAGGGGAGCTTGATCTTCAGAGTCAGAGTCACTGTCGTCGGAATCATCTTCGACAGATCTCCTGTGTTGAGCTTTGAAAGCGATCGACTTCTCCTTCGGTGCAGCTTCTTCAAAGTCTTGAAGTTCCAGCTCGTGAGTGAGTAACTTACCCATGAGTGTTTCAAGAGACATAGTGGTGAGGTCGTTTTCTTCAATGATTGTCGTACCCTTTGGAATCCACTTCTTCGTAAGAGCCCGTAGATGTTTTCATATCTTCTCATGGTTATTGTATTCCTTGCCTAAGGAGGACAAAGGGTTTACAATATCCAGAAATCTTATAAAAATCTGAGTGGCGGATTCGTTTGGCTTCATCTTTTACGCCTCATACTCCTGAGTAAGTCTGCTGATTTTTGACTCTTTGACTTGCGTCGTTCCTTTGTGAGTCACTTCGAAAAGTTTCCACACTTCATTTTATCTTGTGCATATAGACACCCTATTAAATTCAGTCCTGTCTAAGGCAGAAAATAAAGCATTAATAGCACGTGCACTAAGACTAGCATGTTTCCTTTTAGCTTTAGTATATTTGTCATAGGGTTTCTCAACCAACTCTCCATCAATAAGAATACGTGCAGGCTTCTTATAACCACCAATCACAATAGACCATAAGTCAAAATTAAGAGATTTTAAGAAAATAACTTATTCGTGTTTTCCAGTATGTGTAATTTGTACCATCAAACAGTGGGGGACTGTTTGTGGCTTGGCCTTCACTTGTGAATTTTGCAGTTGCCATGTGTGATAATGTCATCTATGTAACAACAAAAATAATAAAGAATATAATAACAGTATTACCTCGTTTTACCTGTATAACCCGCCCTTATACCAATTGTAGGAACGAATTGTAAAGCGCAATACTCTAGAGGGGGTGAATAGAGTAGGCAGCAGAAAATTAGCTATTTAAAAAGTTAGCAACAAGATCACAGAATATATATATCCCAGATAAGTAAATAAAAAGTAGAGATAAGAAAGCAAACGCAAACACGACAATGTATACTGGTTTTCCTCTTGTGAGGACTATTCCAGTCGGAAGAACTCTAGCTTCCAGTTGAATCCACTTTGGAAAAATATCGCAAGTTTTCATACGAAGTCCTTGCAACTTCTACAACGCGAGCTTTGATCCGAAGTACTCGAACAACTTTAATTGTGAAGTATCTTTCTTCTATCAGGCCTCTGATTACAATCTTTCTGAAACTTCTAGACTGTACCGTACTGGTAGATCGACTAGAGGATTGTAACTGGCTTAGGATTTGAAAGTGAAAACTTTAGAACACATTGGAAGAAACGTATTAAGTTTAGAGAGAAGAGAGGTGTGTTGAAATGAGAAAAATTCTTCTCTATTTATGGATTTTCTAAAGGCAGAATTCAGACAAAAATTCGGACAGAATTCTTTGAGAGAATCTCGACAGATAGTCGTTGCATCCTTAACTGCGGGATGACTAAGTTCAAAAATCAAATAACACCAAACGAATTCGGGCAGAATTCGGATCGAACTCGGGCCGAATTCCCCTGGGGTCCAAAGTATGATTTTTAGAATTTTTTATGAATTTGATTTTGGGTTTTGGCTTTTTGAAAAGTTATAGAAGTTATGAGCTTTTTGTAAATGGGCTATTTTCAAAATTTATGATATTTTGAAAACATTTTGGGATAGCCTATTTGTCAGTACGACTCGGTTTACATCATATTCCTAGACTCAATAAATATGAAAATTGCATTAAATATGAAATATAGACTCGTGTGGCAAAATGACTTCGATCTTGAACGGAACGGTAGCAGTTCTCAGCAATCGTCCAAGTAGCCCTTATATCGAGACAGGGTTAGATCAATTATTAAAATCAGGTTCAACCATGACCAATGGGCCATCAGTATAAACCACAATCGCTGACACCATTCGAAGGGAAGGAGTCCCCTCGTCGATATCTGACATACTTTGCCTCCATGATGGGACACTTGTCGAAGGATGATGCCTTGCTGACGAGTCTATTCATTGGAGCATTAAAGGGGGTAGCCTATGAATGGTTTTGCAGCCTCCCTGATAATTATATATCCTCCTTCGAGTACTTGAAGCATCTTTTCCTCTCCTGATTCTATGATGGTGGAATGGATATGACAATGTCCTTCCTCATGAATATCACCCAAAATGAGAAAGAGCTAGTTCGAGCCTATATTAAGCACTTCCGGCAAGCCGTACTGAGATTACCCTCCGGTATTCCATAGTCCATGCTAATGGACTCATGTCACAAGAATATGACGCCGGTAGTCAAGCTTTAGGTAGATTCCACCAAGTACACAGACTGGACTGCGTTCATTATCGGTACGGAGAGCACCGAAATGAAGGGCCGAGATGTCCGTCTCGTAGGTGTCATCTTCCCCACTCTCGACGACAGAGGAAAGAACCCTTCAACAATAACAACGAACATGATTCCAAGGCTAAGCAGGTACTGACCGTCAGTATTTTTAATAGTTCGATTACATCTAGTCAAAAGCAGACAGCGACAGCCAAGCCAAAGGAGGTTTACTCCTTTAATGATGATGATGTCCTGGAGCTTTTCAACGTGCTCTTGAAGGGTGATAAAATCAGATACCCGACCCTAAACACCCTGACGAGGTCGACAGGGTGGACGATCCAAAGTATTGTTATTACCATCGGTGCACCCACCATGCAACACGGGACACCTGCGTGTTGAAAAAATTCATCCAGCGTATGATCAACGCGAAGGTCCTCACCATTGACTATTGTAGGCCTTTAAAATGACAGTCACGCTGAGTTGATCAGAACAAGTCCAACCGTCATGCTGAGTTGATCAGGACGGAGTCAAAAGTCACGCTCAGTTGATCCAGACAATATTTACAAATCACGCTGAGAGACAGCTCATCATTTGACAGAGAGTAATTATGACTGACAGTACGACAGTCGAAGAATGTCTCTTCGTATGCTACGTATGCACAGAATTCGAGAGATCACAGCCGTCTATTACGTGACTTTCGAAATCTTCTTCAGCAAGACTCAGCCTTCGTCAAATTGGCGTACCAAAAGAGCTTCTTGTCATTTAATGCAACTGACAAAAGCAATCACTATCAGAAATTTTGTGTCAGTCGAGGCACGCCAAATCAAGACAGCTGGCAGTCTTATCTCAAGTCTGCGTGTATTGTGAGATCTTTATCTCAAGTTTGCGTGGATTCTGAAGTTTTCTTTCCCGAGTTTGTATGGATTTTGAAGCTTTCTACACCGAGTTTGCGTGGATTTTGTCTTCAACAAGTCTGCGTGGATTTCATCAAATTGGAGTACGTGGCAGCCATGCCACTGATCTCTCGTCTGCGTGTCCTGTAACTTGCACACGACTCATGCATGATTGTCATGTGTCCAACAGTTACAGGCCACGTCCAGTAACTGCTCACAATCTTGCGTATGTCAAATCCTGTGTGATTTTAACTAGGCACAGGCTGTGAAGTCAGTTATCCTTACAGTTATTTTTGACTCTATAAATAGAGTTCTTTTTCTCATTCATTGTACAGATATACTGATATCTACTGTCAAAATTTTGAGAGCTTTTCTTCTTCGCATAGTCCAAGGGATAAAGTGATCGTCTTCTAGATCAGATTCCTATAGTTGTAATTTTTCCAGATACACAATAAATAAAAGAATTTATTTATGGAAAACAAATTGGCGACTCTGCTGGGGAAACCATCTCCTCTTCTGAGATGGCAACAACTCAATACGACACTTTGTCAATCGGCTCGACGAAGAAGGTAATGACGATCCAATTCGATCAACTCGCCTATGAAGAAATGCAGCGGGCTAAGAGTGGCAAGCCCACTTCAGCCTCCATCATCACTGCCAAGTCGAAGGGACACTCTGTCTATGTCCCTAAGAATCAGTTGACAGTCAATGGTGAAGTCTCTGCCACAGTGTCTACACCTAACACTGGCAAGAACTCTACTGCAAGCACGCACACTCTTGTGCGCTCGAAGATGACAGCAATCAAAGGTCACGCTGACAGTACTGGCTCCTTAGCCAAATCTGTTCCAGCGTGCAATCTCACATTCAAAAATCACGCTGACAGTACTGGCTCCTTAGCCAAATCTGTTCTAGCGTGTATTTCTAAAATTAAAAGTCACGCTGACAATACTGGCTCCTTAGCCAAATCTGTTTCAGCGTGCAATTTTAACCCTAAAAGTCAAGCTGACAGCACTGGTTCCTTAGCCAAGTCTGTTCCAGCGTGTACTTCCAAAGTCAAAAGTCACGCTAACAGCTCTGGTTCTTTCACCAAGTCTGTTTCAGCGTGTATTTCATCCAAGAAGAATAGCTCTTTAGCTATCTCTTCTGCTTTACCAAGTTCTACTGGAACTGGGGGTGGTCTTCCACACAAAGTCCCTTCGAAAAGGAATAACTCTTTAGTTGTTTCTTCTGCTCCTGTAGTTTTTACTTCAGGAACAGCTTTGACTGACACTTTTGTTAGTCAAAGAAAAGGAGATGGTCTTTTGACTACTCTTCCTTCTGGACATTCTATGTCTCAAAACTTGAATGAGTCTAAGAAGAAACATTCCTTAGTGTCTTCTTCTAGGACTTCTTCAAATTGGGCACATAATCTGTCCATAAAAGAGGGTCTGTTACCAACTCCTAATCAAAGGGATGGTTCAACTCTTCCTTCTCTGCAAATATCCAGAACAATGGGAGGAAAACTCCATGTTTCCAAAACTAATGTGTTACCTCCAACTGATCTAAGAACAAAACTGAACACTTCTGGTGTTAAGAAACCATACCAGTTAGAAACAAGGATAAGAGATCCAGATGCAGAGTATGCAAGAAACTATGTGGCTCATATTAATCATTCTCTATATAATCAAGAGCCATCAAGACCCAAGAACAGGAAATATACTCCTCAATCTTCACAAACAGATTTACGAGAATATCTTCAACAGAAGAGAAGGAGTGATTCTGTGTCAAAGGATCATGCTGAATGTGACTTCTATTCAAGAGTCATAATTCAATGCAGATGTCAATCAATGGCTCATAACCATGTTGATCATGAATGTGACTTCCAGCCAAGAGTCACAATACAATACAGATGTCAAACTAAACGACAATCTGTCTTCAATCGGATTCAGTGTGAACCTATGCCTGATGAAGATGAGCCTTTGTTTGCTTCTGTTAACATGACCTCCCAGGATGCTGGGGGTAGAGTTGATAGTCCAGATGGAGTATATAGAAATACCAGAGTAAGAGTCTTAGCCTTTAGTCAAAGAAATTTGATCTCTGAAGATGATTCTGAATTTCTTGGAGAATCCAATTTTCTACCTCTTCCTACTGGGAGTAGTTCTCCTCTAAATGACTTTGATGCACGAAGCAGTGATTCAGAGCATACAACATCCACTAATTCATCAATAATCCCTTGTACAGTCACAACATATATGGTGGATGGGAATACTGAATTGAACAATGAACCTTCCTCTTCGGTGACTCCTCAAGATCAAAGGATTGCTTCTTTGGAACAGCAAATGAAGTCTATGGCTGACACTATGAAGTCGATGTATGAACTCATGACAGCTCAGTTGCAAAATCGACAGACTGTACCAGATGCCATACCAGTTGATACTGATATAAGTCCAGTACAAGTTCCTCCGGCAGTACAATCCAATACTCCTGACCAGCTCAACCAAATCCTAGTCTCTCTGGAGCTGGGGGTAGTGCTTACAATGCTGTTCCTCCTCCCAACTATTTTCTACAAGTTACAACTCCACAATCTTCCGGAGTTGTCTCTGAAGAATTGAGGAATCTTAAAACTCAATTCGAGGCAATCAAACAGAAGGATGGTTTACAAAGATTAGGCATCAAGCAACCTTATCCGATAGAATGGAAGCAAGTATCGTATCCTCCTAAATACAAGCCTCCTACTATCTCATTCTATGATGGAACCACTTCTCCAAGTCAGTTTATTAATCACTTTGAAGTGATGATTGATCAATTGCAACCAAGTGACGCCCTCCTTACTCGGGTGTTTATTGGATGTCTCAAGGGAACGGCTTATGAATGGTATAGAAGTCTCCCAGATGGGTGCATTACCTCATTTGCTGGTTTCAAACAGATGTTTCTTGAACGGTTCTATGAAGGGCTCAATGACATGACTATGTCTACTCTTATTAGAATCAAGCAGAAAAATAATGAAACTACACAGGATTACATTGAACGGTTTCGAAGAGAAGCTCTGAAGATGCCTCTTGGAACTCCTGATGCTGTCACCATTGACACATGCAATTCAAATTTGTTACCAATCATCAGCATGTGGACAGGATCCACCCAATTTCAAGACTGGCCTTCCTTCATAGTTAGTGCCAAGGCTGCAGAAATTAGTGCTGAAACCTTTAAAGGTTTAGGAGTGCAGATGACTCCCAAGGAAACAGGTCAAGGCACTAACAATAAAAACAATGCTCGCAAAAGAAAAGAAACCCTAGAAGTTAATCTTCAGAGCAAAGATGCATCAACTGTTCAAACTCCTGCCTCTACAACTCAACAATCAAGAACACCTCGTCCCAAAGAAGAATATTCTTTTGATGACGACGATGTCCTTGGTATCTTTGAATGTCTGCTGAAAGGTAATAAAATACAATTACCTGAAATCAAGAAACCAGATGAAGCTGGTAAGACGGATCATCCCAAATACTGTCCATACCACAGAATGCTGGGTCACACAATTCGTACATGTTATATCCAAGAAATGATTAAATCTGGAGCTATCTCTCTTACTCCGAAAGAGAAGACTGTTACCTCTAATGTCATCTCTATGTAATTCAGAGATTTTCCTCCTCAACTCCTTAAAAGTGGGATTGTTCCTATTCCCAAGGTAACTCTTGAAATAGTGAATATTCCTCCTCCACAATCTGAAGGATTAGTGCCACTCACTTTGGAAACTGAAGAAATCATGTGGATTCATCCTGATCTAATGGCAGATTTTGAATCTCCTTCTCTTCAAAAGACTACTTTTCGAAAGTCCAAGAAGGCTGGAAAGATTAAGTCATGTCATATGACTTCTCTTGGATCTACCTCTAACACAGAGCCAAAAGAAAAGGAAGAAGCACTTGCTGGTGCTACTCGAACGGGAAAACCTTATCTAAAGGATTATTCCAAGAATCTTGAGGATACTCCTGATATCCCTCCTGCTGATAAAGATGTTCCTAATGTTCCTCCTGAAGAAGAATTATCTACTGCACCTGTTCCTTCAACTATACCGGCTGAACCTGTTCCTCCCAAGCCTACAACTCTTGAGAAAGGCAAGCAACAGGCTCGGTTTGATAAACCGATCAAGAAGTCCTCTCCTCTTGGGCTTCAGAAGCCTTACAACTTCGACATTCTAGCTCAGCTTGCTAATACTCCAGCTAGAATGTCCCTCTTTGAACTTCTACGTCTTTCTAAAGAGACTCGAGAGACATTAAGTGAAGCACTTCTTCAAGCTGACTCTTGTCTTGCACAATTGAAGAAGCCAGATGCAGAACCTGCCACTTGCTTACATTGCAACAGTGTATTGGAGATTATCCCAAATATCACCTTTACACAAGACGACATGCTACTGGAGGATAATCGACATGACCGGCCTCTCTACTACACTGGTTATATTGATACGATGAAGATAGATCGTATCCTTATTGATCCAGGATCTGCTATAAGCATTATGCCAAAGAGTCTGTTGGATGAACTAAAAATCCCTCTTCACAAGCTCTCCAAGACGGTTACTACTATTCTGGGATTCAATCAAAGTCGAAGCGAGCCTTTAGGAAAGATTTATCTGAAGCATCAGATAGGAGATTTCAGATCTAAAGTCACTTTCTATGTGATCGAGATCGTGGGATCCTATAATCTTCTTCTGGGGAGGCCCTTTCTTCATGAAAATAATGTGGTGCCCTCTACTCTTCATCAGTGTTTTAAATACATTGATAGCAATGGAAGAGTACAAAAAGAAGTTGCTGATATAAATCCCTTCCATGGGGTTGAAGCTTATTTCAATGATTCCCGAATGTACAAAGAAGAGTATACAAGGGTCATACAAGCTATGGAGAAAGAGGATTCACAAAGTGAGACTTTAATAATCCCTGTTAAAGGTCGAACTACTCAGCAACAATCTCCCAAACTCTCTGGAGAAGGTTCTTTCATCATTCCAGTGAGTGGACGGATCTCTCCGTTACCTCAGTTGTCTGCTCAAGATACAATGACCATTCCTGTCAGTGGGCGTATTGCGGTTCCTGTATCTTTACATATGAAACAGGATACTCTGCTAATTCCAGTTGGAGGGCGGACTACTCTTCCATCTCAAACTTCAAGGGAGCTCACCTCTTCTGAGCCATTTGTTATTGATCTTAATCGAAACAAAACTTCTTCTTCTTCTCCCCCTTTAGTCATTGATTTGGCTAAAATCTCTAAGGCTCAGTCTTCTCCCAATGTAAATATTGCTGTTTTTACATTCAATGAAAAGTCTCCACCTTTGCAGTACGTTGATGTGTGCAATTATGTTCATAGTTATTTACATTTGTTAGATGACTTGAACACAATAACCATAGGGGTTGTACAGACTGTTCATACAGATGTATCCCTAGAACCTGTACAATCTTCATACTTTCTAGTTCCCAGTAGAAAGCCAGGAGACATTCCAATATTCTTTTACAAAGGGCCCCAAAGTCCTTCTGATTTAGAAGATGATGACAAAAATGATGATATTGGAAGATTACAACTACGTCGTTATAGTCAGCAATCTAAAGACATCATCAAAAATATGGGCTATGACTTCAGGACTGGCCTCAATAGTGGAAAAGAAAGAAAAATGCCTGTTCGTATTCCTCCTCTGAAATATGGAAGGACGAAATGCGGATTGGGCTATATGGCTCCTACTCCTTTTATCAATACTATCCATGAAGATCCTGAGTCTGACGAAGATAAGAGATCTGATTCTTCTAATACCACTTCTTGGGATTCAGATACGAGTATCGGTGATTTCTACTGCAATATTCTGTCTTCCAATATGGTTTCTATTGACTGTTTTGAAAAGTGATTCATACTTGACGGTTCATCCGTTCATCTGACGGTTCGTCTGTTCATTAATACGTGACGGTTCGTCCGTTCATCTATCCGACGGTTCGTCCGTTCATTATAATCTGACGGTTAACCCGTTCATTCATCTAGTCTTTTGATTTTCGAGTTTAAAGATCATGAAAAATTGAGTTCAAAGATATTTTTATGTCTGAATTCTATTTTTTCCAATCAGTATTAAACTAAGATCATTTTTGGTTTAATATCATCTGATAGAATTACAAAGTTCGTTTGTATATTCTATTCTACTGAAATATGTCATGTATTATTTACCTCTGAACATATTTTCTATGAATCTATCATTATCAAAACAGCAAAACCAAAAAAATCAGATCAAGGATTTTTATTCATTCCAGAATCAAAACATGAAATACAAGTGAAAGTGAAAATAAAAGAGATTCACTTGTTTGGAGTTATCAGCTCTCTAATACGATCTAGAATGGCATTCAGTTTCTCTTCATGAGTTTTTCTAACTCTTTCTGCTGCCACAGTTGTAACATTCTGTTCATCAAAAGTAATGATGGCAGACTGGCGACGGTTGACTTCTTCAATCTGTTCTGCTTGCATCTGTTCTCGTTCTTTCTGAAGAGTCTCACAGTGTTCTGCTTCAGAGATATAAGCATTAGCAACTTTAGCCTACTCTGTTTCCATGACAGCAATGCGCTCTTGAAGACGAGCTAATTCCTCTTTTAATTTCTTCAGTTCTTCATTCTTGGACGCTTTATCTTTCTCTAAAAGTTCTACTCTTTGACGAGCAGCTAATATTTCTTCACCCTTTTCTACTAATCTTTCAGTAGAAGAGGCAAGAAATGCTTCAAGAGCTACCTGTTGGGACTGTGCTTCATGCTCTAATTGATCAATCTCAGCTACGGTTAAAGATTGGATATCCTCCTTCTTGGTCTCCCAATATTTTCGGATAGTTACTTCTAACTCATCCAGGAGATGTTCGAAGAAGATGCACTGAGATTCGCGACCAGCATGTCGCAGTGCCATCAGTGGGAACTTGACCATAGTTCGAAGATCAGAAAAGGGCATGGCTTCATCCTTCAAGAAGCGTCTGGAATATGTATCTAGATATGAATAAATGATCTCCGGATACATTCCCAAGGTTCTTGCTAGCCCAGTCTCGAATCCAGGAGTCGCTGTCATCATGGAAGAAGAAGCTTGAATATTCTCTATCCTCGGAACAGAAGTATGTACGACAGGAGAAGTTGGCAAGTGTGAACTCCCTTCATCAGCATCAGTTTGGATAAGCGGAGCATGAGTCGAGCTCATGGCTGCAGCAGTTCCTACAGTCAAAGAAAAATATGATCAGCATTTAAAGAAAGAGAAATAACAGAAATAGAATATGAAATAAAGTTCTACCTGACTGAGGTTCATATTCAGTATGTGGAGGGAGTTTTGCTTCTTCTCGCAGCCGGTCCATGATTGTATCTGATACCTGCTTTATATGGCTACTTCCAGCTCCGGAATTACTGGGTGCTACAGCGTTGTTCGGTGATTGAACAGGTTCAGGGCTAAGTTCCATTCTGTTCCCCTTCACTTTATCCGCATCATAAGGAGTCGAAGTGCCAACATGCCAGTCTTCTCCTCCTTCAGCTTCTTCTTCTTCTTCATTTTCAGGATGAGCTTCTGATTCAGAGTCAATGATATTCACATCTTCATGAGTCTCTGGAACAGTGACGATAGCAAGCTCGGTATTAGTTGCCGGTTCAGTCATCTCTGGAATATCGGTTCGAAGAATAATGTCTTGACAAACATTCTTCAATAGATCATCAGCAGCTGATAGCTCAGACGTCGGCACGTCCTCATCGACTTGGGTTTTAGGAACTTCTGATTGTTTGGTAACTTCTTCTGGAGCTGTTCCTTCTTCAGAGTAATCAATTTGGTCATCCAGTGCTTGAATGACACCCTCTGTCCCATGTTCAAATGGGATCATCCTCGTCTCTGAGGGTTCAATAGCTACTCCACTTGTTGTTGGAGCAGTTATTTCCTGAGCTTGAACAGACTCTACTTCAGTCTGTTCAGTTGAAGCTGTTGCAAGGTGAATATTATCAGACTCGATTTTCTCAGAAGAAGCTGCTTCATTGATTTCTGGCAAAACTCCTCCACTCATGATTCTCTCTAGGAGTTTATTGCCTTTAATTTTGCTGACAGACTTCTTAACATATTTGCCTCTCGACCCCCTTATTAAAGGAGCGTCGTCTTCATCAGTCTCTTCGTCCTTATCAGCGGCATCGTCTTCATCAACTGAGATACCGCCCAAAGATGAAGTAGCAGTCACCGAGACCCCTTTCTTCATGTTCTTGGATGTTTGAGACCTAGTACTCCTCTTGGAGACGGTCTCAGATTCGTCACTTCTCTTCCTCTTAGAAAGAGATATAAATATAGGAGAAAGGACTTCATCAGGAAAATTTCCTTCCTGTAATAATTCATAGGGAGGCTCAACTTCTGTTGTCTCATCTTCGGGTTCTGAAGGAAAGTGCTGAATAACAATTTTCTTCTTTAACCTCTTCGATGGAGCTGGATCATCCTCTGCAACAAAGGTCTTCAGATTAAAACTCGGTCTGAAGGTGCTCGACGACACATAGAAGCGTGCATACGTGTAAAGCATCTTTGGCCCCGAGCTAGACAAAGGATTAGGCATAGAGAATACGACCTTTGTATCTCTAGCTGCAAAATATCTCCAAGCTCGAGCTCCGTCGATGAGTCCTCCACGAGCAGATAAACAAGCAGTGGCGTTCCCAACGTGGAGTTGGTCATACCCGAATTGTCTGGCAAATCGGCTTAGTAAATATGGTTCCAGATATGCCATTTCTTCGTGAAGGTATACTAGATGAGAAGGCCGGATCCTCTGTAACCATTGGAAGGCTACATCATCTAGCCGGTTTCCCATATCTTCGTCCATCATATTTAAGGGCATGCTCTCATAGCCCGATGGTGGAGGAACACATTGGATAGACCAATGTGACGCCCTATTCAAGACATTTCTACATTCTGGGAGGGTGTGAACCTTCCAGAACGTCTCTCCAGAATACCTCTCCAGAAAAAGACTGCTACTCCCTCCTGCCCCTGGAGGTATCAGACCATCATGATGAAGGAGAAGCCAACCATATAAAAAGGTGAAAGGCATCTCTATCCTCGGGAATTCTTCAGTCATCAACCTCTGAGCGGACAGCATGGTAGTTACAAAATTTCGAAGACCTGCATTCAGCCTGCAGGTCATCGCTGATAATAAGTCCAGATTGTAACCATACACAAGGCGTACCGCTGCAAAGATAACACCTCTGTGTATCCTGTCTAAGGAGCTAGAACCAGGAACGATGAATCGTCTCAACCACAGAGATAGGAATCCGGCCAAATGACCGTTCCTTGACAGATTCTTGCCACTCTGTCTCACATAAGAGCTGAAAGTAGTTCCAGCTTTGAACTCGTACCAGTCTTCAGTGATGGTGAAATCTTTACAGTCATATTTCTCCAACAGATAAGTGATTTCACTTTCAGAAAGAGGCTTGAAGTTGCTAATCTGGTACCACCTCTTCTCGTTTATTTTCTTCTCATCCTTTTCACGGTTCATGAAAAGGTACGACATCCACTTCTGTATATGGTTGCCAGCTTCATCTTTGGAACCCTTGTAATATAGAGTACATGTGCCAAAATGACACATCATCTCTTCAAATAGATGTACCATCTCTGGGTTCTTTTCTGACAGAAAGTTCAGCTCTTCTGTCGTGGGAACATACTCCTCATACGGCAATGAGCCTGAAGGCAGGTGTGAGATATATTCCATCTCATGAAGGGCGAAGCCCATCTCCCCCTTTGGAGTCATAAAAGTCCCCGTCCTGTGGCTGTATCTCTCAACTAAAGCCAGGAATAGGAATGGGTTGGGTTTGAAGCCGTAGGATGAGTTGACAACGGCATCATAAAGATTAATCTTCTTCAGCTCTGTTTCAAAATTTTCCAAAGCCCAGTGGACCAAAGTCTTCCATCTCACATTCTCATGATTCATTAGGCCGTTCATCCTCGGTGTCGAATCGGTTGGATAGAATGCATTTTTGTTTGACATAAATTCGTTTATGAAGATGGGCATCCTGAAGGGCATCACTATGGATGAGTCTTCTGGTGGTATATATCCAGGCTTCAAACCCCGAAATAATGATACATGGTTCTTCGGGGCACTAAAGAATCCATCCTTCTTGTAAATAATACGGCTTGCCTTCGCCTGTTGATATTCTGTCAAATACCAGGACATCTTTCTCGGATAGCTGGCATGCATAAGTCTCATGATTGACAAACCCCTGGAAACCTTTGGCCAATACATGGGTTGTTTCACATCCCCCTCAAAGCAGAAGCACACCTTCTCCCTGATACCCTTCGGCTGAGATTTTTGTGCTATAGCATCTCCGAACAAGAATGCTGGTTTCTTGTGGGATACTAGATCCAGACTCTGAAAAGGTTGTCCATTCATCAAGCAGAGTAAGGTTGTATGGTCTTGATTGGCCAACAGTGATAGTCTTGCTTCAGGAAGATCAAATTGAGGGAATGTTATATGAGATAGATCATGCTTAAATGAGATACTCAAGCACCCTTCAAAATCTGCTTCTTCGTTTCGGATGTTCACTACAGGAAATGACAGAAGACAAAGTCAGATTTATTTATGTCTATGCGTATATTACAGTATTTGAAGGAAATTTCAAAAGTCACGCAGACTCCATTTGGATATACTACTGTGAAATGCTGAGTGATTTATTCACGCAGATGATTAATTCACGCAAAGCTCAGACAGATTAGGATGAAAGTCACGCATCATTGCCAGAATCACATTTAAGTGAAGATGACAAAAACATACTAACAGATCAAGACTAATCTATCCAGAAGATGACTCTCAGAAGTCTGCGTGAATAATTCAAACATTGACATCTCTGCCAATCTGTAAAAAATCATGCAGAGTCGTCATGGAAGCTGCGTGACTATTTCAACATCGATATTTTCTGCAAAAATGAAAAGTCACGCAGAGTCATGAGAGCCATGCTCCTTTTTTGCGTGAAACACAGAGCTTCGTAAACACGAAGATGTGAAGTATGGCTAACCCTAAATAGGGGGCATACTTTGTTAATATCCTTTGCCCTAAAAAGGGGGGATATATTTCTAAAACTTCATTATTTGTTTTAAAGATCCTATGTGGAGTTCATCTTCATCGTCTTCAACAGTTCGTGTTCTCCCATCACTTACGATGTATAGGAGCTTGCGGGACTTCCTGTTGAGGAAGTCTATCAGTAGTGGTACGCGAAGAAGTTGCAGGGGCTTTCCCCTTAGTCTGAGCATCAGCTTTCTTGGGAGCCATTGCTGCTGAGAAAGAAGAAGAAGAAGTCGGAGAAGAAGGAGTTCGTCGGAAAGTTGAAGTTCTCATCTATGGATTCTCTCTCTCAAATGCAAGTAAAGAAAGAAAGAAGTCATATATGGCTTATTTATAGGCTCATGAAGAATTCCAAACGGCCCATCATGATTTGCCTCGATTTAGGAGCTTGATACGGGATCCTAACTGCACAAAATCCTAACAGCCCAATCATTTTGGAGTAAAAATCTCTTTTAAAGTCATCTCAGCGTGACTAAGTTCATTTTATTTTATTTTATTTTTTCAAAGTATTTCAAAAATTTTGAAGTCTTTTCAATTTTCGAAAACTTTGAAGGGAGTTTTGTAGGCCTTTAAAATGACAGTCACGCTGAGTTGATCAGAACAAGTCCAACAGTCACGCTGAGTTGATCAGGACGGAGTCAAAAGTCACGCTCAGTTGATCCAGACAATATTTACAAATCACGCTGAGGGACAGCTCATCATTTGACAGAGAGTAATTATGACTGACAGCACGACAGTCGAAGAATGTCTCTTCGTATGCCACGTATGCACAGAATTCGAAAGATCACAGCCATCTATTGCATGACTTTCGAAATCTTGTTCAGCAAGACTCAGCCTTCGTCAAATTGGCGTACCAAAAGAGCTTCTTGTTATTTAATGCAACTGACAAAAGCAATCACTGTCAGAGATTTTGTGTCAGTCGAGGCATGCCAAATTAAGACAGCTGGCAGTCTTATCTCAAGTCTGCGTGTATTGTGAGACCTTCATCTCAAGTTTGTGTGGATTCTGAAGTTTTCTTCCCCGAGTTTGCGTGGATTTTGTAGCTTTCTACACCGAGTTTGCGTGGATTTCGTCTTCAACAAGTCTGCGTAGATTTCATCAAATTGGAGTACGTGGCAGCCATGCCACTGATCTCTCCCCTGCGTGTCCTGTAACTTGCACACGACTCATGCATGATTGCCATGTGTCCAACAGTTACAGGCCACGTCCAGTAACTGCTCACAGTCTTGCGTATGTTAAATCCTGCGTGATTTTTAACTAGGCACAGGCTGTGAAGTCAGTTATCCTCACAGTTATTTTTGACTCTATAAATAGAGTTCTTTTTCTTATTCATTATACAGATACACTGATATCTACTGTCAAAATTTTGAAAGCTTTTCTTCTTCGCATAGTCCAAGGGATAAAGTGATCGTCTTCTAGATCAGATTCCCACAGTTGTCATTTTCCCAGATACACAATAAATAAAATAATTTATTTATGGAAAACAACTATGAGGACAAGACTTGCTAATGCTGTTGATCAACGACAAGTTCCTCAACATGTATTTCTATAATATCAAATCTCCAGCAAGTAACTATGAAATCGGCAATCGGGTTCACACCTCTCGACTATCATAAGTCTCTGGAGCCCAGCTGCTCTTAGACATTGCCTCATCATTACCCTAGAAGAAAACGACCACGTCCGTATCACCTCTGAATTGTTTTCTATATTCCGGCAGAGTCATTTCTTTCTACATTCTTATAACCTCTGAGTAAGATAACCCTACAGAAAACGACCACGTGCATTCTTATAACCTCTGAGTAAGATGTTTACCACGTCCACATTACCTCTGAGTAAACTTTTGTATTCAGCAACCTCGTGTCGCTATATCCCCAACAGTAAACAATTACGTCCATATCACCTCTGAATTATTTTCGGCATCCCTAAAGTCATATCTTACCATGTTCGCATAACCTCTAGGTAAGATAACTTTAATGGGATTCTATGTTTACCATGTTCATGTTACCTTTGAGTAAACATCCTATCAATTGACTTTTCACCGGCACTTCTATGATACCTCTGATGGTGTCTGTCATGTCAAATTACCATCCATACTTAGTTCTGAGTACGCCAAGGATGATAAGTCCACATAAAGTCCCCAGCGGAAGTAACCAAACCTATCACATCCATATTACCTCTGATAGGATTGTCACACCAAAAACAACAAAAAATTTATGCGCCTAAACAACTCTACTATCCACACTTCTTGTTCAGAGTATTTTGAAACTTATCCAAGTTTTAAAAACTTTGAAGGGTGTCTTGTAGAAGCATGAAAAAAGGCATATTACCTTTAGTCCCACATCGGATAGGAGAAGAAGATAAGTCTCATTCCACTTTATATATAGAGCCCCCTGGCCTCATTTGAGAAGCTCGCAAAAATAAGAAGGTAAAGGGAGCCCGTTGAGTCCGGGGAGCCCGTTCGAGCAATGGTGGTCTTTACTACCTCAGCAAAAATAATAATTTATTATTATTTCTTTTTCTTCTTTCTTCTTCTATTTGTAATATATTTTGTCCCAATTGTAACACGTTTGCAAGAAAGAACACTCTCTTTCTATCAGTTTGTATTTGAGGGAGAACTAAAAGGAAAGTAGTATTTTATGACTTTTTGGAGAGCAAACTCGTTTGCAGGAATCTCCGAAGACATCAAACTCAGTTCAGATACTTTTGGAGAGCAAACTCGTTTGCAAAAATCTCAGAAGTCCTAAAACTAGGTTTTCGTACTTTTGGAGAGCAAACTCGCTTGCAGGAATCTCCGAAGTCCTAAAACTCAGTTCAGGTACTTTTAGAGAACAAATTCGTTTGGAAGAATCTCCGAAGTCCTATAACTCGGTTCAAGTACTTTTGCAAAGCAAACACGTTTGTAAGAGATCTCCGAAGTCCTAAAACTTGATTCAGAAAATTAGGAGATCAAATTAATTTGCAAAAGATCTCCAAAATCGTACATAATCAGAACATACTTCAAATTTATTTGCAAGAGGTCTCTACTTCTGATCATTGCTAAATCAGAATTGAGAGCAAATTTATATACAAGTTGTCTCAATATTCTGATCGTTCTTCCATCAAGATCTGTTTTGGGAATAACCCGTATCAGACGAAGAATTGCCTTACAGTCCTTCTCGATACAAGTTTTATCAAACATAAGAAGATTGACGGGCATCATGTAGCAGCATAGAATATTCAAGACCATGTGTCTAACAAACCCTACCCAACGAATCACAGGCACCATCAAGAATTACGCTCAAAGGATCATGCGCCTTCAAGAACTTCAGGTTGCTACGCCATTGAGGTTGCTACGCCATTAAGGCTACTACGGCATCAAGGATGTTATGCCAAAGCTTCCTTTCACCCAACGGAGCACTTAATGCTCACCTAACAAACATGTCGATCACCAAACGATTCTTCGGGAGTGGTGCAGACCACGCCTCGACCCCGTACAAATGGCAAAAATCACAGAAAACGAGGAGTCACCCTCTTCTGGACCCCTCCCAACGCTTATATGACGAAGTATGTTTGGCATAACAATGTCTTCCACACAAAATTCCAAGAATGCTTCGAAGTCCGAGCTGACCGCATGAAGACCGAAACATTGACAGAAGACAGATGTACCAGGCCACGTGGACTTATGCTACGCTCAGTCCCTCTCGACTACTTCTACGCTAAATCTTCTAAGCTATGGCAACGCCAAGATGGCCATATATGAAGGCTATACAAGGTGTAGGGACATGCCTACGCCAAACTCACTCTTTCGACTCAAGAAATCTCATACGCCGAAGTCAGGGTCGAACTTAGACTTTCCAAGGCGTAGGAATCTCCTCCGCTTCAACAAACTGTGGTCTTTAGGCAATGAACACATGCCATGTATCATTGACTCAGTTCCAGTCACGAACGGGTGCCAACCACCCAAGATCTCAACAACAGGCGAATCCCATCAACTGTCATGCGTCGGCTCATTCGCAGTCCAACGACACAGTTATAACAGATTAAGTCATACTATCATGGGCAAAGCATCCCTGCGCCCAACAGATCACGTGCGTAGCATCCCTATGCACATGAATAGAACATTCCACTAAACAACTATAAATAGAAGGATCATTCCTTCATTCAAACACACAGTGTTTTACCCATACTTCAGAGAGCCGAATTTGAAGTCCTCCTTGCAAATCAAATAGAAAGACTTGCAGTTTTCTCTCGATCGTCATTGGATCATCAACGGAGTAAAGGAAGCAACGTTCAACCTCCATCATCACAAGTCCCCTGAAAAATATTGCATTTAGGAAGATCCTGTTAAGGATCAACTTTTTGTACTCGTTTCGTTTGTTATATATAAAAGTTTCTGAAATACTTTTAATGACAAATAATTATGAAGCTAGTAATACAAAATAAAGAACTAGCAAGAGTATAAGTCATACATGATCAGCTCTAACTATTGTCTATAATAACACATATCGTGTTATGCTCGTAGGCTAGATGTCAAAGTCCAAAAGTACGAGCTAAATAAGTGCTCAGCGGTTAAACGCCCAAAAGAATACACAAAAAACTAGTGGGTAAGGGAAAAGAACATCCGCTCATATACTCTGGTGCTCCGGGTAGTCACCATCAAATAGAAGGTATGGCAAGTCCCCCAGTTCTGCTACCCGATCTGGCTAAACAAGACTATGAACTAAAAACAAACATAGAAACATAATAAAGACAAAACTGAAACGACAACATGTACAACCATGAATACCCAAGTTAATATAGAAGAAAAGTGGAATATATAAATAAGAACACGTGAGAATGTACATAATCATGTAAACTAACCATAAATAGCGTGTGAGTATATGATAGGACGATGAATAACTAGAGAACGTAGGGACTACTTTGTATCCAATCCACAAACCGTAATCAAACAAGGACAAGGGTTTCAAACCATTTCCTGACAATACTTAGCCTATAATCATTCATCGGTGCATGTAAAACATAAACAAGACATGAACAGGACAAGATAAGACAAAAACAAAAAATGGTTTCCATCCATCAATCGACAAAGAAATGAGTATGACTTACTACATTAGCTAAATAGGTTTATCATAATATTAATTAAGAACATTTGCAATTTGAGAGTTTCCTATTAGTTATTTGCCCTGTAGTCTTTCCAAATAATCCAAGCCAAGAGACAACATAGATATATAGTAGGTACACAAACCGAGAATATGTACCCTAAAGAAGAAGAAATTATACTACCATAAGATCAGTATGCAAGGTACAACGGCGATCCTGTCTACTCCACACGATGATGTGCTAATAAAATAAATATATGCCCCACTCAACGATGTGCTAAAAATGTGTCCCTCATGACGGAGAGCTCCAAATCCATCTAGGTTGGGTCGGAATAAAAGGACTACAAGTACCGAAAAACCTTCCCTTCCAATGAATCTAGGAGAATAGATTAGTCAATTATCCTAAACATCTTTATTTAGAATTCCAAACCGTAGTATTCGAGAATTCTTCCTATATATGATACTTCCGGGGATATGTAAGACTAAATTGGATTGACAAGAAAAGAAGCATGGCAGCAAACCATATGTTATTATCGTTAGATCTAGAGTGCGCTACGATGAGCAATAACGGGATCGATACAAGAATCAAATGTAGTATATGTCAATAATAACCAAGTAATATATAATACAAGCCAGGAACATGATGAACAAGCCAAATATGATACCGATATGTCGCTATCAATGACAAGTCAGGAGCATGAGTTGCTAAAACAGGCAAACTCCAAAAAGAGTGACATAGCGCAAAGGATACCAACGTATCCGGATAGTGCATGACTAGAAGTAACAAGGTGCTCTAGCACGTGATATATAAACAAGGTGTAATGGGATCCCTCGTACACCGGGTACGTATATCACTATAAATCAAGTCTGAACAGTCATACATCACCGGTAGATATGTTTATGCAATAAGCATGTTTAGTACAAAGCAAGAAAGAAGAGAAAAAAACTTAAAGGAATTCAAAAAAAATGAACCTTGGGTGTCCTAACGAAATTACCGATATGTCGCTATGATTGACAAGTCAGGAACATGAGTTGCTAAAACAGGCAAACTCCAAAAAGAGTGACATAGCGCAAAGGATACCAACGTATCCGGATAGTGCATGTCAAGAAGTAACAAGGTGCTCTAGCACGTGATATATAAACAAGGTGTAATGGGATACCCTCGTACTCCGGGTACGGGTATCACTATAAATCAAGCCTGAACAGTCATAGATCACCGATTGATATGTTTATGCAATAAGCATGTTTAGTACAAAGCAAAAAAGAAGAGAAAAAAACTTAATGGAATTCAAAAAAAAATGAACCTTGGGTGTCCTAACGAAATTTCGGCAATGTTCTGCGGTATTTGTTAGGGTGATATACTAAAAGCATCACTTTTGTATTAACTATATTTCCCTATTTTTGAATGAGAATCATATGGAAAATATTTGCATACTATACTTGTTATAATATTAATGCAAGTGTCTGATATTCTATATTATAGATAATATAGTGTATGGTGTTACATGGAAGATCATATTATCAGTTTCTTGTAGAATATGAGTAGTTCACAACCTATATGGATTTAAACAAACCAGTGATAAGGTTGCAGTGTAATCCAACAATAGTCTATCTTGAGTATAGGTTGATCAACAGCCTCTATGAATTGGGTGATGGCATTGTGTGTATGATGATTGTTGATTATAAAAGGAACCAATGTCTTGATACATGGGGTTGATGATGTCCCTTTAAGGAGCTCATAAAAATCGTCATGTAAATCTTGCAGGTGGATTATTTCTGACATATGAAAAATAAAGTTGAGTGGTGTAGAAGCATGAAAATAGCACAGGTGGTACGGAAGCGCAGAAGACAACGGTTGCTTCACATACTCCACAGAAGCGCAAAAGACAACAGTTATTTAAAGCGCAGAAGACAACAGTCCTTTCACATACTCCACAGAAGTGTAGGAGACATACAAAGATAAGTTCATAAAGGAAAGTTATTTATTAAATTCATGTTTACAAAAGATCTGTTACAGACTCTTCATGATTACATATAAAGACTAAGCCCTAAAGCACGGCCTACAAAGTATGCAAAGCATGCAGACCCCAAAATATGCAGCAGTGTCAGAGCGAATCACTTCCTCGTTAGAGCGAGCCACTTCCTTTTCAGATGCGGAGGAACTCCAACATGGCTAATGAAGCAGCTATTGGTCCGAACAAGAATGTTGCTCCTGCTCGTAATACTGCTTGCGGCTCTTCCAGCATAGAAGGGCGCACCACCGCTATTGAGCAGGGCAAAGCATAGCCAGTGGCGCTTCGGGTTGGCAATAAATCCAAACCCGGTAGCTTGGACCTCGAAGACCTCCAAGATATTTTTCAGGTTCGAACTCCTTATGCCAAACGCTCAAGTGCATCTCGAAACTCAGTAGTGGTTCTTCTACAAAGCCACAACTTCTTTGAACGAAGAGATCTACAACCAATAGTCGACTTATGCAAGGCTCATGACCCTCCAAAGCAAAGTTGGGGTCAAGCATGACAGGAAAATGAAAAGAAATGGTGAGCAAAGCGTTAACAGAAAGCTCCTCTTTATATATAGGCTATATGGTCCAACCCACAGGCCACGTGGCGGTCAGTCAAAGGACTCCGGATTAATACGATGAACCTTGGACTCAGTACAGTGAATCTCATTTAATAGATTCGTTTGACTAAGCCTGGTTACCGCTTCTCGAGCCCCCAAACAACGGTAATTAATGAGGATGTCGACTAAGCCATTCAAAGGCGGTTATTTAATGTTCTTAGGAGAAAATAAATTCGACAGAACTTGCTCTTTCGGTTCAACCCAGAAGTGCAGCCCCTTTGTTTAAACCCAGAAGCACAGTCCTTTGGGTTCAACCCAGAAGCACAGCCCCTTCGGTTCAACCCAAAAGTATAGCCCACTCGGTTCAACCTAGAAGCGCAGCCCCTTCGGTTCAACCGAGAAGAGCAGCGACTTCAATCCAATCTAGAGACACAGCCCATTCAACGGCTCCTTCACCAGTAAATTTGTTGCCTCAACATAGTCTCTTTGTCGCCCTAAAGTGCAGTAATTTTGTTGCCTCAGCACAGTCTCCTTGTCGCCCTAAAGCGCAGTAATTTTTTTGCCTCAGCACAGCCTCCTTGTCGTCCAAAAGCACAGCGACTTTGTTGCCTCTGCACAGTCTTCTTGGTGCCCTAAATTTTAGTAACTTTGTTGCCACAGCACAGTCTTCTCGTCGCCCAAAAGCGAGTGACTTTGTTGCCTCAGCACAGTCTTTTCGTCGTCCTAAAGTACAATGACTTTGTTGCCTCAGCACAGTCAACTCATTGACCTAAATCATAGTAACTTTATTTTCTCAGCACAGTCTCCTTATCAGCCTAAAGCACAATGACTTTGTTACCTTGGCACAGTTAATTCATCGCCCTAAAGCATAGTTACTTCATTGCCTCAGCACAGTCAACTCGTTACCCTAAAGCACAGTAACTTCGTTGCCTCAACCCAGTCTCCTCGTCGCCCTAAAGCATAATAACTTTGTTGCCTTGGCACAGTTAACTCGTTTTCCTAAAGTACAGTGACTTGGTTGCATCGGTACAGTCTCCTCATCGCACAAAAAGCGTAGTGACATTGAAACCTTACCGGAAGAACAACTCATATAGACGTGCAGTTCTATGAGGTAGCATTGATCCACATGGCCACTCTGGCATCTATATCTTTTAAGATATGATCCAATCGGCTTGTTTAAAATGTCGCTCCTAAGATAAGAACGGAGTTCGATTCTGTTGATAGAAGCAATATTCGATCGGTTTATTTAAACCGTCGCTCTTAAGATAGGAACAGGGTTTGGTGCTGTTGACAAGGGCAATATCCAATCAGTTTGTTTAAACTGCTACCGGTAAGATTGGTAAAAAAATGACTCTATTGATAGGAGCAAAACCAACTCGGCTTAATCCGATCAAGATTATCAAGCCATAAGCACACACCATGTGTTATTTATTCGGTTATGTTGAGAACCACCCGAGATCTTGCTAGAAGAGAATCCTAGCATCCACCACATGTCAACTCAGCAGCAGCTCTCACCGTGCAGTTACAACAGATTATCCTATATCTCTATACGCAGCGCTCCTGTACGGCCAAAAAAACCCTATACACATCGTATATGTGCTGACCTATAAATAGAAGGAGTTGGCCTTCATTAGAACGGTTGGCATCTTCCTAATTAGCAACCCAAAGTACCACTCTCGAGCAACAGAAAGTCAAAGCAGGTTCAAGCCGTCATCAGATCGTCAACGGAGTAAAGGAGCTGCTGCAATGCTCGATCTCCACCGTCACACTTCCCTAAAAAATTTTGTACTTAATCCTCATGTTTAGGAGTCTTTTTTATACTTTTTATACCTTTGAATACAAAAAGTTTGTTCAACTTTTGTCATAGAAAATAAGAAGGCCACTCTGCTGGGGACTTCCTTCTCCTCTGACGAGAAGGTGGTGATGCAGTATGGCGGTAACTTGTTGGGGTCTTTCCAAAAGATACTGGTCGTATGTTTCGACCAGCAAGTTTTTGAAGACCTTCTTTCTGAAAAGAAGTCGAGCCCTTCAAAGCGGTTTATAAAATCGAAGAAGACTCAACGTACTTGGGTGCCCAAGGCCACTGTGACGAGCGACAAGATAGAGGGAGACGCGCTCTAAACCTTCTTGAATGGCGAAGCCCAGAAGTGGCCTCCACCCGCTACTGCTGTAATGCCTCAGCCTACTTCAGTTGCTGAGAAGCGCAGCAAAGAGTGCAACTCCTTGGCCGCACAATCGACGAAGGCACAGCGTCGGAAGAATATTGCAGCTAACCAACCTACGTAGAAAGACGGTTGCGCAGGATAGAACTTCTGCCTTTGACAGAATTGTGTATCCTTCAGAAGAACCTATGTTGGACTCTGAATGCTACGCACCTTCTAGGGGTAGCATGAAGAAATCCAAGGCAATATACACCTTGTGCGATCAACGTACTATGCCAACATCTATATTGGATTCTAAGTGCCATGTACCTTCCAGGGATGATACGAAGAAATCCAAGACAACACACGCCCTGTACGACCAAAGTGCTACACCGACCACTTAGTTGGACTCTGAATACTATGCACCTTCCAGGATAGTAGAAAGAAGTCCATGATAGCACGTGCCCTGCGCGATCAACGTGCTATACCAACAGCTGACCAAAAGCCCGCGGTGACAGTCACGTGTGCCGCCGATGGAAAGCTGTACAAAACTGGTCCGAGGGCTTCGATGCCTCGACCAGTAAAATCCTGCTATCACTTAAGAGCTCATACGCATTATTCAAGCCAGAAGGCATAAATTGTAGGGAGAGAATCACGCGAGCAGCTTTGTTGTGGACATGAAGTGAGTCTGCCTTACAGTAACCCTCTAATTAGGACCTAAGCGTATCTCATGGACCGGAACTAAGGAGAAGGAAGCTACTTTCACATCAGCATTCATGTATAATGTCCCTACATGCACGAAAGGAGTATAGAAGTGGAGGCCTCTGATCTGCGTAAAGTAATTTCTCACAAATGTAAGGCGAGTGAGGATTCTGCTGTGCACAATATGGCTGGCCCAAGGCACACCTACACCAAGATCACCATCAACTGTTGCTACTACCAAACATCAGCATCGCCACCGAAGAGATGGTCCATCTTCCAAAGACTGCGAGCGATGGCATCTGTACATTAGAGACTCGACAAAGGATCGTCGAGTGAAGAAGAAGACGAACTCCTCATTGCGTCACGTAATATGGTACAAGGTTCTCCATCTCTCAAGAAGTTTGCCAAGAACCCTTCCACCTCGGCTAATAAATCCAAAGGTCGACTTGGAGGCAACAGACCGGCGGTGCCCAACACGGGTGTTTTCCAATACACCTGCACTCAAGTCAAACTCGTGTCGCAGGCTGTAGGTAGCCAACCCCCCACCATTAATGACAATCCCTCATTCCAACCCGAGGAGAGAATGTATGGAACTGACACAGATGCCTCCATAGGTGCAAGCAACCAACAGGCTGGAGGTAGTGTCACGACCCATACCCTGATTAGGGACACGAGTACGTGGTTAGGTCCAGCCTACGCCGCAGCATCGACGGTAGAACGCTGTCTAGGTCATCTATAAATACTACAACTAAATAGATAAAGGTACCTGTACAGTATATACACTCCGAATGGAGGTGACATAGCAATACAATCTCAATCACAAAAACAAACTAGGATAAATAACACGAAAGGAAATACGATAGATGAAAGTAGGAAATAAGTTCGAAATCCACACAAGTCAAAAACTAAACATAACATCACAGAATATAATATAATACTACAGTCTGAAAAGTACTAGCTGGCTCGCAGGCTGGGCAAACCTAACTAAGCTACACTACTCAGGGTGAGCAAAGTCTAGTGGGTCTACTATCAAGCCACGATCCAAGTCTATTCCATCTAACCCGTCCCCATAATAGGTCGGGCAATCAGCCTCAGAATCATTTGTAAAATTGTCAACGGTATCCTGTCAGGAAAATAAGCAAGTACAAACACCAACAACAGTTCCACATGAATTGACAAATACTATAAGAGACAGTATAATAAAATACAAGACAAAGATATAAGCGACTTAGGAACCATTCGAAAGCCGAGTTACAACCCATAAACCAAACAAGGACCGGGTTTGTAAGTCTTCTTTCAAACAGGACTTAGTCTCAAATCATGGTACAGTATAAAGGCATGTAGAGCATGTGAGTAAATGAAATCATAGCATGGAGAGAAGTACAAAAAGTAAAGCTAAACTGGATATAAGATACGAAAATAAATGTAAAATATAATTTGAATTATTAGAGCGATATGTGATCGGCTAGGGAGTCATGGAAGGGTTATCCACTTGGCTCGACAATCACATAAAAATCTGAAAGGGTCATGCCGGCCAACCTGGATAACATGGACATGGGGTATCTGCTACACCCTACGTGAGGTGAGGGTGGCGCTAGAAAAATAGTGACAGGGAGGCTTTGATCACATAACCCCTAATAATTCTCCCATCCCCGAATAGTATCATGGATCCGGACATGGCACGTCATGACACGGATTCAAAAGCAGGTGATCAGCCCACTTCCAAATTAATGTCTATATAAGTACATGAAACATGGATATCACACACCAATATACCAAGGAAAATTCGAGAATAATATCTCGTGATAGGATCCAACGTATACTAGTCCGTGAACTATCGTTTCGAGAATCAAGTAAGGCACTACAACTGAATCGGATATAGTAGATATCAAGACAATAAAAACTATCAGTGAATGTACTCGTTTGCGGTCCTGAGCTGATAAGGTGAACAGATGTTCAGAGTAATCACAGACCTAAAGATGAGATACTACAAGTCAAAACATGGTTTAATAATGAAAGAAAAGCTAATCTAGTCATGATATGCAAGTCTAAGTCAAAAACTAGGTCAAACCAAGTCATACCGAGATAAACTAGGTCACACTAGGTTATACTGAGCCAAACTGGGTCACACTAGGATAACCAAGGTCAAACAAAGTCACAGAAAGTCAATCCAAGTCAAACTTGGTCAATCTGGGTCAAAGGTTGACTTATAGTTGACTTTTGGTCAAAAAGTCAACTCTAGTCAACTCTGGTCAATACGGAGTCAACCCTAGGTCAACCCTAGGTCAAACAAGTCAAATGTTGACTAACAGTTGATTTTCAGTCAACTGGTCAACTCTGGTTTGGTTTTGGTCAATTCTAAGTCAAGTGTTGACTTGAAGTTGACTTTCGGTCAAAAAGTCAACTTTTGGTCAACGGGGGTCAAGACTAGCCTAAACTACCCTTATCTAGTCATTATCTACCAAGATAACTTATTTCTAATTCCATCTTAACAATCAAAACCCTTTCTTAGACTTTACCCCAAAATACTACTTTTACCCTCTAAGATACTGATTTGTATCTTAGGATACTCACTCATCTATATCCTAACTTATACCTCTAATATAAGATACTAACCAACTCTAACATATAACTTCTAACCATCTATTCTAACTTATAAACCTAACACAACTAACATCCACTAACTAATATCTAACCATAACATATATGTATATATATATCCATCTCTAACTCTAACCAACTAACATATGTCATCTCTAACTAACAATAACATAGACTAACACAACTAATTATCTAACTTATACAAGATATCACTATCTAACTTCTAAGATATCTCTAACCTCTACATAGATTCTAACCTAACCACTAACATACTAACATATCCATACATACAACATTTAAATTTCTCTCCACTCCAATACTAACACACACACAAACATATATACCAAATCCACCACCCTTCTCTTCTAACAAACCTACACACATCTATATACAAACAAACTACCACTCAACCAAAACACAAATTACTCAACAAACTATACTAGCCTCAAGTCAAATAGGATGGTATGATCCTTCCAACTCTCTCACCTTCACAACCCACACACACTACACTACCATCTATACAACATCAAACACACACTAACACATATCCTCTATCAATCTCACTTCTCTCCACTAACCACACACATCCTTATCTCATTCAAACACACACACTATACTAACATATATTACATGACAATAATATATATATACATATATGTACTATATCATACATATTCTTGACAATCTATGATTCCTACAATCATATGATATCTATACTAGGCTCATAGGTTACACAAAATGCCTACGTCGCATAGTCACTCTTCTAATTAAAACCAATACTCTACCAATTGGGCCTTCACAAAATTCTAGGATTAAAGTATGTTATAGCTCTTCGTGTTAGCTTTCCGAAACTTCAAACGGATCGCATTTTCGTGTCCGAAAACTCCCAAAATCTCGAAAACACCGAAACGCGTTCATCTTTCGTACAGCTAACAATCAAATAATTCTACAGAAAGTTATAGAACGAATATGGCTTATTAAAATATATATTTGGAAAGCTAACTTCGATACGCTTCTTCTGAAAAATGGGAGGTTAATTGGAGTTATGAGCTAAAAGTTATGACATTTTTAAGTTGCTCTAGCTACTAAAAATATGGATAAAAATTATGACGAATTTGGGTTGTTTGGACAAAAACACACATGTAGGCCAAAATACTTGGATACCAACATAACTATCTAAATAAAACATATTCTAACCATCCTAAATAAGATCAATCCACTCTCTAAAAATATAAATCTGAGATTAAAATACTAATTAATCATTCCTACAATATATATGCATACAAGTGTCCAAAATAGGAGTTTTTCCCACTAGGACACAACCACAACACAAAGGACACTCCTATGACCTCCAAATGGACATGAAATGGACACAAATGGAGATACAACCATGGGAGTCATTCCTATGGGTGTAAAATATTCCTATATGCATGTAGGGATGGATTAGAGGAGAGATTATACCTTCTGGGAGAGAGATTCAAAGGAAAATCCTTCCGACACGACTCCGACACGTAGAGATTCCAAAAGGACACGAACGAGCTCCGAATCCTCCCAAACTTGGCTAGCACCCTCTAACCATGGAGTAGAAGAGAAATGAAGAAGATTTGGTACAAGAAATGGTAGATTTGTAGATGAAATTAATGGAGTTGTTCTCTAGAAATTTGGGGAAGAACAAGAGAGAGAAAATAGATGGATAAAATAAAATGGAAGAGATGGTGACTCACCCCTTATCTCCCCCCATAGGTGGCTGCCCAAAAAGGGTGAGGTGTTCCCATTTTGAATGTCCAAAATGCCCTCCACTAATCCATTTGATTTAAATTAGGAATGGGTTAAAGGTTGAGGTCAATTTAGTCTAGTTTTAAGTCTCTAATTAAACTAAACCTATCCATAAATAATTAGTCTAACTACTAACTAAAATTAATATCATGTGGACTAAAATTAATATCATGTGGGCCATGTCTAACTAGTGTGTGGGTCCCACTAGAGACAAAAACTACCCCCCGGGTCCACGTTTCAAGTCGGATTGAGTTGAAATTCGAACCTAACTCAAATAACCCCAAAACAATATCATAAATAATAAAATAAATTTCAACCCCAAAATAATATCATAAATAATAAAATAAATTTTATAAATATTTAAAAATGCAAAATGACAAAAATACCCCTGTTTTTGAAAACTGGGGGTGACAAATCTATCCACCTAAAAAAAATTTCGTCCTCGAAATTAAAACCAAGCAATCACCAATACAAAATATCAAAATAAATTAAAGAGGTCCAATGACCAAAATACCCTTGGGCCAGAAATAACACTGAAAGTATCCTAATCACATGGTTAGGCTCCAGGTCAAACAGCCCCTAGGGTTTCACTAGTAAAACATCAAAATCACAAGTCATGGCTTAAAAATTTTAAATGATTAAAATCTCCAAAATCAAAGCATGAATTAAATGACATTAATTAAATGACTAAAATTATAACATTTTAAAACTATACTCAAACAGAAACTAGGTGCTATAAGTCTATCCACCTTAAAGGAATCATCCTCAAAATTAAAACAAAGTAACCACAGAAAAAATCATGCAATTCGATAATCGTATGCGTCTGTCCAAAATCATGATACTCAGAATCTCTGTTATGCCAGTGAGCAAGGTTACGATAATCACAGAGTCCTTGACTATGGTACATACCTCTAGAATTATAGTATTTAAAATTTTTGCATTGTCGCATGCTTGGCAGCGAAAACCTTAAATTCCCACACCCGAGAAATACGACCATAATCCGACTATATGTCCTCACTATGCCTGCTAGCATGACCCTAGAGGATTCTAAAATCTCATAATCAAGATGACCTAGCCCATACGACTTATCTCAGAAGAATATCACATCATAAGAACAAAATTTCATCCAACGATCACGGAACAGATGGAATTGAATTTCAAGATAGTTTATAAGAAAGCAAATACGGAAATGAGATCAAAAGATTGGAACCTGCTATCTGCTCTGCTACTGCCTGAAAATAAGTTACTGTCATCCTGAAGACGAATTGAACCCAAGAGATCAATATGGCACAAGATAAGATATTATCAAAGGAGTACAATTGAATTCAAATACAAGAAGAGTTTTCATGATAATCAAAAGATCAAATTTTTCCTAAAATGTGATTGAGTAACTCCTTTCATATCCTATATCCTAGTCGCATGCTCGTAATTAGTACTCTAAGTCGAGCACCATTACGAGATCGTACTAATTGCGACTCTGACCTGCATGCGCCACCACAAAAACGTGTCATGACTCATACCCTGATTAGGGGCACGAGTACGTGGTTACGTCCAGCCTACGCCGCAGCATCGGTGATAGAACGCTGTCTAGGTCATCTATAAATACTACAACTAAACAGATAAAGGTACCTGTACAGTATATACACTCCGAGTAGAGGTGAGGGTGGCGTTAGCAAAATAGTGACAGGGAGGCTTTGATCACATAACCCCTAATAATTCTCCCATCTCCGAATAGTATCATGGATCCGGACATGGCACGTCATGACACGGATTCAAAAGCAGGTGATCAGCCCACTTCCAAATCAATGTCTATATAAGTATATGAAACATAGATATCACACACCAATATACCAAGGAAAATCTGGGAATAACATCTCATGACAGGATCCGACGTATACTAGTCCGTGAACTATCGTGTCGAGAATCAAGTAAGACACTACAACTGAATCGGATATAGTAGATATCAAGACAATAAAAACTATCAGTGAATGTACTCGCCTGCAGTCCTGAGCTGATAAGGTGAACAGACGTTTAGAGTAATCACAGACCTAAAGATGAGATACTACAAGTCAAAATATGGTTTAATAATGAAAGGAAAGCTAATCTAGTCATGATATACAAGTCTAAGTCAAAAACTAGTCAAACCAAGTCACACCGAGCTAAACTAGGTCACACTAGGTTATACTAAGCCAAACTTGGTCACACTAGAATAACCAAGGTCAAACAAAGTCGCAGAAAGTCAATCCAAGTCAAACTAGGTCAATCTGGGTCAAAGGTTGACTTACAGTTGACTTTTGGTCAAAAAGTCAACTCTGGTCAACTCTGGTCAATACTGAGTCAATCCTGGGTCAGCCCTAGGTCAACCCTAGGTCAAACAAGTTAAATATTGACTAACAGTTAATTTTCAGTCAACTGGTCAACTCTGGTTTGGTTTTGGTCAATTCTAAGTCAAGTGTTGACTTGAAGTTGACTTTCGGTCAAAAAGTCAACTCTTGGTCAATGGGGGTCAAGACTAGCCTAAACTACCCTCATCTAGTCATTACCTACCAAGACAACCTATTTCTAATTCCATCTTAGACTTTACCCCAAAATTCTACTTTTACCCTCTAAGATACTGATTTGTATCTTAGGATACTCACTCATCTATAGCCTAACTTATACCTCTAATATAAGATACTAACCAACTCTAACATATAACTTCTAACCATCTATTCTAACTTATAAACCTAACACAACTAACATCCACTAACTAATATCTAACCACAACATATATATATATATATATATATATATATATATATATATATATATGTATAACTCTAACCAACTAACATATGTCATCTCTAACTAACAATAACATAGACTAACATAACTAATTATCTAACTTATACAAGATATCACTATCTAACTTCTAAGATATCTCTAACCTCTACATAGATTCTAACATAACCACTAACATACTAACATATCCATACATACAACATTTAAATTTCTCTCCACTCCAATACTAACACACACACAAACACATATACCAAATCTACCACCCTTCTCTTCTAACACACCTACACACATCTATATACAAACACACTACCACTCAACCAAAATACAAATCACTCAACAAACTACACTAGCCTCAAGTCAAATAGGATGGCATGATCCTTCCAACTCTCTCACCTTCACAACCCACACACACTACACTACCATCTATATAACAACAAACACACACTAACACATTCTCTATCAATCTCACTTCTCTCCACTAACCACACACATCTTTATCTCATTCAAACACACACACTATACTAACATATATTACATAACAATAATATATATATATATATATATATATATACATATATGTACTATATCATACATATTCTTGACAATCTATGATACCTACATTCACATGATATCTATACTAGGCTCATAGGTTACACAAAATGCCTACGTCGCATAGTCACTCTTCTACTTAAAACCAATACTGTACCAATTTGGCCTTCACAAAATTTTAGGATTAAAGTATGTTATAGCTCTTCGTGTTAGCTTTCCGAAACTTCAAACGGATCGCATTTTCGTGTCCAGAAACTCTCGAAATCGCGAAAACACCGAAACGCGTTCATCTTTCGTACAGCTAACACTCAAACAATTCTACAGAAAGTTATAGAATGAATTTGGCTTATTAAAATATATATTTAGAAAGCTAACTTCGATACACTTCTTTTAAAAAAATAGGAGGTTTATTGGAGTTATGAGCTAAAAGTTATGATATTTTTATGTTGCTCTAGCTACTAAAAACGTGGATAAAAATTATGACAAATTTGGGTTGTTTGGACAAAAAAAACACATGTAGGCCAAAATACTTGGATACCAACATAACTATCTAAATAAAACATATTCTAACCATCATAAATAAGATCAATCCACTCTCTAAAAATATAAATCTGAGATTAAAATACTAATTAATTATTCCTACAATATATATATATATATATATATAAAAAAAAAATATATATATATATATATATGCATACAAGTGTCCAAAATAGGAGTTTTTCCTACTATGACACAACCACAACACAAAGAACACTCCTATGACCTCCAAATGGACACGAAATGGACACAAAATGGAGATACAACCATGGGGGTCATTCCTATGGGTTCAAAATATTTCTATATGCATGTGGGAATGGATTTGAGGAGAGATTATACCTTCCGGGAGAGAGATTCAAAGAAAAATCCTTCTGACACGACACCCACACGTAGAGATTCCAAAAGGACACGAACGAGCTCCGAATCCTTCCAAACTTGGCTAGCACCCTCTAATCATGGAGTAGAAGAGAAATGAAGAAGATTTGGTAGAAGAAATGGTGGATTTGGAGATGAAATCAATGGAGTTGTTCTCTAAAAATTTGGGGAAGAACAAGAGAGAGAAAATGGATGGATAAAATGAAATGGAAGAGATGGTGACTCACCCCTTATCCCCCCATAGGTGGCTTCCCAAAAAGGGTGAGGTGTTCCCATTTTGAATGTCCAAAATGCCCTCCACTAATCTATTTGATTTAAATTAGGAATGGGTTAAAGGTTGAGGTCAATTTAGTCTAGTTTTAAGTCTCTAATTAAACTAAACCTATCCATAAATAATTAGTCTAACTACTAACTAAAATTAATATCATGTGGACTAAAATTAATATCATGTGGGCCATGTCTAACTAGTGTGTGGGTCCCACTAGAGTCAAACTACCCTCTGGGTCCCCGTTTCAAGTCGGATTGAGTTGAAATTCGAACCCGACTCAAATAACCCCAAAACAATATCATAAATAATAAAATAAATTTTAAAAGTATTCAAAAATTGAAAATGACAAAAATATCCTTGTTTCTGAAAACTGGGGGTGACAAGTAGCAATTACAATGAGTCAGAGGACAATCACAATCTGCCGTTCTACCCTCAGGATGACGAGACTTAGGTAGTCTGAACCAGAGAGTAAAAGATCTACCGTCCCTTCTATCTATCCGTACCTGATGTCCGTTTTCATGCCGAAGTTGACAACACAGAAAACAACGAGGGGTTCAATCCTCAAAAACGTATAGAGGCCCTGGAGACACGCCTGAATACGTTGAATGAGACTATACATGCCTTAACTTCTATAGTCCTAGAGATCAAGGACAAATTGACATCCAACGGTTCTACTCCAGCCAATCAAGACCCGAAAACAAATGGGGAATCCAATGCACTTCCTCCTACACCAAGTCTCATCATAAACCAAATAAAATCGCAGTCATCATCAACGACTAGGCCCACAATGTTAAATAAAATTGCAGTAGGTTCTAAAGTAGTTATACGCTCGCTTCGATACAGAAAAGCGAGAATCACTCTAAAAGATGGGAGTTCAGCAACCATATCCTGCCAAATGGGATAATGTGATATATCCACCTAAGTACAAGCCGCAGACGCTTGCACCATTCGATGCGAAGGAGTCTTCTCATCGATACCTGAGGTACTTTGCCTTAGTAACTGGGCATCTGCCAGAAGACGATGCTCTGCTCATAAATATATTCGTAGGGGCGTTGCAGGGGGTAGCCTACAAATTATTTTGTAGTCTCCCCGACAACTGCATCTTATTGTTCGACAATTTGAAACATCCCTTCTTTGCTCAATTATACGAAGGAGGAATGGACATAACGATGTCTATTCTCATGGACATTGTCCAGGAGGAAAAAGAGCCTGTACGTGCTTGTATCGAGCGCTTCCATCAGGCAGCTCTGAGTTACCACCTGGTATGCCCGAACCCACGCTCATGGACTCGTGCCACAAAAATATGCTCCCTACAATCAAGTTGTAGCACAGTGCTCCGTGCATAGAGTGGATACCTTTCATCACTGAGGCGGATGTAGTTGAAAGAAAAGCTCAGGACGCGCAACTACTAGGATTGAGTTTTTCCTTACTCGAAGACAAAGGGAAGCGCTCATAGTAATAACCCCGTCCCCAAGGACGGTAAAGGGAAGCAAGCCATGACCGTCAATATCTCAAAAGGTTCAGCGTCAACGAACCAAAAGCTGGCAGAAGCACTAAAGCCAAAGGAAACCTACTCCTTCAATGATGAACACACGCTAGAACTCTTCGACATGTGGATAAAGGGTGGCAAGCTTCAACTCCCGCCTCCTATGCGTCCTGACAAAGTGGGAAAGGTGGACAATCCAAAATACTTCTACTATCACCAGTACGTTCAATATTCAACATGCGACTACTACGTATTGAAGAGGCAGATCCAGCGCCTCATTGTCGCTAAGGTCATCTCACTCGACTACAAGAAAAAGACTGTCACGGCCAACGTGGTCACCCTCTAGTTCAGAAGTTTTGTAAAAATAAAAACTCAAGATGATGTCGTCCCTATCCCAAGGGCGACAATGGAAGTAGTCAACCTTCTACCTGCCCATGACAATGCTCAAGGTCTCCTACTTATGATCCCCCAAGGCAAAGTTATATGTATTCGTCCTGATCTTGCCCCAGACATGATGCGGACTGCAGTACATTCTGTCAAGGAGAAGAAAGTCAAGTCGTGTCGTATGGTTTCTACCTCAACTGATGATACTCCGGCTACCACTCGCTCATCTCACCAACGAGTGGACCACAGACTTTGGACAAAAAAGTACCTCCACCTGTTACTCCTACTACACCCGATGCATCAGAAGCAGGTCCGTCTTAAGCCCCTGCAGCAGATAAGCAGAGGCAGAAGGAGGTTCGCTTGGACAAATGTAACACCCAATTTTTCAGATGAGGGTAATTTTGAAATTTTGAAATTATTATTATTATTATTATTATTATTATTATTGATATTTATTTCATATTATGATTTTTAGTGATTTGTTTATTATTTTAACTATTTAAAATTCATGACTTATGATTTTGGTGTTTTGATAGTGTAACCTTAGAGACTGTCTGCCCTAGAGCCTATCCATATGATTAGGGTATTTTCATTTATCATTTTGTTTGAGGGTATTTTTGTCATTTTTGGAATTATTTGAATTTGATATATTTTATTAGGAATTTTAAATAATTTAATTGAATGATGTGATTTAAATACTAATATAATTATTGCCTTGTGATTTGGTTAGCCTAACCTAGATTGGACCTAACCTAGATGGGTCATAACTAACTTAGTGAGCCACTTTGAGAATTAGATGGTTTGGTTAAGGGGTTAAGTCGAGTTTAGTTATGGTTAAGTGAGTTGCAAGAAACTAGGATAGAACCCTTTGTTCTAGGCCACCCATTAGCCTTGATTCAATCCTAGCCATAGGATGAAACCTAAAAACCATAACCCTAACTTTTATGACCAGCCAAGACCCCCCCTTTCCTATATAATGTCTCTATGGGGATTTGTGCCTCTTCCTTTATTAGTTCTTCATTTTCTTAAAGGAATAGGTAAGCCTCCATTAAATTTCTTCCTAGTTTAATCAATAGGACTCTTTTTTGATTGGGATTTCTTCCATTATGATCTAACCAATGTTCTCTTGCTGTTCATGGAGAGTATTCTCAGACATGGGGCAATTTGGAGGAATTTGGCCATCAAGAGGAGCACTCTTTGTGGAGCTTTTTGGAGCTTTTTGATACTCATAGGTATATTCAAATCCACACCATAGAACTCTATTATTTTTGCATCATTAGGGAGCCCTATACCTAGCCTAACTATAGGAATAGGAATCCCTAAAATTTTGTGTCCTTTCGTGTCCAAACTGGACACGTATCGGTGTGTAGTTTAGGGTGTTTGATGAAATGCCCCAATGGGCATTTCGTGTGAATTTTGAGTATTTGTTTGAATAGAAATTTAGGTTTTTGTGTCGCTTATACGAATTTGAGACAGTGAGGTAATTTTTGTGTCGGGTCGTGTCGATATGGACACGTGCACACACGGGTGCACGCACGCGTGCACGAGCACTGTAGCTTCCCTGCTACCAGCGTGCTCGTGCGGGCTGCCCAAGGCACGTGGGTGCCTGATTTTTGACACAGAGCAAGGGGCAGTGTCTATCGTGACACTCCCCAAGTTTCGTGTCACTAGGTGGCGTGTCGGGTGCGTGCGAACACGCGCACTGGTCACGCATGGTTGTACAGCCTGTGTGTTTATATATATGTGTGATGCTCTGTGCAATTATCCAGTTTGAAATGTTTAATCATGTTTTAAATTGCTAATTAGATCCTATATGTGATGTATAATCTCTGTTATTTTAGATCACATGTTTAATCAGGATTAATGTGGAGAAATTGGGTTCGAATTGGGAATTACTGCTGCTCACTGATACATTTCTGATACGGGGTGGTTCAGTATTTTTCCTAACTTTAATTCCTTGATTTAATTTATGTTCCTCACTGTTTATGTATCCCCACATGTTACAATTAATGTTAGCTAAGTATTTAAATTCAAATATAGGCTTTTGGAATTGGAAAATGGGATATTAGTATTGGGTTGGTTTTTTCGAAACTGTTATTGAACCTGAGTCTATGAAATGAGAATTGATTCCTGTTTTTCCCTCTCTAATCTACTGAGTTTTTAATGTTGTTTAATATGTTGATTTCCCATTCTTTTTCGAAATGTATAGACTGAGTTGGTTCTTCTTTAACTGTGTTTTCATTGCTAAACTGGAAATTTATATGAGTTTGTGTTCTCAATTATCTATAACCTGAGAAGTGATTTAAATTATGAAAACCTGATTTGATTTCCCTTCCATCCTGTTAGTAAAGCTGAAAGAATGGATTGATTCATTTTAAAACCTGTGAATCGAAGGTGTGATTATCATTAACAGTTTTTTCCTATTCCCTTTAACATTTTTCCCTGTCAACTGTAACTGAGAACCTGAGATGGGTTTCAGTCCTTCATGGACTGATACCAATTCTTCTCACAAGTCTCATTAACTTCAAAAAATCTAAGATTTCAAGCAGTGATATAAATTGGAAATGGTGTACTGTTTAGGACCTAACTGAATCCATGTTTCATAAAAATCTGAGATTTCTCCTTTGGTAATAACCTGAGAGGAATTCTCTATTTTATGATTCACTATTTCTTGCATTTTACAGTTAATTCACTCCTAAAAACCTCAGATTGGTCCTATTTAACTATTGTTTGGTTCACTGACTTCTTTCCTTCCTTTCACTGTTTTCTTTTCCTTGCACACACTCAGGTTTACCCCATATACACAGTCCTCCCCTCTCCCTTTCATATACACACATGTATGACACATCACTCTTTCCATGTTAACACACACATTGTATGATATACTACACTATTTTCCTACTCCTATTACCTGTGATTGATTTCCTATAGACCCTTTGCTACACTGTTAAGTTAACTCACTGATTTCCAGATTTCACTCCATATTTCCCATGTTTCCTACTATTTTCCTACACATTTAACACTCTCATGCAACACTCTCTTCACTCATGTCTTCCCCTCACAAATAACACCACACACCACCTCTTTATGCTCACTGTCACACACAGGACACTAAGAACACACACACATATGCATTACACTGTTGACTGATTTGTAAATGTATTGATTTCCTTTTCCTTTTCGAATGGGTATTGAAATAATTTACTGTCACTGAATTGGGTCCCTTCCTTCTTTCCTGTAAACTGGATTGAAGATTATTCCTTCTTAATATACTGTGTTGTCTGTTAACTAAGATTTGAATGAATGCTTTATTCATTGAACTGATTTCCTGGTTTTCCATTGCACTGACTAATTAGTCTAAAACTGAGACTTCTTTTTTTCTTTAACTGTAAATAGGACTAGTAGCTAATAGCCCGAGAAGTGAGACTGTGATTACCTATCTTTAATTCCTGAGTTTGAATAGAAATTTACATGTAATTGGGCTGTCCAAACTGAGAATTGATTTCATTTCCTTTGTAAACTGGTTGCATGATTAATTCCACATTGCATTGACTTTGATTCACATGATAAACTTTCTAAATCTTTCTATTAGAACTGAAACTGTGGTTCACATAAGAACCTGAGAGTTCCTGCCCCACACACACATTTCAGAAATCTGAGAACATGACACAAGTTCATTCACACACACAGGAGCTGTAAGGACACTGTGTTGACACTACTGCATTATTTTTCCTTCCCTTTTATGCATCTACAACTGCTGCTATTTCAGTCAAGCTTGTACACACATATGTTAGGCTTTAGGCAATGTGTTATGGTTCATAAGTTGGGGGTTTGTAGCAATCATCCTTTGTACAGACATTGTATTGTGAAGTTCATGAACATGCCCTGTCACTACATTATTGAGTCCAACCCAAATCACTAAATTACATGCTCCCTTTTACCTACATGAATACTTGGTATATATATATATGTATGTATATCATGCCATATGCAGGTGAATGTAAGAAAGTAATATACATGAAGTATTAGAATAATGAGTGTTTGGTATTTGTAGTTGAGAGCTTGTCTTAGATCATTTGCTTCTTGGTTCGTTGTAACCATACACATGCTCTTCTCTATCTCTCTCTCAATATATATATATATATGTATATATTATATATGGCTAATGTGTTAATATGATAAATAGAGATTCCCTATAGTTATATACATATATGTGTGTATAGACATGTATATATGTGGGTATAAGATATATGGCCTAGTATTGATTTCTTTTTTCATGTACACATCCATGTTCACACACACACATTGCTTACATGTTAATTCCTTCCTCTTTTTATATATATATAATGTTGAATATGCATGAATAGGATGTGCCTCGATATGTGCTTGTGTTTGGCTTGTATAGCCTTGTGATTGGTGTGTGATTGCTAGACTAGGCTTGGTTAGGCCTAGTGGGACTTGTTAGACTTGTTTGGGCTAGGACTTGACCTAGTTTGACTAGTGTGGTTGACTAGAGTTGACCAAGTGTCGACTTTAGCCTAGTTCACCTAGACAGTATGCAGATGCATTGTACATTTTATATATCACCCTCTATATACATCTTGACTTGTGTTGCTCTAACTAGGAGTCAGGTACCTCATCTCGGATAGTACATTTACTTCAGACATTCAGATACGAGGCGAGTACATTCTCTGATCGTTTCATACTTGTTACGACTTATATTCTCTCTCTAGATTACTTTTACTTGATGCTGTCACGTTATCATCACGGATTGGTACTATATGGATCTCTTCTTGGGATGTTATCCTCCTTAGCGGGCGCATCAGATACTTTATGACATGTGTTTCATGTACATCATGTATTCCTTGCTTCTGCGTTATTCATGTACACTCATGTTCTCTCATGTTCTTACATGTACGTTCATGTACTCTCATGTTCTTTCATGTACGCTCATGTTTGTCTATGTGTCTCTTGTATAACCAAAACATCATGTCCGTAACGTAACTCGAATAGATCCTTGTGTATTGATTGTGGGTAGGGGTGAGTATAAATGGTCATGTGATTTACCCATCATGTTCACTCTGTTACTTTTCATATTTTATCATGTATAACACAGCCTTATTGGCTGATGTCATACATGTTCACTCATGTACATCATGTTCAACCTAAGCCTATTACATGCCATCTCGTACTCTAAATCACTAGTCACTTACAGTTCTTACTTATCATGTATATATTTTCAGTTATCAAATATCTCTCCTATTTTCATGTACATCTTCTTAAAGCATTTCATGTATCTTACTCTATTGCCTGCTTTATATTTCCTGACATGATATGAACTGCATGAGATGTATTGTGCTCGCTTCCGTCCTTACTGGACCTGTTGAAAATTTTACAGAGGATGATGAGGAACCCTGCACCCCTTACTTGGGGCTTGCCTAGATGACACTCGCGACCTGGACCCCTGGGGAGGTTCAGGCAGCTGCTCAGGATGATACCTTGTATAGTGTAGATAGCTTAGACTATTTCTTTTCATGTTTAGCTGTTGTCATTATTTCAGAGTTGTATATTGTCGAGATGTTGAGACTAGTATTTCAGCTTCTGTTGTACCTCAGTTGAGGATTTCCTTATCTATTTCATCGTGCCATTTTCTATCTATAGATTGTGATTGAGTTGTACCTCTGTGTTGGCCTCCTTATGGAGAGCATTCATATTATGTTAGTTATAGTTCATGACCTAGAACAGCGTTCTACCGCCGACACTGCGGCGTAGGCTGGGCGTTGTTACGTCCTTGTACCCTCGCAGCGGGTGCGGGTCGTGACACGTTTTTAGTGGTGGCCCATGCAGGTCGAGTTTATGTAGTGGTATTCAAACTAGAGTATCACTGCAGCCTGCAGCAGGATTAGGATTATTTTTGGAGGTACTCAATCACGTTAGGAAAAACTCTTAATCAGATTCATTTTATCTAAATTTGCTGTTTATTGTCTTTCCTTAAAAATAAATTGTCCTTCTTTGAATTTTCGCTTCATTCTCAGAAATTGCTTCTTGTTTTGATCTATCTTCATGATGGTTATGAAGACACGATCTTATCGTTTCGGTTCGGGGGATACTATCGAGAGGCTGGCCACCTCTCGTCCTGTTTATCAGGGCCTCGAGACCGCAGCTCCTGTTGTGCCGACTCAGGTTGGCGTATCTGCTACATTGGAGGTGTACCTCTATCTGTACAGAGATTTTCTTCCGTCATTTCTGATTTCTCTCAGCAGCGGTGATTCATGCAGCATCAGCAGCAGACGAGAAGAAACTGGCAGGACGAGCTATCATCAGGACAGTCAAGGATACACAGACCATTGGAGATCTTGCTGCAAGTTCCGTTCTTGATTCCATTTCTGAAATTGTCTTTTATAACTACCTTGAAATCCGATTCCACCTGTTTCTTGTTGATTGATTCATTTTGTCATGTTGCTCTTTCGTTATGTTTGTTTTTTCTTCTGAGAAAATCATATGGGCTAGGTCACCTCAGTTATAGGATCTAGAATCTTCGATAGTCGTGTTAGTTGGCATAGTGAGGACATATAGTCAGATTTTGGATGTATTTCTCAGGTATGGGAATTTAAGGTTTTCGCCGTCGCATGCGACAATACGAAAATTTTAAATACCATGATTCTGGAGGTATGTGCCTTAGTCGAGGACTCTGTGATTATCGTAGCCTTGCTCACTAGCATGACGAAGGTTCTGAGTATCATGATTTTGGACAGACGCATATGATTATCTGACGGTATGTTTGAGACTTTGATTGTGGGGTGTTTGACCTAGAAGGACTGCTACTATCTTAATTTCGAGGACGAAATTTTTTTAAGGTGGGTAGGATTGTAACACCCAGTTTTTCAGATGAGGGTAATTTTGAAATTTTGTAATTATTATTATTATTATTATTATTGATATTTATTTCATATTATGATTTTTAGTAATTTGTTTATTATTTTAACTATTTAAAATTCATGACTTATGATTTTGGTGTTTTGATAGTGTAACCTTAGAGACTGTCTGCCCTAGAGCCTAGCCATATGATTAGGGTATTTTAATTTATCATTTTGTTTGAGGGTATTTTTGTCATTTTTGGAATTATTTGAATTTGATATATTTTATTAGGAATTTTAAATAATTTAATTGAAAGATGTGATTTAAATACTAATATAATTATTGCCTTGTGATTTGGTTAGCCTAACCTAGATTGGACCTAACCTAGATGGGTCATAACTAACTTAGTGAGCCACTTTGAGAATTAGATGGTTTGGTTAAGGGGTTAAGTCGAGTTTAGTTATGGTTAAGTGATTTGCAAGAAACTAGGATAGAACCCTTTGTTCTAGGCCACCCATTAGCCTTGATTCAATCCTAGCCATAGGATAAAACCTAAAAACCCTAACCCTAACTTTTATGACCAGCCAAGACCCCCCTGCCTATATAATGTCTCTATGGGGATTTGTGCCTCTTCCTTTATTAGTTCTTCATTTTCTTAAAGGAATAGGTAAGCCTCCATTAAATTTCTTCCAAGTTTAATCAATAGGACTCCTTTTTGATTGGGATTTCTTCCATTATGATCTAACCAATGTTCTCTTGCTGTTCATGGAGAGTATTCTCAGACTTGGGGCAATTTGGAGGAATTTGGCCATTACGAGGAGCACTCTTTGTGGAGCTTTTTGGAGCTTTTTGATACTCATAGGTATATTCAAATCCACACCATAGAACTCTGTTATTTTTGCATCATTAGGGAGCCCTATACCTAGCCTAACTATAGGAATAGGAATCACCAAAATTTCGTGTCCTTTCGTGTCCAAACTGGACACGTATCAGTGTGTAGTTTAGGGTGTTTGATGAAATGCCCCAATGGGCATTTCGTGTGAATTTTGAGTATTTTTTTGAATAGAAATTTAGGTTTTTGTGTCACTTACACGAATTTAAGACACTGAGGTAGTTTTCGTGTCGGGTCGTATCGATATGGACACGTGCACACACGGGTGCACGCGCGCGTGCACGAGCACTGTAGCTCCCCTGCTACCAGCGTGCTCGTACGGGCTGCCCAAGGCACGTGGGTGCCTGATTTTCGACACAGAGCAAGGAGCAGTGTCTGTCGTGACACTCCCCAAGTTTCGTGTCACTAGGTGGCGTGTCGGGTGCATGCGGACACGCGCACTGGTCACGCATGGTTGTGCAGCCTGTGTGTTTATATATATGTGTGATGCTCTGTGCAATTATCCAGTTTGAAATGTTTAATCATGTTTTAAATTGCTAATTAGATCCTATATATGATGTATAATCTCTGTTATTTTAGATTACATGTTTAATCAGGATTAATGTGGAGAAATTGTGTTCGAATTGGGAATTACTGCTGCTCACTGATACATTTCTGATACGGGATGGTTCAGTGATTTTCCTAACTTTAATTCCTTGTTTTAATTTGTGTTCCTCACTGTTTATGTATCCCCACATGTTACAATTAATGTTAGCTAAGTATTTAAATTCAAATATAGGCTTTTGGAATTGGGAAATGGGATATTAGTATTGGGTTCGTTTTTTCGAAACTGTTATTGAACCTGAGTCTATGAACTGAGAATTGATTCCTGTTTTTCCCTCTCTAATCTACTGAGTTTTGAATGTTGTTTAATATGTTGATTTCCCATTCTTTTTCAAAATGTATAGACTGAGTTGGTTCTTCTTTAACTGAGTTTTTATTGCTAAAATGGAAATTTATATGAGTTTGTGTTCTCAGTTATCTATAACCTGAGAAGTGATTTAAATTATGAAAACCTGATTTGATTTTCCTTCCATCCTGTTAGTAAAGCTGAAAGAATGCATTGATTCATTTTAAAACCTGTGAATCGAAGGTGTGATTATCATTAACAGTTTTTTCCTATTCCCTTTAACATTTTTCCCTGTCAACTGTAACTGAGAACCTGAGATGGGTTTCAGTCCTTCATGGACTGATACCAATTCTTCTCACAAGTCTCATTAACTTCAAAAAATCTGAGATTTCAAGCAGTGATGTAAATTGGAAATGGTGTACTGTTTAGGACCTAACTGAATCCATGTTTCATAAAAATCTGAGATTTCTCCTTTGGTAATAACCTGAGAGGAATTCTCTATTTTATGATTCACTGTTTCTTGCATTTCACTGTTAATTCACTCCTAAAAACCTAAGATTGGTCCTGTTTAACTATTGTTTGGTTCACTGACTTCTTTCCTTCCTTTCACTGTTTTTTTTTCCTTGCACACACTCAGGTTTACCCCATATACACAGTCCTCCCCTCTTCCTTTCATATACACACATGTATGACACATCACTCTTTCCATGTTAACACACACATTGTATGATATACACTACACTATTTTCCTACTCCTATTACCTGTGATTGATTTCCTATAGACCCTTTGCTACACTGTTAAGTTAACTCACTGATTTCCAGATTTCACTCCATATTTCCCATGTTTTCCACTGTTTTCCTACACATGTAACACTCTCATGCAACACTCTCTTCACTCATGTCTTCCCCTCACAAATAACACCACACACTACCTCTTTATGCTCACTGTCACACACAGGACACTAAGAACACACACACATATGCATTGCACTGTTGACTGATTTGTAAATGTATTGATTTCCTTTCCCTTTTCGAATGGGTATTGAAATGATTTACTGTCACTGAATTGGGTCCCTTCCTTCTTTCCTGTAAACTGGATTGAAGATTATTCCTTCTTAATATACTGTGTTGCCTGTTAACTAAGATTTGAATGAATGCTTTATTCATTGAACTGATTTCCTGGTTTTCCATTGTACTGACTAATTAGCCTAAAACCTGAGACTTCTTTTTCCTTTAACTGTAAATAGGACTGGTAGCTAATAGCCCGAGAAGTGAGACTGTGATTACCTATCTTTAATTCCTGAGTTTGAATGGAAATTTACATGTAATTGGGCTGTCCAAACTGAGAATTGATTTCATTTCCCTTATAAACTGGTTGCATGATTAATTCCACATATCATTGACTTTGATTCACATGATAAAATGTCTAAATCTTTCTATTAGAACTGAAACTGTGGTTCACATAAGAACCTGAGAGTTCCTGCCCCACACACACATTTTAGAAATCTGAGAACATGACACAAGTTCATTCACACACACAGGAGCTGTAAGGACACTGTGTTGACACTACTGCATCATTTTTCCTTCCTTTTTATGCATTTACAACTGCTGTTGTTTCAGTCAAGCTTGTACACACATATGTTAGGCTTTAGGCAATGTGTTATGGTTCATAAGTTGGGGGTTTGTAGCAATCATCCTTTGTACAGACATTGCATTGTGAAGTTCATGAACATGCCCTGTCACTACATTATTGAGTCCAACCCAAATCACTAAATTACATGCTCCCTTTTACCTACATGAATACTGTCACGACCCGCTACCCAAATTGTTGGGCCGGGCCGAGCCATGTCCAACCTACGCTTAAGATAAAGCGCAGTAAGCTGTTCTAGACAGTCAGGTAATAATGATAAATGTGCTAATAATTAAGATAGTTTAAGAATGATCACAACACAGCTTCTATATAGATGAAAAACCACTAAGTTTGATAATAATACAAACCAAAATGTAAGACTGGAGACAAGGTCCAGTTTAAAGGTACAAAACAGCGTCTGTGATAATAACCAAACACTAAGTCAAACTAAGCAGCTAAGTAGGATTCCCTGCTGGAATATCCTCAACTGGAGCTCCATAGTACGGGTCACAAAGCATTTCTTCCTCGGTCAAAATACCTACAACGTTATCCTGTCAGGACGGGAGCAAGTACAACCTCTACTACTAAAGTACTGAATGTATAATGCAAGAGATGTACAACAGGAACATGGTATGATAAGACTGAAAAATAGACATACTGGAATCAGGGTAAATCATATAAAGCGGAAAATCATGGTATATCTTGATTATCATTTTAAGACACTCTTGTCAATTGTGGCATGTGTACATTATGTATTAAAACTGGGGCATGTATGAGATCGGTCAATAAGTGCTATGCTAGTTTACTGCAATGTACGTATGTACATTCCACAAGTCCAGAAACTACATTGTTAGTTTACTGCAATGTACGTAAGTACATTCCACAAGTCCAGAAACTACATTCTCAGTTTACTGCAATGTACGTATGTACATTCCACAAGTCCAGAAACCGCACTGCTAGTTTACTGCAATGTACGTATGTACATTCCACAAGTCCAGAAACTACACAATTAGCATACTGCAATGTAAGTGAGTACATTCCACGAGTCCAGTAACTATACTATCAACTCTCTCATAACCCAGTAATCATCATGTAAAAGATACGGGAAATAGTGTAAAGCATGGTGGGAACTGGCAATAGTATGAAACATGTTATGATTTGACTTGCTACTCCAAGGATCAGCATTCACATGGGTTGATTAACATTCTTTTATCACGTAACAGTGTTTTAACATTTAACAAAAGACTTGCAACTGGATTAATGGTAATTTACAAGGTTGTCACATGTACTTAACATTAAAAGACAGTAAATGAGTTTGTAGATGTACTTGCCTCTAGCAAAACAAGCTGCGATAAAAGTGCTATGGATGTCTGGTAACTCGTCACTGTAGAAATACATACAATAACTTAGCTTTTACACTAAGCTAAAACACTAGGATACTAATTGGTGCGACACGACTTGTGACTGGGCACCTAGCCAAAACGATGATTTGGCACAGGAGACCAATGTGGGGTGACACACTATGTTATCTAACTTTCTAGGGTCTTTACACTAGTGAGGGATGGGGTTCAACACGACTAAAACTCCAAATAACACAAAAAGCTACAAGTCGTAATTAACCAATAAATAAATCAAAAGATCATTATGTTATAACAATTTTTAAAGTAGACAAAAAGCCTAGTTTTGCATAAAACAAAGTACCAAAACGATCCTTGCTAACTATAGAAATTTATTATAATTTTTCTGGGATTTATTAACCAGTACAAATATTTTATAAAAATCAGTTTTCCTAAGTATACAGAAAGTGACTTTTGGTTTCATATGCCAAACTAGTGGCAAAACAGTAAATTAATTACTACAAAAATTAAACTAAATTAGCCAACTTAACAAAGTATCTAAAAACTATTTTTTTCCATAATTTTGGCAACACTCTAAGTATTTTTAGAAAATCAAAAACAGTAATGCACAATAATGATTAATTATCTGCGTATTTTGTCCATGTATATAATTTGAACCAAGGTTCAAATACAGGACCCAAGGCCATGAATCAAGTCCAATATGACTTGTACAGGTCTTGAATGTGTGAAAACACATTTGAGCCCAAATACCCATGCTAGGCTTGGACATCAAAATGGTTGCAGTAATTTAAATACAATAAAAATACTAGTTGGTAATAGTGCAAAATATTTATTATTATTTTAATAAGGTAAATTTTATATAAAAGAATATTTACATACCTATGCCAAAAGTACATATATATATACACAAGAAAATACCTAATTTATAAAGTATATATATATATAATAATATATATACATAAACAAGAAAATATATATACATATACATATGTGTATATATATATATATATATATATATATATATATATATATATATAAATACTAACATATATACATAGAATTTACTAACCATAAAATATATATACATATATACATATACTGTTAAAACAGTATATATATACATATATACTAGTATATACATATATATATATATATATATACATATATATATATATATATATAAAACAATAAAAGAAAAGAAAAAAAGAAAAAGAAAAAGAAAAAAGAAAACAGAAGGAAAGAAAGGGGGGGGGCTCGAACTCAGCCCAGCAGCGGGGGGGGGGGGGGGGTTTAAGAAATACGCGCTGGCCAGTGGGCCAGCTCGTGCTTTGTGTTAGAGAATGAGTTTAGGTTAGTTTTATTTCTGTTTAGGTTAGATTAATAAAAAAAAAAGAAATAAAATCGGCCCTGTGTCCTGACAGTTAGGGACACAGGATCAGCGTGTCCGTGCTTTGTACGACACGCACGACACGACTTACGCGTGTCCGAGCTTTGCATTGGGTTCGTCGGGACCAGGCGAGTCCGTGTTTGTGTATACGAGACACGAATCGAAGAGAGGGGGAGTGACACGTACGTGTCCGATGGGGGTGAGCTGCTGTCGAGGAGGCGATCAGACGGAGGAGGCGTCGTGGTGGTGGCGCGTCGGTGGCGCTGGGTTCGCCTCGTCGAGACGAAGGTGATGGTGGTGGTGGTTGGGGGTGTTAGTCGCTGTGGGGGTGGCGGAGGAGATTGCCGGAGCTAGGGTTGCGGCTAGGGTTTCGGGGAGGAAAGGTGGTCGTGGAGGGTGGCGAAGGAGATTTAGGGTTAGGGTTTCGGTAGGGGGGAGAGAGGGGAGTTTTATAGAGGTCGATGGCGGTGCAAAGTCGGTCGGGACGTGGGGGGGCAGCTGGCCGGTCGTCGGCAGCTGTCCGGTCGTCGGGGGGGGGGGGGTTAGGTTTAGGTTTTGCCCAAAAGTCCCTAGGTTTTTAGGTAATTACGCTTAGGTCCCCCGCAGAGTCAAAATGCAAATAATATTTGCAGTCCCAACTTAAAAACAATTTATTAATTGCAAATTGATATTAAAACATTTAAATAAATTATAAAATGATATTTTTAATATATAAAACTCATTTAAAACTCATTTAAAAATTCTAGAAAAATTCCTAAAAATCCTAATAATTATTTTAAGGCTAAAATTAACATTAAAAATTAATAAACAATAATTAAATAAAATTTTGAAAAAAACAGGGGCTTACAAGTCTTCCCTCCTTGAAAAATTTCGTCCTCGAAATTCACAAGGACTGAAGATACGCGAGGCAACTAACGCTTTAAAATAATTACAGCGATGACTAAGGCTATCTTCTAATGATGGAACGTCTATGAAACAGGTCTACTAGTCAATGGCTTATCTTATGAGTGCAGCTACTAAATGATGGTTTGGTAAAGGTCTAATGACAGGTTACTTAATGAGGCACTAGAATCAAACAGTCATATGCAAATAAATCCAACCTGTGGCACCGTCTGTCAAGTATTCTGGCTCTGGCTCTGGGCCCTGCACTGGTACTGCTGCCTGGATGGCTAAAGGGTATGCTGAGTATTCAGGAGCCCCTGGATCAAAGCCAGTAATTGGGTTCCGTCAAGGGAAACAACAGTCTGGGGAGGTATGATAGGAGGTGGGGGTGGTATACCGTCACCTGAGGTGGCAGAATCGGGAGAGTGTGTAGGGTCCATCTATTTATAAAAGACAAAGGAATTATAAGAATAAAGCAAGTAGTCATAAGCAAACAATTTAGTTACACTACCGGTCCTATGCTGTGATGAGTTTTCCTATGTTGCAATCCTAGAATTCCTCTAGGTGTTCTAAATGTTGTTCCTAGTGTTATCTAGTTATCCTTAATTTCTGCAGGCGTGCTTGGTACAGTAACGTAACCAAACAACTTTAGTCAGGACCTTGCATGGGCCGCCAAAAAAACATGTCATGACCCGCTACCCAAATTGTTGGGCCGGGCCGAGCCATGTCCAGCCTACGCTTAAGATAAAGCGCAGTAAGCTGTTCTAGACAGTCAGGTAATAATGATAAATGTGCTAATAATTAAGATAGTTTAAGAATGATCACAACACAGCTTCTATATAGATGAAAAACCACTAAGTTTGATAATAATACAAACCAAAATGTAAGACTGGAGACAAGGTCCAGTTTAAAGGTACAAAACAGCGTCTGTGATAATAACCAAACACTAAGTCAAACTAAGCAGCTAAGCAGGATTCCCTGCTGGAATATCCTCAACTGGAGCTCCATAGTACGGGTCACAAAGCATTTCTTCCTCGGTCAAAATACCTACAACGTTATCCTGTCAGGACGGGAGCAAGTACAACCTCTACTACTAAAGTACTGAATGTATAATGCAAGAGATGTACAACAGGAACATGGTATGATAAGACTGAAAAATAGACATACTGGAATCAGGGTAAATCATATAAAGCGGAAAATCATGGTATATCTTGATTATCATTTTAAGACACTCTTGTCAATTGTGGCATGTGTACATTATGTATTAAAACTGGGGCATGTATGAGATCGGTCAATAAGTGCTATGCTAGTTTACTGCAATGTACGTATGTACATTCCACAAGTCCAGAAACTACATTGTTAGTTTACTGCAATGTACGTAAGTACATTCCACAAGTCCAGAAACTACATTCTCAGTTTACTGCAATTTACGTATGTACATTCCACAAGTCCAGAAACCGCACTGCTAGTTTACTGCAATGTACGTATGTACATTCCACAAGTCCAGAAACTACACAATTAGCATACTGCAATATAAGTGAGTACATTCCACGAGTCCAGTAACTATACTATCAACTCTCTCATAACCCAGTAATTATCATGTAAAAGATACGGGAAATAGTGTAAAGCATGGTGGGAACTGGCAATAGTATGAAACATGTTATGATTTGACTTGCTACTCCAAGGATCAGCATTCACATGGGTTGATTAACATTCTTTTATCACGTAACAGTGTTTTAACATTTAACAAAAGACTTGCAACTGGATTAATGGTAATTTACAAGGTTGTCACATGTACTTAACATTAAAAGACAGTAAATGAGTTTGTAGATGTACTTGCCTCTAGCAAAACAAGCTGCGATAAAAGTGCTATGGATGTCTGGTAACTCGTCACTGTAGAAATACATACAATAACTTAGCTTTTACACTAAGCTAAAACACTAGGACACTAATTGGTGCGACACGACTTGTGACTGGGCACCTAGCCAAAACGATGATTTGGCACAGGAGACCAATGTGGGGTGACACACTATGTTATCTAACTTTCTAGGGTCTTTACACTAGTGACGGATGGGGTTCAACACGACTAAAACTCCAAATAACACAAAAAGCTACAAGTCGTAATTAACCAATAAATAAATCAAAAGATCATTATGTTATAACAATTTTTAAAGTAGACAAAAAGCCTAGTTTTGCATAAAACAAAGTACCAAAACGATCCTTGCTAACTATAGAAATTTATTATAATTTTTCTGGGATTTATTAACCAGTACAAATATTTTATAAAAATCAGTTTTCCTAAGTATACAGAAAGTGAGTTTTGGTTTCATATGCCAAACTAGTGGCAAAACAGTAAATTAATTACTACAAAAATTAAACTAAATTAGCCAACTTAACAAAGTATCTAAAAACTATTTTTTTCCATAATTTTGGCAACACTCTAAGTATTTTTAGAAAATCAAAAACAGTAATGCACAATAATGATTAATTATCTGCGTATTTTGTCCATGTATATAATTTGAACCAAGGTTCAAATACAGGACCCAAGGCTATGAATCAAGTCCAATATGACTTGTACAGGTCTTGAATGTGTGAAAACACATTTGAGCCCAAATACCCATGCTAGGCTTGGACATCAAAATGGTTGCAGTAATTTAAATACAATAAAAATACTAGTTGGTAATAGTGCAAAATATTTATTATTATTTTAATAAGGTAAATTTTATATAAAAGAATATTTACATACCTATGCCAAAAGTACATATATATATACACAAGAAAATACCTAATTTATAAAGTATATATATATAATAATATATATACATAAACAAGAAAATATATATACATATACATATGTGTATATATATATATATATATATATATATATATATATAAATACTAACATATATACATAGAATTTACTAACCATAAAATATATATACATATATACATATACTGTTAAAACAGTATATATATACATATATACTAGTATATACATATATATATATATATACATATATATATATATATATAAAACAATAAAAGAAAAGAAAAAAAAGAAAAAGAAAAAGAAAAAAGAAAACAGAAGGAAAGAAAGGGGGGGCTCGAACTCAGCCCAGCAGCGGGGGGGGAGGGGGGGGTTTTAAGAAATGCGCACTGGCCAGTGGGCCAGCTCGTGCTCTGTGTTAGAGAATGAGTTTAGGTTAGTTTTATTTCTGTTTAGGTTAGATTAATAAAAAAAAAGAAATAAAATCGGCCCTGTGTCCTGACAGTTAGGGACACAGGATCAGCGTGTCCGTGCTTTGCACGACACGCACGACACGACTTACGCGTGTCCGAGCTTTGCATTGGGTTCGTCGGGACCAGGCGAGTCCGTGTTTGTGTATACGAGACACGAATCGAAGAGAGGGGGAGTGACACGTACGTGTCCGATGGGGGTGAGCTGCTGTCGAGGAGGCGATCAGGCGGAGGAGGCGTCGTGGTGGTGGCGCGTCGGTGGCGCTGGGTTCGCCTCGTCGAGACGAAGGTAATGGTGGTAGTGGTTGGGGGTGTTAGTCGCTGTGGGGGTGGCGGAGGAGATCGCCGGAGCTAGGGTTGCGGCTAGGGTTTCGGGGAGGAAAGGTGGTCGTGGAGGGTGGCGAAGGAGATTTAGGGTTAGGGTTTCGGTAGGGGGGAGAGAGGGGAGTTTTATAGAGGTCGATGGCGGTGCAAAGTCGGTCGGGACGTGGGGGGGGCAGCTGGCCGGTCGTCGGCAGCTGTCCGGTCGTCGGGGGGGGGGGGGGGGGTTAGGTTTAGGTTTTGCCCAAAAGTCCCTAGGTATTTAGGTAATTACGCTTAGGTCCCCCGCAGAGTCAAAATGCAAATAATATTTGCAGTCCCAACTTAAAAACAATTTATTAATTGCAAATTGATATTAAAACATTTAAATAAATTACAAAATGATATTTTTAATATATAAAACTCATTTAAAACTCATTTAAAAATTCTAGAAAAATTCCTAAAAATCCTAATAATTATTTTAAGGCTAAAATTAACATTAAAAATTAATAAACAATAATTAAATAAAATTTTGAAAAAAACAGGGGCTTACAAATACTTGGTATATATATGTATGTATGTATATCATGCCATATGCACATGAATATAAGAAAGTAATATACATGATGTATTAGAATAATGAGTGTTTGGTATTTGTAGTTGAGAGCTTGCCTTAGCTCATTTGCTTCTTGGTTCATTGTAACCATACACATGCTCTTCTCTATCTCTCTCTCAATATATATATATATATATATATATATATATATATATATATATATATATATATATATATATATATATATATATATGTATATATTATATATGGCTAATGTGTTAATATGATAAATAGAGATTCCCTATAGTTATATACATATATGTGTGTATAGACATGTATATATGTGGGTATAAGATATATGGCCTAGTGTTGATTTCTTTTTTCATGTACACATCCATGTTCACACACACACATTGCTTACATGTTAATTCCTTCCTCTTTTTATATATATATAATGTTGAATATGCATGAATAGGATGTGCCTCGATATGTGCTTGTGTTTGGCTTGTATAGCCTTGTGATTGGTGTGTGATTGCTAGACTAGGCTTGGTTAGGCCTAGTGGGACTTGTTAGACTTGTTTGGGCTAGGACTTGACCTAGTTTGACTAGTGTGGTTGACTAGAGTTGACCAAGTGTCGACTTTAGCCTAGTTCACCTAGACAGCATGCAGATGCATTGTACATTTCATATATCACCCTCTGTATACATCTTGACTTGTGTTGCTCTAACTAGGAGACAGGTACCTCATCTCGGACAGTACATTTACTTTAGACATTCAGATACGAGGCGAGTACATTCTCTGATCGTTTCATACTTGTCACGACTTATATTCTCGCTCTAGATTACTTTTACTTGATGTTGTCACGTTATCATCACGGATTGGTACTATATGGATCTCTTCTTGGGATGTTATCCCCCTTAGCGGGCGCATCAGATACTTTATGACATGTGTTTCATGTACATCATGTATTCCTTGCTTCTGCGTTATTCATGTACACTCATGTTCTCTCATGTTCTTACATGTACGTTCATGTACTCTTATGTTCTTTTATGTACGCTCATGTTTGCCCATGTGTCTCTTGTATAACCAAAACATCATGTCCGTAACGTAACTCGAATAGATCCTTGTGTATTGATTGTGGGTAGGGGTGAGTATAAATGGTCATATGATTTACCCATCATGTTCACTCTGTTACTTTTCATGTTTTATCATGTATAACATAGCCTTATTGGCTGATGTCCTACATGTTCACTCATGTACATCATGTTCAACCTAAGCCTAATACATGCCATCTCGTACTCTAAATCACTAGTCACTTACAGTTCTTACTTATCATGTATATATTTTCAGTTATCAAATATCTCTCCTATTTTTATGTACATCTTCTTACAGCATTTCATGTATCTTACTCTATTGCCTGCTTTATATTTCCTGACATGATATGAACTGCATGAGATGTATTGTGCTCGCTCCCGTCCTGACTGGACCTGTTGAAAATTTTACAGAGGATGATGAGGAACCCTGCACCTGTTACTTGGATCTTGCCTAGATGACACTCGCGACCTGGACCCTGGGGAGGTTCAGGCAGCTGCTCAGGATGATACCTTGTATAGTGTAGATAGCCTAGACTATTTCTTTTCATGTTTAGCTGTTGTCATTATTTCAGAGTTGTATATTGTCGAGATGTTGAGACTAGTATTTCAGCTTCTGTTGTACCTCAGTTAAGGATTTCCTTATCTATTTCATCGTGCCATTTTCTATCTATAGATTGTGATTGAGTTGTACCTCTTTGTTGGCCTCCTTATGGAGAGCATTCATATTATGTTAGTTATAGTTCATGACCTAGAACAGCGTTCTACCGCCGACACTGCGGCGTAGGCTGGGCGTTGTTACGTCCTTGTACCCTCGCAGCGGGTGCGGGTCGTGATAACAAACCTCTAAGGAAAGACTCGGTAGTAGAGCCGATCAAGCCCTAGAACTTCAACATATTGGTGCAGCTTGCCATTACTCTAGCCAGGCTGTTGCTCTTCGAGCTCCTCCATCTCTCCGAAGAGACTTGGGATGCCCTCAGCAAGGCTCTACAGAACGCCAATTCCTTCCTCACCCATGTGCAACCACCCAAGAAGGACCCTGCTGCGTGCCCATATTACCATAGTGTAGTCGAGGTGATTCCTAACATCAACTTCACTCAATAGGACATTTTACTGAAGAACAACCGGCACAATAGGCCCATGTACTATACGTGGTATGTTGGTTCCATTAAGGTCGATCGCATCCATATCGACTATGGCTCTTCTATTATTATAATACCTCAGAGTTTACTCCAAACTTTGGGGATTTTAAAGCATCGGCTGACTGTATCGAACACTACAATCAACGGTTTCAATGCTGAAAAGAGTGAGCCCTTGGACAAGATCTGCCTGAAATGCCAGATAGAAGATCTACAAACAGATATGACTTATTATGTCATTGATGCAGACATAAACTACAACATGTTGTTGGGATGACCATGGATCCGTGAATACATGATCATACCCTCCACCATCCATCAATGCATGAAGTATGTGGCTAGCTATGCGATTATCAAGACTAAGTTTGCTGACGTCGACCCGTTTCGAGGTCACGAAGCATACTGTACTGACGTTGATCTGTACAAGTCAGTCCCTTAGGACGAAGACGCTAATGATGCCGACGATGAGGTAGAAACTGCATTAGAAAGCAACTATTGCTGAAGAACCTTTGAAGGTACTCAAAAAAGGAAAACATCCCCAGACACTAGCACCTTTTATCATCAAACATCGAAGAAAAGCACCTGCTTACTCATCCCCGACGATGTCAACTGCCAGCCAGGAGCCCATTCAAATAAAGCTCTCCCGAAGAGGCCCAAAGGCAGCCTCGAACTTTCAGGAATCCCCGGCTCCAACACCCTTGGTAGTAAAGCTAAAGCGGAGACCACTTCTATCTTCTCCTATGGTAGCCCCGGTTCTCACCAATGAGGAGTTAGGGGACTACAGTGCGCCAATACTGAGTGTTATTCTCTAGATGATGTAATTCCTCAGGATAAATTTTGTATTTTTTAATAGAAAGTTGTCTTTGGATTACTCTTGTGCCCATTGGAACACCATATATTTCTTAGATAATGCTTTGTATATGTTTCAAACCGAAGTGACAACTGCTAGTCTGGCAAGCTGAGTTGTCTCTTCCTGAAATGCTTACTTTCTGGTTCCAGCAAGGAAGAAAGATGAGGAACCCATCCTATTCGGTCGAGTAGAACATCCTCATAGACTTACTCCTGCAGAATCGGAACCCGATAATGGCAAGATGCAGCTCTACCGCTGCTCAAGCCAAATATCTTATCCACAAGATGGGTTACGACTTGAACAGCGACAATGGACTGAACTATGACAGAGGTCGACGCCTCCCCGTATGACTTCGTGCTCCAAAAGGAAAGTCTCAAAATTACTACTAGAGAACAGGCTAGGGGTTGGGTTATGTTACACCCACAACAACTTCGAAGAGCTCCAAGACAGAGGTCATGATGCATTCCCACTCCTCCGATTCCTCAACCTGGGACTTTGATACCATTATAGGTCAAGCCTTCAAGAAGATATTGTTCGTCAATATAGTTTCTACAAATCCTCCATTCGAGGACGAAGACCAGATGATCGAATTCTTCGAGGATGAACCCTAGGCTCAACATTTAGTGTAACTCCGCTTTCCTGAATTATTGTTGTTTCGTAACTTGGATTAAGGGGTTTTGCCAGCGCTGTAATCGGGAAGCAGTGAGTCGGGTCGATGTGTCCAGCAAATCAGCTTGTGTCAACCATAACCTGTGTCCGGTAGCTCGTGTCCAGGCTCGATGTGTCCAGATTTGGATGGGTCCAGCTCTGAGTTGCTGTAGTGGTTGTGTCCAGTATTGTTTTCAGTATTACGGTTGTGTGCATGGGGCATTTGGAACTGGAGATTTGCCAATGGCATGGGTGTGTGTTTAACTGGAAGAGTTTGCAAACATTATGATGTGCGGTTTGAATATATATATTATGTAGATTTTGTATGTATATTTCTTCTCAGCTCTTTTATTATAACTCTCCTCTATTGTATTATTTGACGGGTGTTTGGAGTGGTCAATTTATGAGTTGTTTTGGATTGAATATAGAGTGGGCCAGACTATGGGTCCTGAAGCATTGAACCGGGACCTAAAGTTCAGTAGTGTGCCGGGTTGAGCCATTAGGACTGTATGTTAAATATTTGTTTATAAACTGGATGGTTTGCAGACCTGTGGACTCAGGAAACTCTTTTATTCTGGGTGTAACCTTTCTAGAATTTATGCTGGCATAGCATCAACTTGGGAAATGAGTAGGATTTCATTCTTGTTGTAATTAGAGTTGGGCTGGATTAAGTTGGTTAAATTAGTTAAACCCTCCTTTATAGTTTAGCTTTACTAAATCATTTTAGGTGGTTGTAACAAAATTATTTAAAATTATATTTTTATAAACAAATGGTTTAGGTATTTAATCGCTATTTATCTAATAAATGCTTTCTTCTTACCAATCTCTGTGATTGTTTAAAACTTCTACTTAGCATTATATTGTTAATAAATAAATTGGAGCCTCTAATTAGATTATGTCTTTTCTTACCAAAACTATTAGATTGTATTTTAAATTAGTATTATCTTTCAAATAGTTTACTAATGATTATTCTAGTTTAGTTGCTATCTAAATTATAATAGGTTATCTTGCTAATATTATGATAATACTATAGTTAGCAAGTAGATTTTAAATAAATTATTTAAGTACTTTCAATTGAACTAGTGTGTGTTCTATATATATAATCAACTAGCTTAAATTATAATATATTTTCTAAATGGTTTTATAACAAAGTTTTTACTTAGACGTATAAGGGGGGTTATCTTCAAAATATTTATTTTGACTAATACAACTAGATTCAATGAATGATTATTTTATATTAGTAATATTTCGGTAGCAAACATTCTGGTATGGTTTCAGACAATAATAGTCTTAAATAATATTCTGCTAAGTTCTCCTAACTAGTCAGGAAGATATAGTTAGTTCTTATCAATAAATGGTGGCTTGCTAAGTAATTAGGTTATTTAGTTAAAACTAAAATAGCTAGTGTAGTATTAGAACTTAACCAACTTGTACCTAGTACCAGGAGGATAGCCAGATCTTCCTCTCTATTTTCTATCTCCCAGAGCAACGCAAGTACACCGATTCAAACTCTTTACGCTGTATTTCTGTCTTACTTCATGTTCTAATATTGACACGTTGTACACAAAGTTGTTCATTATTTATTGTTCATCGTTCATTGTTCATAGTTCATTGCTCTTTACTTGTACATTGGGTGGAGAAATACTACAGATATGTGACCAGTCCTATTTTAGCTAGGCATTAACTAATAGCTTAGGTCTCACATCGTGCACGTGGGACTCTAAGCCGTACCGTTATTCATGTGCTCTTGTTCCCTGTACTACCCCAGCCGGTCACATACTCTGATAGTTATTTCACTTGCATGTTACACTGATAGTCTAGTTCATTGTTCAGGATCTGGTACTATAGTTTCATCGTTATTCATGTACCACAGTTTTATATTCCTGTCTTGTACCATAGTTCATATTGTGATTCTTTTTCATGCATTGCAGTTTACATTGTTTAGTGCTTCTTGTCGGGGTTGTACTTTTCTCTTTTCCTGACAGGATACGTTACAGGTCTACTTGATGATGTTGTACCACCTTGGGCCAGAGCCCGAAGATGGTGGAGTTTCTATTTCATGATGGACTTAGATTGCAGTGATATAGTTAGACTTTTTCTTAGATTTGTTTTAGGGATTTGTCATGTACTTTGTATTGAGGATTCAGGATTGTATATTTTTATTATGTATATCGGATTTGTCTCCGGATGATATTGTATGATTTGGTAGATTGTGGAGATTTTTTCTGGGAACGTATATAGTAGCTGTGTTGTTTTACGTATCTTGTATCTGGGAGTTTTCCTTAGTATTGTACAGCTTACTTCGTCGTATCCATCGACGAAGGCTGGGCATGTCCAACTCGTGTCTGATTATTCGGGAGCGGCTCGTGACATATTTTTAGTGGTGGCCCATGCAGGTCAGTCCTAATGGCACTTAGGTTATAAAGTGCTATTGGGGAACCTGCTAGACTAAGGAAAACTTATCACAACATAGGATCCATGGGAAATGGTTATAGTTATTGAATACATAGAGATTGATTATACTCAATATTTTCTAAGAGGTTTATTATTTTCCTAGGACTTAGCAATCAACGAGTTTCTTTCTATTTCAGGATGGTTACCACCAGAAAGACCGTAGATCAGCCCGGAGCTGCAGGAGCTTCGGATCAGACCACAGACGATGTACCTGTGGGGCAGCTTCTACTACCACCTCCTCAGTTTCCTCTGCTACCTCCGACGGTGATGTTCGATGGCGCCCAGGTGATGGCTATGTTCCAGCAATTACTAGAGGCACAGAACCATCAGGCTGTGCAGTTCCGAGCTACGGTCATAGATGCCCTCAGGACCTAAGAGCCGGCTCCACCAGCACCAGTAGCTCCACCAGCACCAGCAGCACCAAGACCTGGGACAGCCAGAGACTACCAGAACCTTTGTCCGATGGATTTTTGGGGCCATGAGGGGATCGTATATGCGAACGAGTGGTTGGAAAATGCAGAAAGGTTGCTAAAGATGGCGAAGATCCCGGATGACCTGAAGGTGGAAGTTGCAAGCATGCAAATTTTTGGTCTTGCCAGAGCTTGGTATCATGAGGTGCCTCAGCTAGCTACGTCCCAGATTCTTTGGACAAACTTTAAAACTCTGTTCAAGGAGAAGTTCTTCCCAGATGTGGAGCGGGATGAGCTTCGGATACAGTTCGAGGCATTGCAGCAGGGGAACATGACGGTGGCAGAGTACACATCAGAGTTTACCTGACTCAGCAGGTTCGTAGAGAACCTAGTCAGCGCACCAGAGGAGAGGGCTTGGAGGTCCAAGAAGGGCCTCAACTGTCCTTTATACTACTATTTCATCATGATTTTTTGTTCAATTTAGGCCATAGATCTTTCCCACTCTAAATTATGATCATCGTAGGCACGATTACCGTGACTTTTAGATTTGGAGCACAAGACTAGTTGTTTTCTCAAAACAAATTTCACATACATGACCTAGACATGACACTCTATACCCATGACCTTAGTGTCCCACTCAGGCATACCATTGTGTGCTTCATTTACTTAGTACGATTTTCTTGACCCGAGGCTCCATCCTGATTTACCTCATGGAGTTACTTTTGATTTCGATTTGAATTCAGGACACCTTATGACCAAAAACTGCCAACCAATTTTTGGACATGACCCAGTATAGGTTTACCACCCATATTTTGCTTGTTGACCTTGCATGTTGTTAGGTAGTAGCTTCGTCCCTGATTGTTGGAGGTTTGACCTAGGAGGAATACGACCATCTAAATTTCGAGGACGAAATTATTTTAAGGTGGGTAGACTTGTAACACCCTGTTTTCTGAAATTGGAGATTTTTAAAAAATTATTATTTTTATTATTTATTAATGGTGTTTAGGGCATGATACGATCTTTGGTGATTATTAGTGTAATTAGAACCATTTTCTAAGTCATGCTAAGTCATGACTTATGACTTTGTGATTTTGTTAGTATAACTTAGTGTAAACCCTAGTTTTCCTTAACCTAGAAGTTGCCATGACCATGTGAGCTTAGCCATAGGCTTAGAACATCAAATTAGTGACTTTTGGCCAAAAGGGTATTTTGGTAATTTACTAGACTTTATTTGAGATTATGTGACTTTTTTAATATTATTTAATCATGGTTAAGTACCATGATTAGTCCCTAACCTAGTCTACCCTAATCCATAGGTTAGCCACTAACCTAGAAGCTAGGGGATAGATATTTACATTGGTTAAAGTAGGGAAAATATCTTGATATTTACCTTAGTAGATATTTTCCACAAAACCCTCAAAATATCCATGCTTTTGGCACCAAAGTCCTTCCCTTAGCTTGGAAGCAACCCAAGGACACCCCCCCCCTTGTCTTGGCTGGCCATAGGGCACCCCCTAGTCCTACACCATCCTATATTAATCCATTGTATCATTCATGAACATTTTTACATGAATTTTAACCCTTGAAATTCTCATTTCTTCACAAGACCACAACTTGATCATTTTTTATCCAAATCACCTCTAGTTTCTGGCATTGGACTCCCCTACACTAGAGGGTACTAGTTAGGGCCTGCTATCGAGGAATTCGTGAGCTTTGGGCATCACCAAGTTGAAGTGGACACCCCCCCTCTCCTTGTTTTTCTATTAGATTTGCATCAATAGGTAAATGTCCATAAACCATGTTAATATTGTGTTTTCTCTTCATATTTGCATGCATCTAGGTACTAGGGAACTGTAGGTCCAGTTTGGTGAAATTTAGAGTTGGTTTGGTGTCCGTATCGGACACGCATCCTAGGCTAGGAAACCTTGTTTGAAGAAATGCCACAAAGGTTCTGTTTTTGTTAAAATGTAAAACAAAATATATTTTCTGGTAGCCCTAGACATGTAGGACACATACCAACTTGACTGAGCACAATTTGAGTTGTGTCCGTGTCCAAAACAGGACACGAACACACTGTTAAAACCCCACTGTACACACTGTAAAACGATACTTTTGACACTTCCTGTCGTGTCCACACGAGTCGTGGACACGATACAAAAACCTAGACACGAACCTAACCACCCCACCTACCCACTGACATGAGCACGAGGCTCTACGTGCCACGTGTGGAGCACACGACCCTCCGACACACGCGCACGAGACTGTGCAGCCTCCTCTGCTACTCGACACCTAGTGCGGACACTGTAGGACACGTGGACACGAGAAAATTGACACAGAGGAGGGGGCAACCTCTGTCATGCCCCCTCGAGTTTGAGACACTCTTGTGCCCTATCGAGGACACGAGGACACGTGCACTGGTCGTGCACTGTACTGCACGCGCACATTTTTCCTCACTGACACGGCCTTCGTGTCGTACGGACACGAGTCGTGGACACCTCGTGGTGACACGAGTTTGTAGCCCAACACGTGGGCTACACGTGTGCATGACCACGAGACACGTAGATGTGTGTTTTGTGTCCTACACACACGCGAACTTGTGCACGAGACAGTGCACTGCACAGTGCACTGTGTTTACCCGATTTGGGTTTTTAACAGTGGACACGCCGTGTCGTGTCGTGGTGGACTTCCAGTGACACACACGACACGTACACATGTGGGGCATCACTTACCAACCAATAGATTCGAGCCTTAGCTCGGTTTAGTGTGTGTAATTGGGATTACCTACTAGTCGAGTCTACAGTCCCTATTTCCAGATTTTGGATAATTTCCAGTTTTATAAAAGTGAATTTCAAATCTATTTTTATTATGATTAATACATGTATATGTGTATTTCAGTGTATATATATGTAGTATATATGTATGTGAGTGTGTAGGTGAGGTTTGAGGGTATATGGTTGTGTATATTTGTAGTGGTGTATATATATACATATATATGTATATATGTACTGTGTGTGTGGGGTGTGTGTGTGTGTTCTGGATTTCAGAACCAGAACCCCCCCTGTGACAGTGTGTCCAGCCCATTCACTCCCCCTTCACTGTTCAGTCTCCCCCTCTCTCTCACTGTTAACTCTCTCCCTCACTCTAATTCTCTCTCTCTCTATATATTGTATTGTATATATATATATATATATATATATATATATATATATATATAAAATATATATATATATATATATGTTATATATATATAGTATTAGATTATATATGGTATCTATATATAGGTACCTATATGATATATAAGTATACTTAGTCTATAGGCCTATATTTTTTATTTTTTTTTTTTTTTTTTTTTTAGTCTATAGGCCTATATAGGTATGTATATGTATATATATGTAAGATATATATATATGTGAGTGTGATTGTATTATTATAGAGTATTCACATATATTGATATATATATATGTAGTAGGTAGACTAGTATATATATATATATATATATATATATATATATATATATATATATATATATATATATATATATATATATATGACTTATATATATGTCTATAAGGAAAAAAAATATATATATATATGACTTATAGATATAGGTTTATAAGGAAACCTATAGGTTATCTAGCCTATGGCCTAGGTTACAAGCCTATGGCATTAGAGGCTAACTCAACTTGACCTAATGACCAAAAACACCTATTAGTTGACCCTTGTTGACTAAGGGTTGACCAAAGTCAACCTTAGGTCAAATTTGACCTAGTTAACCTAGAATTGACTAGGGTTAACCTAAAAATGACTAGTTTAACTAGTTTGACCATGTTTGACCTAATTACCTTACTGACTAGTCTTTGTTTGACCAATACCTTAGTTGGTCTAAGTTTGACTTAGACTTGACCCAGATTGATCATGTTGACTAGTATTTGACTAGTTTAATTAGAATGTTGACCAAGAGTTGACTTTAACCTAGATTTGACTAATCTTGACTTGTTTGACCTAGTTTGACTATTAGAGTTGACCAAGAGTTGACTTTTGACCAGATTGACCTAGAATCATGTAGTATGCATTGTACACTTTATTTTTACCATTGTGGATACATTGTGACTTGTATTGCTCTGATTAGGAGCCATACACCTCTCCTCAGACAGTATATCTTCTTCAGACATTCAGTTATCAGGCGAGTATATTCTCTGACCGTTTCATATTTGTCAGGATTTATATTCTTTCTCTAGATTACTTTACTTGATGCTGACACGATTGTTATCACGGATTGGTACTATATGGATCTTTTCATGAGATGTTATCCCCCTCGGGAGCATCAGATACAGTATGTTTGTGCTTTTCACGAATCATCATGTATCTCTATGCTTTCATAGATTCACGAATCGCTTGTGACTCATGTACTCTCATGCTCACAGAGCCTCTCATGAATCTCCCATTTATGGGCTTGTTACGAATCTTAACATAACTTGAATGGATCCTTGTGTATTGATTGGGGATGGGGGAGTGGAAATAGTCATGTGGATATTACCCCAGTAGCTATAGTCATGAATCACTCTTAGCTGTAGCCATGAATCTCCTATGCCATTTCACATGTCTATATTTTACTCTGACTCACTATACACTGCTAGTTCTCTATTATAGTAGATATTTCATTACAGTTATCTCTTTTGCTACATGTATCTTCCTTCAGCGTTTCCTGTATTTTACTCTATTGCATGCTTTATATTTCCTATCATACTATGCACTGCGTGAGATGTATTGTGCTCGTTCCTGTCCTGACTGGACCTGTTGAAAATATTACAGAGGATGAGGATGAGGCCCTGGTGTCCACCTATTATGGAGCAGGACTAGATGATACTTATGTTGTGGACCCTCAGCAGGATCCATCCTGCAGCTGAGGATGTTGCCCCAGTAGTCTAGGCTAGTTTAGCTAGACAGTCTTTTCTGTATTAACTTTTTGTCTCACATTCTGAGTTGTATTTTGAGATGTGGAGATGTATAGACTCTTAGACTTATTGTATTATGAGTTGACATTCTGATGTTATGTTATCCTAGACACTTGGACTTATTTCATCTATTCTACTGTTCTCTTTGAGTTACTGTCTATCTATCTATCTTTCATTCTTCTATCTAGATGTGATTGAGATTATTTTCTGTTTGTCACCTCCATTCGGAGAGTATAAACTGTACAGGTACTTTATATTGTTAGATGATTGACCTAGGACATCGTTCTACCGCCGACACTGCGGCGTAGGCTGGACGTACCCACTTCTCGTGCCCTTACTCTAGGGTGCGGGTCGTGACACTGTCACCGCCCAAGACATCATTACAACGAATGTCGCAAGAGGCTGAGGCTTTGCTTATTCTGTGGATCACCTGCTCACCAGGTCAGAGATTGCCCAGAAGCCGCTGAGGGGCGAGCGCGAGGAGCACCGGGACTGTAACTCCACTTCTCAGAGATTTTATTATTTTATAAATCTTTGAATAAATTTTTTTTCTGATTTTTCTCTTCCTAAACTATTGTTATTATTTTTCCCTTCAGACTAATTTAATTTGGGTTTTCTTTAACTTCACTTAATGGGCTTTTAGTAATAAGCCCATGTATCAATCCCTACTTTTAAACCATCTCTCTTTTGAATTAGGAATAAACCATTGATAAGCTCGGCCATTCCTTCTGGAAGAGGAGAAGGAAAAATTTAAAATTCCTTTCTCTAACTAACTCTGTCAGAGGCCATGTGCTCTAAACAATTCCCATTTTCGTTTTCCCTCCAAATTCGCTCCATAATCACCTATTTAAGGATTAGTGGAGCTCATCCTTTCTCAACCATTATTTTCCTGATTCGAGCTATAGTTTCTTCTTCCCCAAGCTGCAGCTCTTCTTCAAAACATCGATCACGACTAGGTGAGAATTGAATTTATTTTCATCTAGATTTATATTCTCGGTTGAATTGATTGAATTGTGTTTCATTGTTTGCAATCAAGGTCATTTGTTCTCGACGAGCAGGAGGAGGATGAACTGTCATTGATCTCTGTCGTTACCATCGGTTAATTAGAACCTGGTAAGTAAATCCTTATTCGTAGTTACTTCGATTAGAATGCCAACTCGTTTGATCAATTTGATTCTTAGATTGATAGATCTAGAATTTTGGTATCGATCGACCTTCACCAAAGGAACGATTGAGGATCCTTGAGGCTACCATTGTTCCTTCAGAATTCACCAATTCGAGATTAAGGAGTGTAAGTATAATTTTCTCCTTTTGATCATGATTTTAGAAGTTTGGTTCGATCTTGAGTATTCTAAATCACCTTGTATATTTCTCAGGACGTTAGACCTGTGTAGACAATTGAGAACATTGTGATTCTAGTCGGATACAGAGTACGTATCGAGTTCTTAAATTCCTCAACTAAGATCCCTTATTTATTTTAATTGATTCTTGTTTCACACCATGTCCTTAGGATCGTGTTTCGTAGGCTGAACAAATCGAGTGCAATTTGTGTTGCTCCTGAAGCCATTGAAGTCCACAACAATCGGATTTCATTTCATCAGGTAAATTCATATTCATGTTCGATATTCCTCGAATCAAGTTTAATTGAATGTCTGAACCAGTAGCAAATTTATGCGTGTGATTGATATTTCTGTGAATTTATTCACATAGTATGGAAGGAAGGACTAGTTGTTTTGTCATAATATTTTCAGTTTTGGAGGGAATTGGAATTAGAATTTTTGGGTTGAACTGCAGATTATTATAGGAGTCACAGACTGGTGCATCAATTCTATTAGACTAGAATATCAGCCCTACCTAGGACTGGTTTGGACCAAATGACCAGGATTAGTATTTTAGTGAACAGAGGTTTAGAATGTTAATGTGTTAGTAACATAAGAGTCAGGATGGTTTGACAGTTAGCTAATGAAGGGACTGACATGGGACTCTAGGTGGCCAAATCTCAGTCACCTGAGATTGGAAGTTCCTATCAGGTATGCAGGAAAGGATATCAAATTACCAGTTAATTTTTAATGTGGTAGGTTAATTGCCTGGCCAACATGTTAGAATAATTCTTGTATCAGAAATTTGGTTATCAGATGTTGAGATTGGTTAGTTAGAAGCAATTCCAATTCAGTCCTTAGATTTGGATTGTAAATCCTAAACTTCAGTCCAATGTGCATTCCACTTTACTACCTCCATTTTACTACTCTAACCAGTATTGGGTATCAATCTTGAGACTGAACTGTCCCTGCCTGGTCGAGGATTGTTGTACCAGGCTTGCTATTGAATTGTTCAGTCCAAACTAGGACTGAATGATCAGGAATTTTACTAAACCTGAGTGTGTTGTTTCCATTAAGGACTGATGTGTCTCATGTTCTACTATGGATTGTTTAGCTTTTGTGTTCTTTTATGTATAACTGAAATTTGTGTCTTCCCTCTGGACTGATTTTAGAAATAAACTTTACAACTAAAATGGCTGAGAACTGAGTATAGACTAGCAGTGGTTAGATTGATAGGTGTCCCTAACTAGGAATTGGAGTAGGACTGATGTATGTTGCTTTTGAACTGTATCAGGTCCTAGTGTAGTATTTAACTATAGGGTTGAATATTGAAATCCTAGTGGACTATTTTAGACTCATTTCTGACTGATAGGTAGACTATAGGTTTAACACATCAATTTGGTTTTAACTGTTGTATTGGCCGACTTTAACTGGGTATATCAACTACCGATGGACTGAGCTAGGTATGGCAAGTTTTGCATATTGTTTCAGTTGCATGGATGAGTTATTATGGTTGAACTGGAAGCAATATTAGTTCTCTCGGGACTTATCACCTTAGTAAACTGGGTAGTCGATTTAGAATTGGCGTATACAAATATTATCAGGAACTGAACTCATTCAGTCCTATTTTCAGGACTGAATACTACCTAGGAAGCCTTGGACTTGGGACTAGTATATATCAGCAAGGACAGATATGATTGGTATGTACCAAAGCTAATAAGTGCACTGACTCAGGACTGTCATTGAACCAGTTATTGGACTGAGTAATTGTTTAGTAGGACTGGTGTAGACTGGAATGGAATGCCAGTCCAACACTTGAACTGTTCATGAGGAAACATATTTCAGTCTCAGTTTTAGAGGAGTGCAGAAAGGATTTCATCTGAATCCTGATTCAGAATCTATCAGAGTCTAGTGTACTATACAACATCTCATGGTTCAAATCCTTGTTTAGCCACATTAGGTAAGTTAGATTTGTGTCTTTCCTAATAGGGATCTCACCTGAACCTTGTTAGACTATGGAAATGTCCTGGTAATAAGGATATCAAATCAACCATAGATATTTTTAAGACTTGTGAAATAGTGGAACCTTGGAATAACTTGCCATTAGTACTTCATATTAAGAGTAATACTAAATTAGGTAAATAATCATTTATAGGTTATTTTGTATTGTCAAGTTAGAACTAAGGATTATGTTAAAATAACTTTTCTAGATTAGAACTAGTTACCTTAAGAGTGTTGACTTATCAATTTTAAATCATTTGATACAGGAGGATATCCAGTTTTCTTGACTACCTGTACTTTCTCAGAGCAAGGCAAGTACACTCTACGGTCTTGTACATTTCATTATATCCTGTGCTTTCTTGATTGACAAACTGCAACACGACATGTATTTCTGGTGGTCATGTTCCTTGTTCTTATTACTTATACCTGGGGTGGGGAAATATACTATTTATGTGACCAAACCTAAGAAATAACTCAGGTGTGTTTAGCTTGGACCCCGCATCATGTACGCGGGTCCTAAGCTGTACCATTCATATGCTTTCATGTGTTTACCCCTAGCCGGTCACATACTTAGTTATATTTCAAATATTGTACACACATTCAGGAGATATATCATATACTTAGTTCCTATGATTCCTGAGATACCATGTTCTTTCATGTTCTTATATATCATGTTCTTTCATGTACTTTACACACCATGTTCTTTCATGTACTTTATTCACCACGTTCTTTTTTGTACTTTTCATACCATGTTTTATTGTACTTAATATCATGATGTCTTGTTCATTACCTAGAACTGTACTTACTCCGCTCCTGAATAGGATATGTTGCAGGTGAGTTAGAGGCCCTATGCGACACTTATTATGGCCGAGAGCCAGTTGATGCTGGAGAGCTAGCTGGAGCTGCTTGTGACTTAGATGCTGCAGAAGCCTAGAGCTTTACCTTTAGCACTTTATATTTTCCTGTATTGAGACTAGTAGACTTACTTTCATTTGCTGGAATGTAATAAATTCTTAGATTTGTACTTTACTCTGGGTTTGGGACACATTTATAGATGCTGAGTTTTCATACTTGTCTTGATATCTGGTTAGTTTTCCTAGATTGGTACAGCTTACTTTGTTGTGTCTAACAACAAAGGCTGGGCATGTCCGACTCGTGTCCGATTATTCGGGAGTGGGTCGTGACATGTTTTTAGTGGTGGCCCATGCAGGCTCCATCCTAATGGTACCTAGGTATTAGAGTACTATTGGGGAACTTAATTATACTAGGGAAACTTGATCACATTATAGAAAAATCGAGAAATAAGGGATATCAGGTTTCTCAGGTGCTTTGATATTATAAAAACATTATTTATTAGGATTTAGGGTTTGACAATCAACGAAGTTTTTTTTTCTATTACAGGATGGTCACTACGAGGAAGACCGCGGATCAGCCCAGAGTTGCAGGCAGTTCTGGAGTTGCAGGCAGTTCGGATCAAGCCGCACCAGATGTTCCAGCAGATCAGCTTCTACCACCACCTACGATCTTTCTGTCGCTACCCTCGACGATGATGTTTGACGGTGCTCAGGTGATGGCGATTTTCTAGCAGTTTATGGAGGCCAGAATCACCAGGTTGTGCAGTTTAGGGAGGCTCAGAATCAGCAGGCCGTACAGTTCAGAACGATCGTCGTCGACGTACTAAGGACTCGAGCACAGAGATCAGGGACGGCCAAGGAGTACCAAAACCTCTGCCCGATGGACTTCTAGGGCAACGAGGGGATTGTCTATACAGACGAATGGTTGGAGAATGTGGAGAGGACCTTGAAGATGGCACAGATTCCAAATAACCTGAGGGTGGAGGTGGCTAGTATGCGACTCTTGGACTTGGCCAGAGCTTGGTACCAGGAGGAGCCCCAGTTGGCAGAGCACCAGGTGTCTTGGGCTGATTTCAAAACTCTGTTCAAGGAGAAGTTTTTCCCTGATGTGGAGCGAGATGAGTTGAGGATGCAGTTCGAGACGCTGCAGCAGGGGACGATGATGGTTGCACAGTACACTTCAGAGTTTACTAGGCTCAGCAGTTTCGCAAAGAACCTAGTCAGAGCTCCGGAGGACAGAGCATGGAGATTCAAGAAGGGCCTCACCAGGGAGCTGCGACAGGCGGTGGCGATTAGTCAGGCGATGACGTATGCGAGCATCCTCAAAATTGCTCAGACTATAGAGAAGGAGGAAAGCCAAAGGCTGAAGAGGGATCGGAACATGGGCAGCAAAAGTTTCCAGGCACCAGCGAAGAGGGTCCAGACTCAGATCCAGGCGAGGCCACAGCAGCAGCAGCAGCAGCATCACCGTTCAGCCAGAGCTCCTGCACATCAGCATTAGAGACAGCATCTGGTGACTAGTTGTGCCTGTTGTCATCTCCTCGGACACCATATCGACGAGTGCCACAAGAGGTTAGGACTTTGTCTCTTTTGCGGATCAGATGCACATCAGATGAGGGACTGCGCTCATGCTACAACTCGACTAGCAGGAGGACCCCGATGAGCTGGAGGACCACCACCTGTACCACCCAGAGCTCTACCAGCTGTACCACAGAGAGGACCAGCTTTATCCACTCAGCAGCAGCAGTTTCTACAGCGTCAGCAGAGGGGAGGACCGCAGAAAGGACGTGCTTATGTCATGGCCACAGTTGAGGAGGATGAGGCAGTTCCAGATGTGATCACAGGTTCTATACTTTTACATTCATTTCCTGTTATTGCATTGTTTGATTCTGGAGCCACCTATAGCTTTGTATCATATGAGTTTCTGCATAGACACGGCTTCACACCTAAGCCCACTAGGAGGAACTGTCGGATTATGACAGGAGGAGGGGTAGTACCAGTGAGTGAGATGGTGGAATGCCCTATCACTATTGTTGGAAGAGAAATTAGAGCTCGAATTTTAGTGATGCCACTGCCCGGATTTGATATAGTCCTCGACATCGACTGGATGAGCGAGTAGTTTGCCGTAATAGACTGCCATGAAGGGAAGGTAATCTTCAGCCCGCCAGGAGTTCCACCGTTCGAGATCAGCAGACGAATTACAGAGAGGCCAGAGGGAGTCTACTTCGGAGCAGTTGTCGAAGACGAGGAGTTGCCGCACCCGTTGATTGCAGAGTATCTCAACGTCTTCCCCAAGAAGTTGCCAGGATTGCCGCTGTAGAAGCATGGAAAAGAACAGGAAAATCCATGTGGCTCAAAATAGATGGAGTCTCATACGGTTCAAAGAAACTCTCAGCGCTTCATGCGTCTCAAGAGTTTTATACGGCTCAAAAGACGCCAACATAGCCATGCGGCTCGAGTAAAGGCCACGTGGCCTTATGCGACTCGCCTCTACAGCTGGACATTAAGCAGTGGCCACATTTAATGCTCTGACACAATAAGGCAGCTCTGACAGAAAGGTGAACTGACAGCTCTGACATAAAGCTGCAATGATGACTCTGACATAAAGGCGTGCTCCTAGGGAAATAAAGAAAATCTTTATAGCTGGCACGATCCATCAAATCCCAAAGTCTTCCATACGATTTTGACACGTGGCCAGCCACATGCGGTTCAGGTGGAGGCCACCCCCATGTGGCTGCTACTCTCATGCGGCTCGGATCATGGAGACCATCTTCATGCGGTTCAAATCCTGAGAAGCCACCCCCATGCGGCCGCTACTCTCATGCGGCTTGGATCATGGGGACCATCTCCATGCGGCTTAAATACTGAGAGGCCACGCCCATGCCGCCTTGACACATGGCCAGCCTTATGCGGTTCAGTAAGAAACCACCCTTATGCGACTCAGATTTCGGAGGCCACACCTATGCGGCTACCACCTTCATGCGGTTCAAATCCTGAGGAGCCACCCTCATGCGGCTCCGCCAAGACACCATGTCCTTGTGGCTCGCGGTTAGGACATGTGGCAGAAGATCAAACCCCTCCCCCCCTCCGGCGTCCCTATGGCTCGCAGCATAATGATAGTTGGACACGCTATCCACTCAGATTTGTTACTATCAACAAATCCCAACAACCAGATTTAGTGCAATCATCATAATTATCCGGATCAAATCAGATTTATTACAATCAAGCAGATTGAACACGTGGCAGGAGATCCGAGCTTGTCATAACAAATCACGAACGTTCGTGGAAATCAACATTAATTGCCCATACGGATTTGGCACAATCAACATTAACTGCCCAGATTTGTTGTAATCAAGATTAATAGCCCGGATTAATTGCCAACAAAACAGGATCAAGGAAAATGGTAATTAATCCCCAAACCGTCGACTTTTTAAGGGGCAATCTTTGTAAACCATAATGATCACACCCCACTCCTATAAATAGCAAGGTGCCATTCCCTTACAAACCCCTGGCTGGACACACAGAGAGAAAAAGGAACGCACAGAAGAGTCTCTCCACACATTTCGAGAGCATTTCTTTATCAGAGCCAAGGCTACGTCCGATCGTCCAAGGAGTAAGGCAGAGCTACCGTTGCTTTCCCGAGCCTCTACCGTCATTCCCCAGAATCAAAAATAAACAATCTTACTTAGATTGCTGTACCTAGGTTTTCATTCCTAGGCTTTCTTTGTACGAGCGAGTTTGTATTGTGAGTCTAAGTTCAGTCCTCCTATAAAATTGTTCTGTACTTTTATAATCAATGGCAAACACGATGGCGACTCTGCTGGGGACTAACTTCTCCACGGCTGAGGAGTTGGTGACGCAATCGGACGCAGCCAAACTTGGCTCCACTCAACTGATGCTGGTCGCCCGGTTCGACCAGCAGGCGTTTGAAGAAATGCTCTCCGACGGGAGCGCTGGCCCGGTCCAGCGGCGAGCCCTTACAAAGAAGGCTCGCAAGGAGTGGAGACCCAAATCATCCGTTCCTCCCCAAGCTCTCGAATAAGTACTCTTTGTTGCCCGAGACGGCGGAGAAGTCTCGCTTGCGGCCCCACATCAGGCCATAGAGGACTCTGCTGTCCCCGAGTCCGGCAGAAGAAAATAATACGATGTTGAACTTCCAGGCGTAGAGAGGAACTCTATGCGGCCCAAGCCGCATAAGGGCACCAGCCGCATGAAGAAGGCTCATGTGGCCACAACTGCCAACCGCATAAAAAAGGCTCATACGGCCGCAACCACCAACCGCATGGAGAAAACTCATGCGGCCACAAAAGTCAGCCGCATGCAGAAAGCCCATACGGCCAAAACTGCCAGCCACATGCAGCCTAAACGGCCACGACTTCCAACCGCATCCCGAAGGTTCATGCGGTCACCGCTTCTAGCCACATACAGAAGGTTCATGCGGCCATAAAAGACAGCCGCATGTAGATAGCCTGCATGGCCACCGATCCCAGCCGCATACCATCTGTCCCATGCGGCTTACGATCAGTCTTTGACCGCCTCTCATGCGGTCCTGACCTTGGAGGCTCTTTGGAGTATATGCCAGACTCTGTTGTGATCAACTTGGACTCTTTCTATTATGCACTCTCGGTTGCCAAAGGGAAGAAGTCTAGGACGGCACGGGCTCGTCGAGCTCAGTCGGCTGTCCCAACTTCTGACTATCAGGGCGTCCCGCTTACTATTACGCGGGTCCCTGATGGAAGGTTGTACAGAACTATCCGTGTCCAGCCCTCGGCGGCCAACGAACGGGATAGTTATCAAGGATCTCACAACAACGATCAAGGGCAAGTACTCGTACTACCCCCACATAAGGGTGCATGCAGGATGCCAACACACTCATGTGCTCAGAACTCCCGGGCCAACAAAATGAGTGACTTGCGTAACATGATTATTCACAAACGCAAGCAAAGAAACGAAAACTTGGTGTGCAGAGAGTCATGTCGGGGACATCACTACACCCAAGTCATTGTCAGCTGCTGCTGCAACAAAGCGGCAGTAAAAGAAGACCGACGGTCTGTCTTCCAACGACTGTACCACCCAAGCTCAGAGGATGAGGCACTCTTCGTCGCCTCCTGCAATTCTGCTCTAAAGATTCCTGGCTGCGGGAGAGGGAAGAAAACAAATGTCTCCAGTCCAAAAATCTCAACCGGTATAACCAAGAAACTCTTTTCTAAGCGGTTGTCTACCACCGTTATAGGAGGAGTTTACCAAGGTACCCGCTCAAAGACAAAATCTGCCACGCTTGGAGATTAATCGTCCACATCTCTGGGAGACACTGGAGCCAGGGGTAGCACTCCTTCAAATATCCACGATAATTCGGTGTTCCAAGAAGATAATCTAGGAGAAACAGTTCACCCAACAGATGTAGCAGATTTCGACGTCCACGAGGACGTCCACAACTCTCAAAACGAGGCAAGCTATGAAGCTGGGAGTACCACTTCTTCCGAGTCTGAACCAGAGAAGAACATTCCTATATACCCTAACGACTTCTCTGTACAAGGGTATGACTCATAGGGCACGTCCTCCACCGTTCCTTCCATCTCTCCTCATGTAAGGATGGTGTTCATGACGGATAGTAACCAAGATGGTCCCAGTGATTGCCAATGTATTGACACTCTGGAGGGCATATTGCATACCTTGGTCAAGTCTATAGACGAGATCAAAGTGGCCTTTCCAACTTTGCAAGGAAGGACACTTGGCCAAACAAACGTGGGACCCGCGGTTAATGCGGACTCAAACTCAGCCGTACCAAACCCGGGTGATAATCCTCCTGAAATATCGGCCCCCAACGCTGCAGACTAGGCCAAGGAGGCAAGAAAAGAGGTCTAGGAGCTCCGGGCCATGTTCTACGCCCGAGACAACTGCCAAGACCTCAGGATACGACAACCGTATCCTGCTGCGTGGAGAGATGTTCCCTTCCCACCAAGATATAAACCATTTAACATCAATCCATATAATGGAAAGATATCTGCAAGCAGGTACATCACCTACTTCAAAGTCACAATTGACCATCTGCCTCATGACGATGCCATCCTTACGCGGTTATTCATCGGGGCACTGGAGGGGGTCGCCTTCGACTGGTACCGTAACTTGTCGGACAATTGTATCCATTCCTTTGCCGGCTTCAAACGTATGTTCCAGGAGAGGTTCTACGAAGTAGGACAAGATGTGACAATGTCCACCCTCATGGATGTTGTCCAGGGAGAAAAGGAGGTGACAAGAAACTATATCGAGCGGTTTCGTTAAACCGCAATGAAGTTGCCTTCCGGTAATCCTGATTCCTCCTTAATTGAAATTTGCCAAAAGCGGCTGCTTTCTACGATCAGCCTCTGGATGGGCGAAAGACAATTTAAGGATTAGAAGACTTTCATTATCAGCACCACTAGCGCAGAAGACAAGTCAAAGAAAGCCAGCCAACTGGGACTGCACGTATCAGAAGGAGAGGACAAGGGCAAACGCCCTAACACCAGCAGCAACAATGGTGGTAACCCCTCCAACAATCGAGACAACAAGGGCAAACAAGCTATGGTGGTCGACACAGCCCCGAAGCCCGACACCTACTCCTTCGAGGACGGCCATGTCAAGCCCATCTTGGACATGCTCATACAAGGAGGTCGAATTCAGCTCCCTCTTCCAAGGCGTGAACCTCGTCCTGTAGAGATGTAGAGCCCCAAGTATTGCCACTACCATCGCTATGTCTACCATGCTACACAAGACTGCTACCAATTAAAGCGATACATCCAGTATCTCATCGATTCTAAGGCCCTGGCCATTGATTTCGAAGAGGTGACCGTGGCAGCCAATATGGTGTCAGTACAATTCGGCAGCTTCCCTCCGATAAAGACTCAAGATGGAGTAGTGCCCATTCCTAGAGAAATGATGGAAGTCGTTAACCTTCCACCTCCTCAAGACCAGGCTGCTGGTCTAGTAACCCTTACCACATCACGAAGGGAGATCATGTGGGTTCATTCGGACCTGGTACCTGAAGTGACTCAGTCCGTACCTTCCTCCACCAACAAGAAGAAGAGTAGGAAAGTCAAATCATGCCGCACAATCTCGGCCGAGGTCGAAGAAGCTACTGCTGTTGTTACCCGCTCCGGCGCACAAACCCAACCTCCATCGGGTAACTCGACTGAAAATCATCAGCCAACAGCTGCTGATACTCCAGGACCTTCTCAGCCTTCGACGACCGACAAGCCTAGGCTAAAGGAGACTTGCTTCAACAAACCGCTCCGAAAAGAGACGCCTCATGGGCTGGAGAGGCCCTACAACTTTGACATCTTGGCACAATTGGCCAACACACCCGCCAAATTGTCGCTATACGAGCTCCTGAGGCTCTCCAAGGATGTTCACGTCGCACTGAGCGAGGCACTCCAGAATGCCGACGCATATCTGGCTCAGTCGAATCTTACTGGGGAAAGCTTGCCTGCAGATCTCCAAGACAGCGCTTGCACAAGCGTAATGCCTAACATCGTCTTCACTCTGCAGGATATGTTATCAAGACCAACCTACACGATCGCCCTCTATATTATACTGGGCACATTGGTGATATCAAGGTGGATCGGATGCATATTGATCCCGGTTCATCCATAAGTATCATCCCTAAGAGCCTACTACACCATTTGTGCATCCTAATGCATCGCCTGACGCTGACAAGTACCGCCATCAGCGGTTTCAATTCAGGCAGAAGTGACCTGTTAAGTCATAGATGCAGACACTTCCTATAACATTCTCCTGGGGTGTCCTTGGATACACGATTACATGATCGTGCGCTCCACACTGCACTAGTGCTTTAAGTACGTTGACAAGCACGGCTTCGTGAGGACAGAATTTGTCGACATCGATCCCTTTAAAGGGGTCGAATCTTACTACTCAGATTCATGCTTGTACAAGAAGTGAAAAAAACACCTTGCCGAAGGAGATACTCAAGCTCAAACTGAGGCGGCCATTGGATTGGAAGAACCTTTGACAATCCACCTCCAAACACGCAAACCTGGCAAAACTGTACCCCTTACGGCCACTCTGCGTAAGGACGCAATCATCTTCTCTGCACAGGAAGAGCTGTCATGCCCCAGAACCAGAATACTGGAGAGCGGGGGACAGACACAGCCAGCTACGTACATTGAAGTGAATCTCACATCGTAATACGGTCACGGCTGTCTAGATGCATGAGGGTTTACTACAAGCCATCAGTCTCTTAAGGTCAACAACAAGCCTTGTGTCTCAATCTCAAGCAACCAGTAGATATAACAAGATGGTAGATCATCAGACATACAAAGTAAGGCATCCCATACATTACATATTCAGATGATCATGAAGCTAGTCATACAAAATACGAAGACTAGCAAGAGTTTAAGTCATACATGATCAACCCTAGGATTTGTCAATCATGCTACTGCCCGTAGGCAGACAGTAAATAAAGTTACAAACGAGCTAACACTTGCTCGGCGGCTAACGCCTCAAAAGAATATTTTTACAAGGGAGTGGGAGAGCAAAATAAAACCCACTCGTTGTCGGGATTCCTTCTAGTGTTCACCATCTGGCAGGAAGGTTGGGAGATCCTCGGTAGCTGCTCCGAAATCTGGCCATACAAAACCAGCTGGGTCAGACCCCAGAAAGAGCAAGTGCCACAAAGGAGGCTTCACTTAAGAACTAAAACCAGCATGTCAGCACATAAATCATAGATGAAATAACATAAGACATGAGTTAAAGAGATCATGATGATAAATGATAAGATAACTAAAAGACTATTCCGGTAACCAAGTTACAACCCGTAAACCAAACAAGGACCGGGGTTGTAACCCTTCACCTGAACAGAACTTAGCCTCGAACCAATTATCGATAAAGTAAAACATAAACAAGCATGTCCGGAGATATCCATGCACTGGATCTAGGCAAGGCTAGACAAGATAGGACTCCATCCATCATTCACGGCCAAGAAAAGAGTACGGCTTGATACTTAACTAACTAGGGTTATCACAAGCTTAGTTACTAGCAAGATGCAATGCGGTACGCCTACGGCCACAAGCCCTGCAGACTATCCAGGTTATCCTGACGCAAGGTTCAAGCTTAGAGTTATCATGCCTTGCTAGGTGACTTGGATGCAACACATGACAGTGTGCATAGTAATTATTTCATGTAGTGCCCCACATAACAGTGAGCTGGAAATGTGCCCTACTCGTCGGCAGGCTACAAGTCCATCAAGGAAGGCGCCCAGATAACGGGATTGCTTGTAGCCGGAATACCTTTCTATATGCTCTACTTGATCAATCTAGTCATTAACCTAGTCAGATTCGGTATGAATCCCTGACCGTGGTAACCAGGGATACATGTCCTAGACATGATGCGAGACAAGACTGGTTGCTTACATAAGCACATTCAATACAATTACCCACGGTGTCAAGAATTCACTTAGCATGTCAAGTTAGCCGTCGCAACAGCGTATCAAGGTTATCGTGTCAAGATTACTTGTCAAGGGTGCACCACGACGGGTCACCATCATGTCATGTTACTTATCAAGATTACTTATCAAGGCAAGGGTGCGGCACGACGGACCACCATCAAGAATTATCATGTCAAATTACTTGTCAAGAGTGTACCACGGTGGGTCACTAGTCATGCAATTCCATCAGTAAGCCTTGTTCCGATTAACATTCATAAATACTGTCATGATCATATCTGATTCATGTCAAGTTTACATCAAAGGCGTAAGGATATAAAATGGCTATAAATTCATAAAAGGGGAATATGGGGACACAAGGCACCCAAGAGGGGGAGCAAGGGGTAGCGTACGCTCAGGACAGCGTACGCCAGGGTCATGCGTACGCTCAAGATAGCGTACCCAAGGGGCATGCGTACGCTCAAGTCAGCGTACGTTCAGGCCAGGGCACGCTCAAGTCTGCATACGCTCAGGCCAGGGCACGCTCAAGTCTGCGTACGCAAGAGACACGCTTCCAACAGGAAGCGTACCCAAGTCTGCGTACGCAAGAGACACGCTTCCAACAGGAAGCGTACCCAAGTCTGCGTACGCAAGAGACACTCTTCCAATAGGAAGCGTACCCAAGTCTGCATATGCTGCGCTAAAGAGCGCGCGCAGCTCAGTGGCGTAAGCTAAAAAGCTCGGCACACTGCTCACTGTCTTCTCCAAACCAGCAAGAACTCCATTGTTAAACCCAAAGCTTCAAAGTTCATAACTTGGTCAAAATAAGTCCAAATCCAACTTTTCAAAGGTCAAAATTGGATAGAAGAAAATTTTCCACCATATGGAACCATCAAAACTTGAAAACAAAGAAGTTTGATAGATCAAAACCACCAAATCCGAAAATAACTAATTTCTAGATCTACAAGATTTAAAGCCTCAAAATAGAAAATGACAAGTTCTAATGTGTCTTAGAAACATGAGGAGAAGCTAATGGAACAATAAAATAGGCTCTCTTGTAGAAGCAAGTTGCACTTGCCTATGGGTGTGGAGAGTTGGGTGGAGGAAGAAGAAGAAGAAATTAATGGAGGATGTAATGAAGAGAGAGAGTGTTGGTAGAGTTTTTAATGAGGGTGGGATGTGGTGAGTTGAGGGTGGAGCATAGGCTAAGGTGTTCCAATACACATTAAACCAAACCAAACCAACCCAAACCAATTAAAATCGAGCCATGTCAAAACCCAAAATACGAGAAATACCGAAATTCCACAAGTTGAGAAAATAAAAATACATGCCAAAAATCTAGATACGAGTATAAATACGAAATACGGGAAATACGAAAAATACAAAAAAATGAGGGTGACAACTCTACCCACCTTAAAAGAATTCTGTCCTCGGAATTTAATTAAGAGGCTAGAGATGTCGAACAAGCTATATCAATTGCAGACAATACAGAACTAGTAGTCAATCAAGCAATCATTCATGCAAGCAAGGAACTTAAGCATGAGGCATAAGAAGACATTATACCTTACGAGTCAAACAGGTCGGAATATCGCGATCGGATATCATCCTCACGCTTCCATGTTAACTCACCCAAAGAGTGATGACCCCAAGCAATACGGACTAACTTGATAGTCTTGTTCTTGAGTATCTTCTCCCTCCGGTCTAATATGGATACGGGTCTCTCCTCATACGAAAGGTTGGTACCAACAACCAATTTCGAATGATCAAGAAAATGACTCGGATCCGGGATATACCGTCGTAATTGGGATATATGAAAGACATCATGTACCTCACGTAACGACGGCGGAAGAGCAAGACGATAGAATACATCACCTACTCGCTCTAGAATATCAAACGGCCCTATATACCTAGGACTGAGCTTTCCCCCTACGCCGAATCGAATGACGCCATGGGTAGGCGAGATCCTAAGGAATACGTGGTCGCCGATAGAAAATTCAAGGGGACGCCGATGAGAATCGGCCCAATGACGCTGGCGATCTTGGGCAACTCGAAGATGATCTTGGACTTGTCTGACCACCTCAATAGTCCGCATCACTATCTCTGGTCCAAGCATTTGACTCTCACCGATATCGTCCCAAGCTAAAGGAGATCTGTATTTCCTACCGTACAAGGCCTCGAAAGGTGCCATCTGGATACTAGCCTGGAAACTGTTATTGTACGAAAAATCTACGAGATGCAGGTGATCTTCCCATGAACCACCGAAGTCGAGTGTACATGACCGTAGCATGTCTTCAAGAGTCTGGATCGTACGTTCTGACTGACCATCTGTTTGCGGATGGTAGGCTGAACTGAACTTGAGACGAGTCCCCAAACTCTCTTGAAGACTCCGCCAAAAGTGCGAGGTGAATCTTGAATCTCTGTCGGACACAATACTGACTGGCACTCCATGTAATCTGACTATCTGCCTGAGGTACATCTCTGCAAGCTGATCCGTCGACTGACCGATTCTGAAAGGAAGAAAATGAGCTACCTTCGTGAGATGATCAACTATAACCCAGATGGCATCCCTTCCAGCTGGGGATCTAGGTAATCCAGTTACAAAATCTATTGTAATGTGCTTCCATTTCCATTTCGGGATCGGTAAAGGTTGAAGAAGTCCAGCTGGTCTCTGATGTTCGGTCTTAACTTGTTGACAAACTAAACAACGAGAGACAAACTGGGCTATCTCCCTCTTCATGCCATTCCACCAAAAATACTGCCGAATATCACGATACATCTTCGTACTACCGGGGTGAATAGAATACTGAGAACTGTGGGCTTCTGCCATGATTTTCTGTCTGATATCACCACTGGGTACACAAAGATGCCTCCTATGTCAGAGTGTACCATCTTCATGAATACACAACTCTGGTCTCTGTCCTGCCACACATCCTGTCCTAAGCCGCAGAAGCTTAGAGTTCGTGGACTGAGCTAACTTGATCCTCTCAACTATGCTGGACTGAACTTGCATACTGGCCATCAATGCCACACTGGAAGGAAGAACAACTTCAATACCCATCTTCTGAAGATCTGCCAACAACTCTGGCTGTGCCATTAGAAAATAAACTCCGGCTCTCCTGCTCAATGCATCTACTACCACGTTGGCCTTCCCAGGATGATACTGCAAGCTGATGTAATAATCCACAAGTAGCTCTAGCCATCTCCTCTGACGTATATTAAGATCCTTCTGGGTAAACGCATACTTTAGACTCTTGTGGTCGGTGAAAATCTCTACCCGATCTCCATACAAATAATGTCTCCAAAGTTTTAATGCAAAAACTACGGCTGCTAACTCTAGGTCATGGATTGGGTAATTCCTCTCATGGTCACGAAGTTGACGTGGCGCATAAGCGACTACCTTACCATGCTGCATCAAGACACATCCTAATCCCTTGTCGGATGCGTCGCAATAAACTGAAAATCCTCCCGTCCCGTCGGGAAGAGTGAGAATGGGGGCCATCATCAATCTCTGCTTCAACTTCTCAAATGAACTCTAATACTCTGCTGTCCAAGCAAACTGCACATCCTTACGGGTCAACTGCGTTAGTGGCGCTAAAATTCGAGCAAAGTCTGACACAAAATGTCTGTAATAGCCGGCCAGTCCGAGGAAACTTCGAACTTCTGCAACGGTGCTAGGTACTGACCATGTCTCTATAGCCACTATCTTCTGGGGATCAACTTCCACTCCACCTCTGGTGATGATATGACCCAAGTACGAGATATGATCCAACCAAAACTCGCAATTACTGAACTTCGCGTACAACTGGTGCTCCCTGAGAATCTAAAGAACTACATAAAGATGCTGCTCATGCTCTTGCTCGTTCTTGCTATAGACTAAGATGTCGTCTATGAACACTATCACGAACTGGTCCAAATAGGGCATGAAGATACGATTCATGAGGTCCATGAATACGGTCGACGCATTGGTCGCTCCAAATGGCATAACAAGGAACTCCCAATGTCCATACCTAGATCTGAATGCTGTCTTCGAGATGTCCTGTACTATGACTCTGATCTGATGGTACCCTGACCGTAAGTCAATCTTCGAGAATACTGCCGCTCCCCTGAGCTGATCAAATAAATCATCTATTCTTGGTAAAGGATATCTGTTCTTAATGGTTACAGAGTTCAAGGTACAATAATCAACACATAATCTTGACGTACCATCCTTCTTCTTCACAAGAAGCATCGGAGCTCCCCAAGGTGATCCGCTAGCACGAATGAATCCCTTGGTTCTAAGTTCTTCAATCATCTTATACAGGACCTCCAACTCCGATGGTGCCATCCTATAGACTCTCTCTGACACTGGTGCCGTCCCTGGAATCAAGTCGATAGTGAACTTTATTTCTCTCTCTGGGGGCATGCCTGGAAGCTCTTCGTGAAATACGTTAGGAAACTCTTCTACAACTCTGGAAAACTGAACTGCTGCTGCTACGGCCATCCGCAATGCTGGGGAAGAAGGTTCTACTCCGCCTCGAGAAAATGAAAACTCTGGCTCACCGGGAACACTAAAAATAATCTTACCGACATGGCAATCTATACTAGCATACTGGTCCCTCAACCAATCTATTCCTAGGACCACATCACAATCGGCCATCGGGAACTCTATCAACCTAGCGAGAAACTCTCTACCGCTGACTACGATTTGACACGAGGAAAATACCCTATCTACACCCACAAGTTCGTTACCAGTAAGTATATTGAGCCTTACTGATAATGACTCGGGCTCCAGTCCTATCCGTGTCGCGAATCGTACAGATACAAATGAATGCGATGCACCTGAATCAAATAATACTGATGCAGAAAAAGAGTTGACGAGAATAGTACCTGCCACCACCTCACCTAATGCCAACTCCTCCTCTACGGTCAAAGCCATCGCTTGACCTTGCCCTCTGGGTGCTGGTCCCCTCTGCTGGAAACCTCTCTGGCGGTTCTGAACCTGAGCTTGGACCTGGGCATACTGTTACGGTCGCTGCTGCTGGAATGCCTGAGCCTGAGACGGCAATGGCCTCGGAGGCTGATACTGCTGCTGCTGTACTAGTGCTGGTCCCCTTACTGAGGGACTAGTCTGGGCCGATGAGGATGAACCGGCTCTCTGTGGACAGGACCCTATCATGTGATCCGGTGCCCCACAAGCCAAACACAATCCTTGTGCTCGGCGACATTCTGACACTACATGCCCTGGCTTTCCACAATGAGTGCAGTCCATTGTGGAAGACTGCCTCCGCTTCTGCTGCTGAGGATACGTCGCAGTCGAATGCTGAATCGACGTAACTGATGCTGCCCTCCTCGGAGCCCCAATGGTCAAGGCCCTAGCTGCCGGGGCTGGGGCTGAAGACTGGATCATCTGACCATGGGACCGCTTCCGTCCTCCAGTTCTGTCTACAATTCTCTGCGAGGTATACTCATGCCTCTTAGCTGCCCGTAAAACAGCATCAAAGGTCTGATGCTCAAACTGCTCCACTGCTAGAATGATCTCTAGGTGGAGTCCCTGCTGGAACCGCTGCGCTCGATCAAACTCGGTTGCCACCAAAGTAGGAGCAAACCGACTCAGTCTTGAAAACTCGGCCGCATATCCATCGACCGTCCTGCTCATCTGCCTGAGATTGGTGAACTTCATCTGTAGGTTATGCCGAGCCACAGCATCGAAGTACTTGATCTGAAACTTATCACTGAATACCGCGCATGGAACAGGCGTTGCCAAACCAACTGCCATCATCGCCCACCAGGTGCGGGCTAGGTCCAATAATTATAGACGTACCACAGCTACTTTCTCTCCTTCTGGAGTCTTGGCTGCATCTAAGATAATCTCAATTTCCAGGAGCCACGCATCGGCTGAAATAGCGTCTTCACTCCCATCAAAGAAGGGAGGGTTGAGGCGCTTGAAACTGCTAGCCGCACTATTTCCTTGATGACCCACACGGCCCATGGCATCCTGTACTGCCTGGTGCAGGGCATCGCCCCGACGATCTTGAGATGCAAGCAATGTCCTGATGAGACCCACCAAGGTGCCATCGTCAGGCTCTGCAGGTTGGACTGGCTGAACTGGGGGCTCGGGGTCCCCGGAATGCATAACTCGGGAGGCCACTCCAGAGTGCTGGGCTTGGTCTCCAGGTTGCTGTTGGTCCACTGGAGGTACTCCGCCTTGCTGATCGGTAGGACCAGGAACAATGCCGCTGAAGGAAACGACATAGGGAACAATAAGAAAGGACCATGATAGATCGAGGATATAAACATGTGATCAGGTCAAGGATTCTGAAAGATCAGAAGGCACGAGTAGAGATCAAAGGCGAGTGCTGATTGAGACATCTATCCGGTAAAACCCTCACACATCTTGATCTACAAGACCTGCATGGGCCACCACTTAAACCGTATCACGCCCCAGAACCAGAATACTGGAGAGCGGGGGACAGACACAGCCAACTACGTACATTGAAGTGAATCTCACATCGCAATACGGTCACGGCTGTCTAGATGCATGAGGGTTTACTACAAGCCATCAGTCTCTTAAGGTCAACAACAAGCCTAGTGTCTCAATCTCAAGCAACAAGTTGATATAACAAGATGGTAGATCATCAGACATACAAAGTAAGACGTCCCATACATTACATATTCAGATGATCATGAAGCTAGTCATACAAAATACGAAGACTAGTAAGATTTTAAGTCATACATGATCAACCCTAGGATTTGTCAATCATGCTACAGCCCGTAAGCAGACAGTAAATAAAGTTGCAAACGAGCTAACACTTGCTCGGCGGCTAACGCCTCAAAAGAATATTTTTACAAGGGAGTGGGAGAGAAAAATAAAACCCACTCGTTGTCGGGATTCCTTCTAGTGTTCACCATCTGGCAGGAAGGTTGGGAGATCCTCGGTAGCTGCTCCAAAATCTGGCCATACAAAACCAGCTGGGTCAGACCCCAGAAAGAGCAAGTGCCACAAAGGAGGCTTCACTTAAGAACTAAAACCAGCATGTCAGCACATAAATCATAGATGAAATAACATAAGACATGAGTTAAAGAGATCATGATGATAAACGATAAGATAACTAAAGGACTATTCCGGTAACCAAGTTACAACCCGTAAACCAAACAAGGACCGGGGTTGTAACCCTTCACCTGAACAGAACTGTCACGCCCCAGAACCAGAATACTGGAGAGCGGGGAATGACTCAGCCAGCTACGTATTACGGGTAGATGAATACCGTATAATACGATCAATACTGTCTAACCAGACGAGGGGGTGCATACTACATAAAAGTCTCACTATGGTCACTTCACATCTATTGTCTCAATCGTTCAAACAAGAAACAGTAATAGAGAATATGTAAGATAAAGCAGTAAGGCGTCCCATACGCTTAAATCAAAATGTTCTTCATATCTGGCTTTACAAAACATAGCCAGAAGATATGGCAAGTATACACAATTGTTCGCATCTGCAGTCTGACTTAGTTACAATTATGTAAAGATAAGTACATGACAATCCGACTAACATGTCGGTGTCAAATGGCTAAGTATAAAGTAAATAACAAAATGAGCGGTGGAGTAAGGAACCCACTCGAGTCCTCCTGCGATCATTCCTCTAGTATTGACCATCTTGGAGGTGGAAGTAAGCTGAGTCCTCGGGAACCGGCTCTAAATCTGGCCATGCAAAACTAGAGAGGTTAGACCTCTAATAGCAAGTACCACAAAGAAGCACGATATGAAGGATTAAACCAGTAAGTAAAAGAATATAATAATAGATCTCTGCTTTCCAATAGGATTCACATAACATTACGACACTTCGAACCAACCTCTCAACCAAACAAGAACAGAAGTTGGCCCGTCATGTCCTGACATTCTGATCATCTCAGTTAGGCAACAGAGTAGGTACAGTACACAAACAAATCATCTTGAACGGCCAATCAACTCCTACGGCTTGCTATTGTGAGTCCCAAGTTATCCTGGACTTATGCAAATAGGGATTCCTCAGTTCTTACTATGTGCGAGCAAGGCTAGTCTATCCAGTCAATCAATTGCGCCAATCATGAATTAGACGAGTCCCAGCGGGACGCCCGTCATCAATATACAATATACAATAATAATATAAGCAGATACCGCTCCCTGCCCGTGTGGCAGGTTTACAGTATCTGTGGGAACCAGCCGACCTGTCGGGCACTGCTAGTCCCAAGAAGGCTGCCATATAAGAACTCGGGGATCCATTCTCTCCATGTAATCATTATTTTATTTAACTTAATAGTCTCTACGTTGAGTGAAATTCCATGCCGTGGATCATGGTCATTCAAGTGAGTACTTTCGTACGGGGTACGATATGCGCAACTCTACAACGATACCCGTGCGGCTAGGTTGTAGGTCTTACATAGCGTAATACAACAATCAAATCTAACCACGGAGTAATCATGCCTTGACCATAAAGTACACATGCTGCTTTGTAGAAAAATAAATAAATTGAAGCCTACACATGCCTGTATGTCAATATTCAGGATCGGCTAATCGATTACAATAGTTCATTACATGAACGTGTCTCATTCATTTAATTCAATAAGACGACTAGCCAGTCTCTTAGTTCCAACTAGGAACGCATCATCAATTTTAGTCAAGATAACCATTATTATCAATGGTGACAAGGCACGAAAGTCAATTAGTATTAAATAGGGTCGAGTCTACAACTCTCAGGGTTAAGTTCCAGTCTTACTGGGTATACATAAACCAGTCAAGACACAAGGCACGTTCTACACAACCATATATATTAAAATATTAACATGCTAAGATTTTCGAGTTCATGCAAAAAGCATAAGGATATAATAGGAGAACTATCATGCCACCATTAAATAAATAAATTATAGAACAAATAGAAATATCCAGGTCAGGAAGTCACGCCAACAAGTCTATGCTAAGGCCAACAAGTCACGCCAAGAAGTCTTAATATGAAGGAGTGAGCGTGAAAAGTGGTTCACGTTGGCACGCACAGCGTGAGTGTGAAGGGAAATTCACGCACGCACAGCGTGAGTGTGAAAAAGTAATTCACGCACGCACAGCGTGAGCGTGGAAAATGAGCGTGGAAAGTGAGCGTGGAAAGTGATTCACGTACGCGCGCAAAGACGTGTGCTTAACTCAAATGTCACGCTGGCACGTAAAGACGTGAGCGTAACTCAAAATTCACGCTAACACGTAAAGACGTGAGCGTGACCAAAAATTCACGCACGTACGTAAGAACGTGTGCATGACTAAAATTTCACGCACGTACGTAAGAACGTGTGCGTGACTAAAAATTTACGCTGGCACGTAAGAACGTGTGCGTGACTAAAAATTCACGCTGGCACGTAAGAACGTGTGCGTGACTAAAAACTCACGCTGGCACGTGAGAACGTGTGTGTGACTGAACCTTCGTTCCAAGCCAGAAATGAAGTTCCCATGGTTCAGAATGGTGAAGAATGAGAAGCTCTGCCATATGGAACTATCTATTTCGAAAGCACGCCAGGTTGGGTGATCAAAACCCATGGTCAACCGAAAACACAACAACTTAGATCTGTAAGAAACGAGCCAAGGAAATCAAAAATGCTAAGTAGTAAACTCTCTTAGAATCACAAGAAGAAGACAAATGAACCATAAAAATGGTTCTCCAAGTGGAAAGCAAGAAGCAAGATGTACTTGCCTTCTCCTGGTAGGTGGAAGAGAGTGGTGAGGAAGAAGAAGAAGTAATGGTGATGGAGAGTTATGAGGAGAGAGAAGGGAATGGGGGCTTTAAATGGAAGGGTGGTGGTAGGTGGGGGTTCATTGGGTCGGGTTCATTCGGATCCATCCAAGGCCAACCCAAAAGCAAAGCAGAGAGGTTAAAAGCAGAAAATAAAATACAGGAATAAAATTGCAGGAAATAAAATGCAGATAATTAATTAACATAAAATTAAAGGAATTTAAATACAGGATCATACATGATAAATATTAAATAAATATATATGAGTTGCACATGTATAAAAATACGCATTCTGGGAACGGGAAGTGACAAGAACTTAGCCTCGAACCAATTATCGATAAAGTAAAGCATAAACAAGCATGTCCGGAGATATCCATGCACTGGATCTAGGCAAGACTAGACAAGATAGGACTCCATCCATCATTCACGGCCAAGCAAAGAGTACGGCTTGATACCTAACTAACTAGGGTTATCACAAGCTTAGTTACTAGCAAGATGCAATGAGGTACGCCTACGGCCACAAGCCCTGCAGACTATCCAGGTTATCCAGACGCAAGGTTCAAGCTTAGAGTTATCATGCCTTGCTAGGTGACTTGGATGCAACACATGACAGTGTACATAATAATCGTTTCATGTAGTGCCCCACATAACAGTGAGCTGGAAATGTGCCCTACTCGTCGGCAGGCTATAAGTCCATCAAGGAAGGCGTCCAGATAACGGGATTGCTTGTAGCCGAAATACCTCTCTATATGCTCTACTTGATCAATCTAGTCATTAACCTAGTCAGATTCGGTATGAATCCCTGACCGTGGTAACCAGGGATACATGTCCTAGACATGATGCGAGACAAGACTGGTTGCTTACACAAGCACATTCAATACAATCACCCACGGTGTCAAGAATTCACTTAGCATGTCAAGTTAGCCGTCGCAACAGCGTATCAAGGTTATCGTGCCAAGATTACTTGTCAAGATTACTTGTCAAGATTACTTGTCAAGGGTGCACCACGATGGGTCACCATCATGTCATGTTACTTATCAAGATTACTTATCAAGGTAAGGGTACGGCACGACGGACCACCATCAAGAATTATCATGTCAAATTACTTGTCAAGAGTACACCACGACAGGTCACTAATCATGCAATTCCATCAGTAAGCCTTGTTCCGATTAATATTCATAAATACTGTCATGATCATATCGGGTTCATGTCAAGTTTACATCAAAGGCGTAAGGATATAAAATGGCTATAAATTCATAAAAGGGGAACATAGGGACACAAGGCACCCAAGGGGGGGAGCAAGGGGTAGCGTATGCTCAGGACAGCGTACGCTCAGGACAGCGTACGCCAGGGTCATGCGTACGCTCAAGACAGCGTACGCAAGGGGCATACGTACGCTCAAGTCAGCGTACGCTCAGGCCAGGGCACGCTCAAGTCTGCGTACGCTCAGGCCAGGGCATGCCAAGTCTGCGTACGCAAGAGACACGCTTCCATCAGGAAGCGTACCCAAGTCTGCGTACGCAAGAGACACGCTTCCAACAGGAAGCGTACCCAAGTCTGCGTACGCTACGCTAAAGAGCGCGCGCAGATCAGTGGCGTAAGCTAAAAAGCTCGACACACTGCTCACTGTCTTCTCCAAACCAGCAAGAACTCCATGGTTAAACCCAAAGCTTCAAAGTTCATAACTTGGTCAAAATAAGTCCAAATCCAACTTTCCAAAGGTCAAAATTGGAAAGAAGAAAATTTCCCACCACATGGAACCATCAAAACTTAAAAACAAAGAAGTTTGATAGATCAAAACCACCAAATCCGAAAATAACTAATTTCTAGATCTATAAGATTTAAAGCCTCAAAATAGAAAATAACAAGTTCTAATGTGTCTTTGAAACATGAGGAGAAGCTAATGGAACAATAAAATGGGCTCTCTTGTAGAAGCAAGTTGTACTTGCCTATGGGTGTGGAGAGTTGGGTGGAGGAAGAAGAAGAAGAAATTAATGGAGGAAGTAATAAAGAGAGAGAGTGTTGGTAGAGTTTTTAATGAGGGTGGGATGTGGTGAGTTGAGGGTGGCGCATAGGCTAAGGTGTTCCAATACACATTAAACCAAACCAAACCAACCCAAACCAATTAAAACCGAGCCATGTCAAAACCCAAAATATGAGAAATATCGAAATTCCACAAGTTGAGAAAATAAAAATATATGCCAAAAATCCAGATACGAGTATAAATACGAAATACGGGAAATACAAAAAAATGAGGGTGACAGGAGCAGATAATAATTCGACTACCAAGGACTGGCCAAGCGCCAAGACCCACGATAGAGCCACTAACAATCAGGCTGGCTAGAGCTAGCCAGCAACAAATAGAGGAGCTCAATCCCTCTGCCAAGCTGATGACGATTCATCTTTCCAGAATGAATCTGCAGCCGAACGCTAAGTCGGGGACGGCTAGCCAGCCAACAAATCCCCACCGAGTACCAAGCACCAAACTGGGGGTGGCTAGTACACCAACGACTCCACGTTCTGCTCCACCCATGGAGCCCCTGATGATTAAGCTGCCCAAATTATCCTTCTAGTCTTCAATGACACAGGAGGTGGTTGAAGAAGAGCCAGAGCTGGCCAAGTATGTGGCTGCTCACACTGATGTTCCATCCGCAGATGATGTAATCCTACTAAAAAAATACCTTACTTCATCAATAAAGGGTTATCTTTGAACTACCTAGAGCTTAATAAGCTTTATACAATGTATGCTATGGAACACGGTATAGGCACCCAGCTGCACACATAGGTGACAAGTGTCTATACCGCAAACCAACTTACTCCAGTGGAAGACGCTTATCGCATAATCGAGGGAGAGGATCATCCAATCATCTTCGGCCGAAAGAATGATCCACATCCCTTCAGGATAGAAGAAATTGATCTCGAACCCGACACCGAGAGACTGCCCCTTTATCTTATAGTTCTCGATCCAAGTACCTCATGCAAAAATAAGGGTATGATCTGGAAACTACGCCAGGCTTGAACTACGGCACTAGACGGCGATTACCCTTATAATTGCCTATCCCAGCTGGAAAATGTCACTACCACATTTCTAGTTTGAGGGTAAATTTGTCATTTTTGGGGTAATTTAAAATTATTAGTATTAATTAGAATTTATGGGAATTTTTAGGATTTATTTTGGATTTATTTGGACTAGTTTAATTTTTGACTAGTTTTGACTCATGTTGACCAACCTAGGAACTAACCCTATTTAGTTGGGCTTGGTTAGGTCAAGTGACTCTAGTCTAACCTAGTATGACTTAAGTTAGTAGTTATTGATTCATTAGAATATTAATTAGAAATTTAGGAATCAAGTGTTTTGATAAATGGCTTGTGGTTTCACAAGTCATTTTGTGACTAAACTTGATTGGACTAGCTAAACCTAGCTCAAACCCCACCCACACCAATCATGGCCAGCCACCTAGGTTAAACCTAGGGATTCCCCCACTATAAGTCCCTCCTAGTTTTTAGGGCTAGCCTCTTAGGGTTCTTTCAAAAGTTCTAAGGGAAGAGGTGAGTTCCATCTTCCAAAAATCATTAAAAATCCATTTTAAATCCTTTCTTCCCCAAACCAATTCCATTAGGACATAAAATCAATGCTCTTACTGCTGGTATAAATTTTTTGCAGGAAGACAACAATTTGTGAAAGTTTGGGTGGCTTGAGGAATCTCTCCATTTTAGCTTTTGTGAAGGCTTGTTCACCAATAGGTAACTTTCCCATTTCTCAATGAAATTTCATTTGGTCTTCACCAATAGGAAGCCCTCAGGGTCCCCCTAAGGTCTAGATAGGTTTCATGTCCAGTGTCGGTAGATTCGTGTCCATTCTGGACACGTATCAATCACTAGTCATAGGTGTTTGACAAAATACCTCAATGAGCATTTTGTATTAATTTCGATTTTGTTTTTGAATAGGAAATAGGGTTTTATTCTTGCTTACTATTTCGTGTCCTTGTGTCTTGATTTTCGTGTCTTCCTGTGTCGCTTTGGTAGTGTGGACACGCGTGCGCATACGCTCGCGCGCTGCTACAGGGATCCCCTGCCTATCGGGCCCTGTAGCGGACACGACACGAACTTTCTGGACACGAAACTTTGTGGGAGCCTCGGGGCAACCACTGACACGCCATGTGTCAAGTTTCGTGGGCCCACGTGGCGTATCGAATGAGGAATCCTCGACGCACGTGTTTCTCAGTATTCTGTGCAGTGTGGTTCTTTTGTTTCTGATACGTGTGTGGACACGCCTGTGCGACACGACACGGCGGTGCAGGGTGTCCTATGGATAGCCCTATAAGTGGTGAACCTATGTTTATGAACTCGAGTCTTGGGTTGACCTCTGTTGTGTACACGAGACTCGTGCACACGTGCACGAGGACACAGCTCATTATGCACTGTCTTGTGCACTGTCTTGTGTGGACACGTTTGTGTCCAATTTCATGGACACAAACAACTTGTGTAGCATGTACTAGTTATAATTTAATGTTACCAACCTCTGTAATTACATTTTTAATCAATTTTATTGCTAATCTGCCATAATTTAATATTGAGTTTTGATTGATAAATGAACCTGCAAATCATTATTAAATTCATGTTTTTAAAGCTCAATTCTGTTCTCATATAAGTGATCTATCAATGGTTCTATTTTTGTGTTGAATTGTGAGCTATTGGATTTGAATTGGTAGGGTGTTGGATTAATCTGGAAAAAAAAACTGAGAATTAGAGAGCATGAATTGATTTCCTATCCTTTCTTTCTAACTGAGTTTTGTTCACAAAACCTGAGATTGGAAGAGGCAATGTATTGGTTTCCCTTCCTTTCTTCCCATTTGATTTGAGTTTTCAGTACAAAACCTGAAATTGGTGTTAACTAATATCCTTTCTATACACTGTTGATTTCCTGCATATATATGAGTTCCTGTATACCACACCCTTCCACACATTGGTATCCCTGCACACTGTCACTGCACCACATCACCCTGTACACAAACCTTCTTCTCATTTACTATTATTTCCTGCACACTGTCACAGTTACACACACTGTTTTATTTTCCTTTTACTGTCACATTTAAATTCCTGCACACATGTTAGCACTGTTTGCACTCTCACTTGGTATACACAACACACAGGCCTCTTTTTACTCTATATGCATGTATGTACATACTGTTATGTGCTTGCCTTGCTGCTCACTGTTTTGGTATTCTTATACCATGTCTTATTATACACACATAGCCTCTCCTTGTATTACCATATCACACAACACATTGTAAACTGTCTACAAGCATACACACATAGCTTCCCTACTTGGCACTTGAACTTGCACCCTTACATCTATATACACTTTTGATTCCCTTCCATTCACAGCTACACATTACTCATACACACACATATACATGGTATTATTCACATACACAAGCACTCTCTCACTTTCTACATTCCAAGTCCTTAATGTGTAGGTTAAATGCCTAATTATAAGCATGTGCTACATATATGCTCTATATGTATGTTGTATGTATGTAGGTGTAAGCCTTACTCTTGTATACATGAATCTCTTGATAGATAGCTATGTGAGGTAATTCAATGTGTGATTGTTTGTTAGCTTGTATAGCTTGGGAATGGTGTGTGTTGTCTAGAATAGATTGGTTAGGCCTAGTTAGCCTAGTTTAGACTTAATTAGACTAGGTTGACCTAGTTTGACTTCTAGGGTTGACCAAAGTTGACCAAGAGTTGACTTTGGCCTAGATTGACCTAGAATCATGTAGAATGCATAGCAGGACTCCATTTCACTATTTTGGACTTGTTGTGACTTGTGCTGTTCTGTTTAGGAGCCAGACACCACTCCTTGGACAGTACGATTCATATCGGACACTCAGATACAGGCGAGTACATTCTCTGATCATTTATATCCTGCTTAGAATTATTTCCTGTAGTAGATTACTTTACTTGTACTGTCACGTTGGTCACACGGATTGGTACTATATGGATCCTTTCTTGAGATGTTATCCTTAGGGAGCATCGGGTACTCTATGTTCTGTGCGTTTCACTTTCATAGCGTATCATATGCTTCTTATTCTTTGATCACTTACGACATGTACCCTCATGATCGTTGAGTCTTCCTAGAATCTTATACTATTGGGTTATCCCCAGAATCCCTATGTTTATGGGACTTACACTGTTGGGTTACCCCCAGAATCCCCATGTTTATGGGACTTACACTGTTGGGTTACCCCAGAATCCCTATGTTTATAGGGACTTACACTGTTGGGTTACCCCCAGAATCCCCATTTTTATGGGACTACAATGTATCACCTTCGGGGTCTACCACCCTTCGGAGGCTTATCACCTTCGGGGTCTATCACCTTCGGGGTCAGTTACATAGCATCATATAACATAACCTAGCTGGATCCTTGTGTATTGATCGGGGTACGGAGGAGTATTACATGTTCATATTGTACTCTGACTCACTAGTCACTGCTAGTTCCCTATGTATAGTAGATATTTCTATTACAGTTCTCTCTCTGTTTACATACTGCACTTCTTTCAGTACTTGGATCTTACTTAACTGCATGTTTATATTTTCTAAACTGCTATGATTTATTGAGATGTACTGTGCTCGCTCCTGTCCTGACTGGACCTATTGAAAATATTACAGAGGACGAGGAGGAGGCTTGCCTGGACACTTACTACGGGGCAGCTTTAGATGACACCTTTGAGCTGGACTCCCAGGAGGATCCAGTAGTAGCTGAGGATTTTCCTCCGACTGCCTAGACTAGACTAGTTAGGCTTATTTTACTTTTGCAGTCTTGAGACATGTTCTAGTTAGACTCTATTTTGGGAGATCAGTTTTGTATATATTCTTTCATCTGAGACCTTTTACTGTTGGTTATTGCTGGGATTATCTTAGACTACTGTTTTCATCTATTTTATTCCTTGAGTTATATATCATATCGTGCTATATCTTCCTTAGTTGTGATTGAGTTTTCTATTGCTATGTCACCCCCATTCGGGGAGTATAAACTGTTTAGATATATACTGCTAGATGTTGTGACCTAGGACATCGTTCTACCGCCGACACTGCGGCGTAGGCTGGACGTATTCACGTCTCGTGCCCTTACTCTAGGGTGCGGGTCGTGACACGTTTTTAGTGGTGGCCCATGCAGGTCCGGACTAGAAGTGTAGTGGTACTCGAACTAGAGTATCACTGCAGCCTGCTATAGGATATAGGACATTAATTTTTAAGATACTCAATCACTTTAGGAAAATTTCCTTTTATTGCCATCTAAATCCTATTGTCAGCTGATCCTTTGAATTATAATTGTCCGCCTTTCTTATTTCGCTTCTTTCTCAGAAATTGATACTCTTGTTTGTCTATCCTCAGGATGGTAGAGACTCGATCGCAGCGTGCCGTCCATGAGGATGCTATAGAAGGGACTGCTACCTCTCAGCCAGAACGGCGAGGCCAGGGGACTGTAGCTCCTGCCACCTCAGCTCATGTTAAGACCTCGGCAGTCGCAGCAGGGGGTATGCATCTACCGACTGGGAGGCAGGACCCGGTCATTCCAGAGGATCCTTTCCTGCCGCCACCGCCTCCAGGACATGTGGACGCAGCTCAGATGTTCGCATATTTCCAGCAGTTCATGGACCGACAGTAGGCTCGGCAGGACAGAGGCATGGAGTTGGCCGTCACGACAGCCGCAGCTCGACCAGTGGTGCAGCAACAGAGGACACCAGGGATCGAGCAGTTTCAGAAGATGAGCCCCAGAGACTTTCTGGGGACAGAGGGGATCCTGTATGCCGACGAGTGGATCGAGCATATGGAGGAGATCTTTCGCTTGGCCAGGATTCCAGCAGACCTTTAGATCGAGGCCGCAGCTAGCCGGATGCGAGATCTTGCTCGCACCTGGTATCAGTCGGACCCCAGGGTGGGGGTACCAGGGCAGACTTGGGAGCAGTTCAGGGGCTTCTTCAACAAGAAATTCTTTCCAGATTCAGCAGTCAGAGCCTTGGAGACACAGTTTGAGAGCTTGGTCCAGTGGAGCCTCTGTAAGCCCCCTAATTTTCTACTAATTTTTTTATTTAAAATACATTTTTGTATTTATTCTTGTATTTTCGTATCTATACGAGTTCGCATCTTTGCGTAGCATGCGAGATTTGCATTCAAATGCGAATGTGCGTCGAGCTACATATTTTAGAAAAATATTTTATTGTAAATTTTATTTATTATATAAAAGTCCATGTTCAAAAAAAGGGTAATAAATATTTTTATAACATAAATTGTGATTGAAGACTTTTATTTAATACTTTGTGAAATTCAAAATTTGTATAGTAACATATTTTATTTATAGAAAGCAACTTATGATTTAATATTGAAGTAATTATCTTGATTTTTGAAATTTATTAAATGCTATATTTTAATATTTATGGAAATCTAATTTAAGATTTTGTTTAGTGAATATTTGAGTTATTTTTATAATTTAAATGTGGAAAAGATTTTATTATAAACATGCATTTAATTTAAAGGGAAGTTATCTAGATTGTTTCGGATTTAAATCGATTTAAATAAATAGATGGAATTATCCATCGGGATTTAAACGAATCCTAATCTATATCCAACTGGGCATTCCCACCTCCTATAAAAGGAGAGGTACTCCTCCAGAATTTTCCCATCCACAAATGTGTATCGTGTCGGTGTCCATCATTTCCACTATATTTCTATTAATACAAATACATTATTTTCTTTGGGTCCGACAATCCCGGACCTTCGCCCACGACTACTCTCCCGGCTGTCAGCCCAATCATCATCGTCATCATCCCCTTCGTCTCCCCATCGAGCGAAGCCATCAGCAACAACCACCATGCTTCTCCCCGATACCACCAACACCACCTGCTGCTAACCCCACGCCCATCGTCACCACCACCGTGGCCGACCCGACATCCACGGCCTCCACCAACACCCAGACATCAAAACCTCGACGTCCGTCACAGTACCACCACCACCTTCGTCGTCATCACCACCAACCCGTGGCAAACCCCACCACCGCCATCAACCACCACCTGCAAGTAAAACACAAAGCAACGAAATCAAAACCCGACTAACTCACCTCGCCGACGAACCGTGCCTTGCCGCTGTCCCCATCTCCTTCTTCCTGCCTTCGAGTCTCCTCCCCTACTGGAATAACCGCAAGCGACCAAAGGGCCAACCCCAGACCGCGCGCCTGCACCGTCATCCGATTCCCCAAAGCTTCCGGCCGGCCGCCCTTCTGTCGGCTAAGACCGACGTCCGCCGCGGTCGCGAGCCCACTGCTGGCCGACCCGTCTGCCTCATCGCGAGTTACGCAGCTGGGCGGCCCCGCCACGAATCCCCGACCGGTCTGTGCCCGGCCACCGCCGCCGGAAACCCTCACCGCAGCCGCCCAAAAAAAAATTGAACCACATCCAACGCCGCCTCGGGCGCCTTCCACCGGCGCCCATCCGCCGACCTCCGCCCGACTTCTCAACCCTCTCTGCCAAGGACTGATCCGCCGACGCCACATCTCGGCATCTACCGACCGCCGCGTCCTCCGGCAGCCGCCGCCTCCGCTGAGAGGATGAACCGCCACAGATCTACGCGTGGGATCTCTGCCTCCAGCGCGCCTCCAGCGCGCTGACCCGGCGCCACCGCGTGCCCACCGTCGCACGCCGACCGCCTCCTCTCCCCGGTGAGCAAACCCTACTTTCCACTTCCATTTTTAATGTTGTGGGCTCCCCCTCTCTCTCGAAAGAGAGTATACATAGCTGGGTTTGTGAGCCATATATGTGGATATGGTTTTATTGTTTTTGTTTTTATTTGTTTTTTTTATAATCATTAGTTATCAACTATTAAAAGTATTACAAGATGACAATTGGATAATTTTGGTATCATTATTATTATTATTCTTATTATTTACTATCATTATTATCATTATTATTAATACTTCTTATTATTAATATTATTATTATATGTTTATTATTATTATTATTATTATTATTATTATCATTATTATTATTATTATCATTGTCATTTCCTACTTATAGTATTAATTAGTTGTCATATATATTATATAATTATAGCCATTTAAAATAAAATTTATTTTGACCAACACAAATATATATATTTGACAAAAGTAGGTTTTAAACCTAAATTATTATTTTTCCGAGATTCTAGTTATTTACAAAAAAAATAAAATATTTTTTGACTAATGATAATTTTTGGACAATTAGAAGTTACTTTGTCTTAAAGAAAAATATTTATAATTATCTATGGTCTACTAATTCTAATTGTCTAATAAGGTTATAAATATGTTTTAATATATATTTTCAAATAGTTTATAAACGTTTTCTAAACAGTTTTTTAATATAGGAATAACTTATCTAAAATAAATTCTCCCTTAGCTAGATTGTTCCGATCATGACTAATCATATTGCCTATTTTTCTCGCGACCTCGAACCCTACACGTCGACCATGGCTATTGGATTATTGGAACATGGCAGAGCATCGCACCACCAAGCGACACACCAGGCAAGATACCTTGCCATTATACTGTTTATTTTTAGTCGCATTTTATTACATATCACTGTTCATTTATTTCTAGTTCTTGATTACTGCCTGCTCAGTGATATTAATTGTATCTTGTTATTTACCTTTGATTGCATATGGACTTAGAGTTAAGGGACTACCACTAGCTTAGTGCATTGCATAGACTTTGATATTGTTGTGCCACGAGATGTGTGAGTTATGAGTAGCATATAGTTACGGACTTGCGTGTTGGCTGATCACTGATGCGTGCAGGACGTGTGTTAGGTCTAACTGTCAATAGTTGCGTGTTAGAAGACTTGACGGTTAGTAGTGTTACATGGTCGTAGATGCGACATGATAGGTACATTGGGTGGGGAGAACATTTCCTTATCGTATGGGCTTCTATTGCACTTCCCTTGTAACTCGGTAGCTCCGCTAGAGATACAGGTATGAGCCTCTCAGGTTGGCCACTGTCGTTTTTGAACGTCATGCTCTCGGTCACTGGTGCCCAAGTGGGGACTATACAAGATCCCATTACAGCCAGGGCTCATGCGACGAAAGGTTTGTTCTCACTGCATGTTCACTTTAGATGGTTAGATTACCTTATAGTGTCTTGTCACTTTCTTAGATTGTGGCATGTTTTATATTCAGTATTATATGGCATTTTGATGTACCTTGTTACGTCCCTCTGAGGACCTGGTTATCTCGCCAGGTGTGTGTTTCATGATTTCTGCAGGTATTCTAGCTGTGGCCAGGACTTTTGCTCTATTCTTCGATATGTGCTTTTTGGATCTTCCTCTCCTTCGTTCTACCAAATTCCTTACTTGTATATTTCTTCCTTATCTAAATTAGTTGGTAGTGGATTTGTCTCCGCCCAATGGTTGTATACATGACAAATTCAATATTATTTTTATATCATTATTATTATTCTTTGTGGATGAGATTTAGTACCTTGGTTACTACATTTTACAGCTTATGTATATATACGAGGGTCCTTATACTTCGTATGTATACAGCTGGCATGATTACGTTTTAGTCCTACGTATTTTGGGACTGGAGCGTTACATTTTTTTGTGGTGGCCCATGCAGGTCAAGTTTGCCGTTTCGGTTACATGACTGTACCGAACGGGCCTGCAATATAGGATTAGAGTTTAGAATCTCATCCACCTACTTGACTTCCTTCTTTGACTTCCAAATTTTCGAACTCTCGTTTGACCCCCTTGATTTGCATCTTGCTTGACTCCTCCTACCGTAAATTTTTAGTTCGTGTTTAGTAAGATGACTACACTGGTATATGCCCATAGGTTAAACACATGGCTAGATGGATTGCATTGACAATTAATATGCATGGAGATTTTATTTGAGTTATAAAGGAGACTTATTTTTCTAGAAAGTATGATTTTAAGGATTAGTTAATTTCAAGTTGGGTAGTAGCATATTACCGCCTTCAATGGATAGTTGGAATTTTATTTTGCCATTACAAGGTGGTATACACAAGAGGACAGAAAATAATTTATGATTTATGATTTTTTGAAATTGCAAAATATTTACGAAACCGTTTGGAGAAACATCTTTAGATTGTGACACATGAGTTACGAGTAAGTTCAAGTTTGGATTAAATATGTTAAAGTTTATTTCGAATTTATTTTAAAATTTTAAGGGTTTATAATTTACGGTTTATTAGAGAGCTTGAGGTTTTAAATTGAGTCGTATGATTTTTAAGTTTATTTTTGAGTTTGAAGAGATGATGGTAAAGTTTTTGTTTAGAATATTTTGGAAGATATGAAATCAACTTGAAGGAAAGATTCAAATTTCAAATTTTGTTCTATGAGCTATGATATATAAAGTTATTTAGATTTCGATTTTAAAAGCCTTGATTATGGATATTTAAAATTTTGGAAAAAAAAGGAGTAGTTGTGACTTATTGGAAGCTAGATATACACATTTGAAGGATATAGAATTAAATTCGGGAGTTATTTTAAATATTTCATTTTGTAGTGTGAAATTCGACGGATAAACTTATTAAATGACGAGTTTAAGGTTTGAGAAAAAATAATAATAATAATAATAATAATTATAATAATAATAATGAGTTTATTTATTTGATTTGTGAAATACGAGGATTGTTCTAGATTGACTAGAGATTTGGAAAAAAAAGGAAAAAAAAAGGAAGGGGTTATTATTCAAGTTGCGTTACCCAAGGGTTGTTTTCGAGATTGAATAGAAATTTAAAATTTTGAATTTTGACAGCCTAAGATGATTGGAAATCTTGGTGGAGTATCTTGGAAATTTTATTGAGAAAATTTCGAGGAACTTGAAATTTTAGATTAAATCATATATTGGTAAAGGACCAAGAATCAAGTAAGGTCCCCTAGTAAGATAGAAGTATTCCACATTAGATTGCCATGCCACCTATGACTATAATATTGCATATACACAAGTATAGTTAGTCATCGACCAACCCGATGAACATATCTTTGACTTACTCGACTTTCCTCGAATCTAGATCATTATGTGTGACCATCTACTTGTTTGAAACTTAGAAATGATTAGAGTCGTTCTCTTGACCATACCCTTATCTATGAGACTATTTTCTCTCTAGAAACTGTGCCTCTAACTTACTTTACCTTGGCCTACGAGATTCATAATTATCTTTACTTCGTGCCTTAAAACCTTTATTTTCGTGCATTAATTAGTACCTTATGAAAATCCACTTTCTATTTTTGATCATTTGGCGTTCCTATCGTGACTTTGATATTTGGAGCACAACACTAGACTTTTCCTTCCAACAAATTTCGCATACAAGACCTAGACAAGCTCACCTTCATGTAGGTATATCATGTCCCACTAAAACACGTCCCCTTGTACTCTATTTTTATGGTACGACTTTCGGGCCATAAAGACTAACTATAACCTATACCATGGTACCGCTATACTTTTGGCTATATATTGGGCTCAACCATGCCTCGATCTTTCGACCCAATATATAACGTGATACGTTAAATGCTTAACTTCGCGTTTTATCTTGACTGCTTAACCTTTGTCATTATTTTCATGTTTTCTCGATTCACTTAGACACATAACACCTTTAGCTCTTCAATATTGCAACCCTTACTCTTCCCCTTCTCATTAAATTGCTTTACTTATATATCACTATGATTCCTCCACAGCGTATACAACCCCGTTCCTTGTTTGATCCCTTTATGCGAAATGACATTTGATCATGACAATCTTGGGTTAGTAGAGGTTAGATTGGAGAACCCCACAGTATGGATAAATAATTACGAGATTACGAGGTATAAATGGGACATAATTAATTATGCGATAAATCCTAAAGTGAGGAATGTGATATAGTGTTTTGATCAAATAATATGATCAAAGGTAGATAGACTCCTTGGCTAACAAAGAGGGTATTGAGGTAAACAAATATTGAGTATGGAATTTCTAAAAGCTTGAGTGGTTAAGAAACAAAATTTATATATTAAAATTTTGGATGCAAAATTTTTTTTTAATAAAGACAACGTTGATGTTATGATGATATTTTTTTCAAGGATTACCAATTGTTGAAGAAAGAAACTGTTATACTGTGATTAAGTTCTAAAAAGATTATGAATATGAAGTTAAGATGAGTTTTCATCAAAAGAGGAGATTGTTGAATTCAAATTTTCGAGAGAGACTAGAATTTTTTTCAAATATGATGATAAAAATTTTATGAAGGTATACCGCTAGTTTTCGAGATTATCGAACATTGAAGACGAACTTTATTTTTGATACCTATAGAGGCGTCGTACCTTAACCAATAAAATTGTAGTAAGGAGATTTTTCAATTTCTACTTGGGCCAATTGATTGAAGGTTTGGAATTTTAATAGGAAATTATAACTTGGGAAGATATACGTGAGCTAGTATAATAGAAGATTATGGAATTCAAAATTTGAGACTATTTGAAAATTACATGACGAGCTAGAGGAAGCTAGAATAAAATTTTACTCATATTGGTTTTTGGTAACGAGACGTGGAACGGAAGAAATTTTCGGAAAGAACGATTATGATAAGTGAATATTGATGATATCAAGGGATTAAGGCGTTGTTACCTACTTGTGAGGATGCTTTTTTAAGAAGATAGTGTTAGAGTTGATCGAGCTTAGTCATTGATCGATTGTCATGTGCATGATCGTAATCTAAAACCATCAAAATTTTATTCTAGTCGATCGAATGACACTTTGCCATTGAAATGTCACTCGCCTCCTCGGCGAATATTATGTTTGTATTCTCGTGATCTCGTATATCTATTCAAATAAACACTTTCCATCCTCTTCGCCCTACCTACCCTAATGTTTTCCTAAATTTCGAGGACGAAATTCTTTTAAGTTGGGTAGGATGTAAGCCCCCTAATTTTCTACTAATTTTTTTTTATTTAAAATACATTTTGTATTTATTCTTGTATTTTCGTATCTATACGAGTTCGCATCTTTGCGTAGCATGCGAGATTTGCATTCAAATGCGGTTGTGCGTCGAGCTACATATTTTAGAAAAATATTTTATTATAAATTTTATTTATTATATAAAAGTCCATGTTCAAAAAAAGGGTAATAAATATTTTTATAACATAAATTGTGATTGAAGACTTTTATTTAATACTTTGTGAAATTCGAAATTTGTATAGTAACATATTTTATTTATAGAAAGCAACTTATGATTTAATATTTAAGTAATTATCTTGATTTTTGAAATTAATTAAATGTTATATTTTAATGTTTATAGAAATCTAATTTAAGATTTTGTTTAGTGAATATTTGAGTTATTTTTATAATTTAAATGTGGAAAAGATTTTATTATAAACATGCATTTAATTTAAAGGGAAGTTATCTAGATTGTTTCAGACTTAAATCGATTTAAATAAATAGATGGAATTATCCATCGGGATTTAAACGAATCCTAATCTATATCCAACTGGGCATTCCCACCTCCTATAAAAGGAGAGGTACTCCTCCAGAATTTTTCCATCCACAAATGTGTATCGTGTCGGTGTGCATCATTTCCACTATATTTCTATTAATACAAATACATTATTTTCTTTGGGTCCGACAATCCCGGACCTCCGCCCACGACTACTCTCCCGGCTGTCAGCCCAATCATCATCGTCATCATCCCCTTCGTCTCCCCATCGAGCGAAGCCATCAGCAACAACCACCATGCTTCTTCCCGACACCACCAACACCACCTGCTGCCAACCCCACGCCCATCGTCACCACCACCGTGGCCGACCCGACATCTACGGCCTCCACCAACACCCAGACATCACAACCTCGACGTCCGTCACAGCACCACCACCACCTTCGTCGTCATCACCACCAACCCGTGGCAAACCCCACCACCGCCATCAACTACCACCAGCAAGTAAAACACAAAGCAACGAAATCAAAACCCGACTAACTCACCTCGCCGACGACCCGAGCCTTGCCGCTGTCCCCATCTCCTTCTCCTGCCTCCGAGTCTCCTCCTCCACGGAAACAACCGCAAGCGACCAGAGGGCCAACCCCGGACCGCACGCCTGCACCTCCATCCGATTCCCCAAAGCTTTCGGCCGGCCGTCCTTCTGTCGGCTAAGACCGGCGTCCGCCGCGGTCGCGAGCCCACTGCTGGCCGACCCGTCCGCCTCACCGCGAGTTGCGTAGCTGGGCGCGCCCCGCCACGAATCCCCGACCCGTCTGTGCCCGGCCGCCGTGCCGCCGAAAACCCTCACCGCAGCCACCCAAAAAAAAAATTGAACCACATCCAACGCCGCCTCGGGCGCCTTCCACCGGCGACCATCCGCCGACCTCCGCCCGACTTCTCAACCCCCTCTGGCAAGGATTAATCCGCCGACGCCACATCTCGGTATCTACCGACCGCCGTGTCCTCCGGCAGCCGCCGTCTCCGCTGAGAGGATGAACCGCCACAGATCTACGCATGGGATCTCTGCCTCCAGCGCGCATCCAGCGCGCTGACCCGGCGCCACTGCGCGCCCACTGCCGCACGCCGACCGCCTCCTCTCCCCGGTGAGCAAACCCTCCTTTCCCCTTCTATTTTTAATGTTGTGGGCTCCCCCTCTCTCTCGAAAGAGAGTATACATAGCTGGGTTTGTGAGCCATATATGTGGATATGGTTTTATTGCTTTTGTTTTTATTTGTTTTTTTTATAATCATTAGTTATCAACTATTAAAAGTATTACAAGATGACAATTGGATAATTTTGGTATCATTATTATTATTATTTTTATTATTTACTATCATTATTATCATTATTATTATTACTTCTTATTATTATTATTATTATTATTATTATTATTATTATATGTTTATTATTATTATCATTATTATTATTATTATTATTATCATTGTCATTTCCTACTTATAGTATTAATTAGTTGTTATATATATTATATAATTATAGCCATTTAAAATAAAATTTATTTCGACCAACACAAATATATATATTTGACAAAAGAGGTTTTAAACCTAAATTATTATTTTTCCGAGATTCTAGTTATTTACAAAAAAAAAATATTTTTTGACTAATGATAATTTTTGGACAATTAGAAGTTACTTTGTCTTAAAGAAAAATATTTATAATTATCTATGGTCTACTAATTCTAATTGTCTAATTAGGTTATAAATATGTTTTAATATATATTTTCAAATAGTTTATAAACGTTTTCTAAACAGTTTTTTAATATAGGAATAACTTATCTAAATTAAATTCTTCCTTAGCTAGATTGTTCCGATCATGACTAATCATACTTGCCTATTTTTCTCGCGACCTCGGACCCTACACGTCGACCATGGCTATTGGATTATTGGAACATAGCAGAACATCGCACCACCAGGCGACACACTAGGCAAGATACCTTGCCATTATACTGTTTATTTTTAGTCGCATTTTATTACATATCACTATTCATTTATTTCTAGTTCTTGATTACTGCCTGCTCAGTGATATTAATTGTATCTTGTTATTTACCTTTGATTGCATATGGACTTAGAGTTAAGGGACTACCACTAGCTTAGTGCATTGCATAGACTTTGACACTGTTGTGCCACGAGATGTGTGAGTTATGAGTAGCATATAGTTACGGACATGCGTGTTGGCTGATCACTGATGCGTGCAGGACGTGCGTTAGGTCTAACTGTCAATAGTTGCGTGTTAGAAGACTTGACGGTTAGTAGTGTTACATGGTCGTGGATGCGACATGATAGGTACATTGGGTGGGGAGGACATTTTCTTATCGTATGGGCTTCTATTGCACTTCCCTTGTAACTCGGTATCTCCGCTGGAGATACGGGTATGAGCCTCTCAGGTTGGCCACTGTCGTTTTTGAACGTCATGCTCTCGGTCACTGGTGCCCAAGTGGGGACTATACCATATCCCACTACAGCCAGGGCTCATTGTAGGAGCGTAAAAAGTGCTTCAAAGAAAGAGTCATCTCATTCGTAAGTGGCCCGCTTTACGCCTAACAGAGCGGGTAATTTCTTTACGCCCAAGACAAGGCTAATTGTATTACGCCTAAGCAGATTGATCTTTTTACGCTTGGGTCTACACCGGTGATTTTACGCCAAGGACTGAGCAGCCTCTTTCACGCTGGACAAAAGCTATCAAATCTCGCATTTAATGCAGACTTTGACATGAAGATATCAATGATGGCATTTACTACAGAGTTCAATGGAATTTGTCTCATACAAAGACCATTGTTGTCGTTTATAGAGATCGAGCTACTTTACGCTCACTGAATGGTTTCTTTTACGCACGGGGTTTTACATGAGTCCTTACGCTCATAAAAAAAAATGTGTGCGTGAAGTCTATTTGAGCCATTTTACGCTCAAGGTTATTCGATAACCACTTTACGCTGGAAATCCATGACAGAGCTAGTTTACGCTCATCTTTTTATGCCCGATTCGTTCTGGCCAGTTTGGAACGTGGTGTGCCTACGTGGTCTTCATGCCACCTATTTCGAAGAACGTGTGTACATGTATTCTATTCTTACTAAAATGATGGGACACGTGTCAGCATATACAGAGGATGATTCTGATCGTGGAGGGCAGTTGTTAGCGTAAAGACAGATGTTGATGCTCTTTTACGCACGAAAGCCCCAGTCTATAAATAGACTCATTTTTCTTATACAACACACACAAACAGAGAGACGGGAGAGAATACAGAGATCAGAGCTTCGAGATTTTGATTCTCTAGAGCATCCTTCTTCAACTTTTCTTCCAGAACAAAGTGAAGCAAAGCAGAAAAGCATTCGGCCTCGCCATCAGTGCCCAAGTGCGTCGATACCTTTCTGGTGCATTAGTTCTTTCAAATTGTTCTACTTCAAGCAGTGATCTTCATCATCATCATATGGTCCAAGGAACAAAGTGATCGTTTACGAATCAGACTTCCATAGCAATACTTTCCCAGAATCAAATTAGTACTCCCTGTACTTTTCTTCTTGTTTTTGTTTTCAAAAGCCAATTCCTCCAAGGCATTTTGTTAATCGAAACAAAAATGGCGACTCTGCTGGGGACAATACATTCGAAAACTTTGAAGGGGGTCTTGTAGGAGCGTAAAAAGTGCTTCAAAGAAAGAGTCATCTCATTCGTAAGTGGCCCGCTTTACGCCTAACAGAGCGGGTAATTTTTTTACGCCCAAGACAAGGCTAATTGTATTACGCCTAAGCAGATTGATCTTTTTACGCTTGGGTCTACACCGGTGATTTTACGCCAAGGACTGAGCAGCCTCTTTCACGCTAGACAAAAGCTATCAAATCTCGCATTTAATGTAGACTTTGACATGAAGATATCAATGATGGCATTTACCACAGAGTTCAATGGAATTTGTCTCATACAAAGACCATTGTTGTCGTTTATAGAGATCGAGCTACTTTACGCTCAGTGAATGGTTTCTTTTACGCACGAGGTTTTACATGAGTCCTTACGCTCATAAAAAACAATGTGTGGGTGAAGTCTATTTGAGCCATTTTACGCTCAAGGTTATTCGATAACCACTTTACGCTGGAAACCCATGACAGAGCTAGTTTACGCTCATCTTTTTACGCCCGATTCGTTCTGGCCAGTTTGGAATGTGGTGTGCCTACGTGGTCTTCATGCCACCTATTTCGAAGAACGTGTGTACATGTATCCTATTCTTACTGAAATGATGGGACACGTGTCAGCATATACAGAGGATGATTCTGATCGTGGAGGGCAGTTGTTAGCGTAAAGACAGATGTTGATGCTCTTTTACGCACGAAAGCCCCAGTCTATAAATAGACTCATTTTTCTCATACAACACACACACACAGAGAGACAGGAGAGAATACAGAGATCAGAGCTTCGAGATTTTGATTCTCTAGAGCATCCTTCTTCAACTTTTCTTCCAGAATAAAGTGAAGCAAAGCAGGAAAGCATTCGGCCTCGCCATCAGTGCCCAAGTGCGTCGATACCTTTCTGGTGCATTAGTTCTTCCAAATTGTTCTACTTCAAGCAGTGATCTTCATCATCATCATATGGTCCAAGGAACAAAGTGATCGTTTACGAATCAGACTTCCATAGCAATACTTTCCCAGAATCAAATTAGTACTCCCTGTACTTTTCTTCTTGTTTTTGTTTTCAAAAGCCAATTCCTCCAAGGCATTTTGTTAATCGAAACAAAAATGGCGACTCTGCTGGGGACGACCTTCTCCTCTGACGAGGAGGTGATTGCTCAATATGATGATGTTTTGGTCGGTTCGACCAAGAAGACTCTGGTGGTACACTTCGACCAGACTGCCTATGAAGAAATGCTCCGAACTGGGGGTGGTTCTCGCCATTCCAATGTTCAAAAGTCTCGCAAAGCACGAAAAGTTTGGATTCCCAAATCCAAAGTGATTTCTGATCTCTCTGCTGCTTCTGATGACAAAGGGATTCTTCCCACTCCTGTCGTAGGGGCTCCCGTTCATAACGAGGCAGTCCCTACTTCAAAGTTGCACTCGAAGTGTGACGATTTGTCTCCCGTTTGTAACGGTGAAGATAACCAGGTTTCACGCCCACTGCGTAAAAACCAAGTTTCACGCTCAGTGGGTAAGAACCAAATTTTACGCTCAGTTCATAAGAATGAGACTCCCATTCGTAATGGGGCAGACTCTAAAGCTTGTGCTTCTGGGTGTAAGAATCAGTCTCCCGTCGGTGACGTGGTAGGCCCAAATAAATTACGCTCATCGCGTAAAACAAAATCTCCCGTTGGTAACATGGTAGATAACAAGATTTTACGTTCCATGTGTAAAGATAAATCTCCTGTCTATGACAGTATAGATGAAATTCACAACGATGCTCACATGTCGAATGTGAATGTATCTAAACGTGTGAAGCGTAGAAATATTGTTGGTAAAACTTCTGTTCTACACCAACAACCTTCTTATACTGCTTTACGCAAGGTACCAAATTTACAAATCACAAATGGAGTCCTGCGTGCTAAATCTCAAGATTTACGCACACAATTCCAAACGCGTAGAAATGTACAAATTGGTTCTACGAATGCAGCCAGTAATCTTCTTTATACACAAGGGATTAAACATTTTTCTACCTCCAATGTAGTAAAGAAGAATACTTCATCCACTCCTTCTGATTTACGCGAATTGCTAATACAAAAGCGTAAGAATAGACAATCTCCGGTGACATTCCCCCAAGAAAAACATCTTTGTGAATACCATCTGGTTGTGATCAACTGTTGTTGTTCGGCTTCAAGACGATCAGTTTTTGATCGATTGAGTTTCAAGGAACCTCCACATCAAGCTGAAGACCAAGAACATGAGTTGCCATATGTGTCGGTCAACATGGCATCTCATACTAACAGAGGACGACATCCACGACGGAACACGTCCCAAACTCCAAGTCAACAACAGTTCAACAGGCTTCTTGATTCCTTTGAAGGAGTATATCAGAATACTCGATCAAGAAGACGAAGACAATTGCAGACTTCTGATTCAGAGGCTGGAGGTACTCAATCTTTTGAGTCTGATACCGATAGCGTGGATTCGTACTTCTATACAAACCCTTCTGTATCTTTAAGAGAGGTTGAATCCTACGCTATTGGAGATGAGCCAGAGACGTCATCTGCTAATACAGAACAATGTCTCACTGCTGTTGAACAATCACTGAAGGATATGCTTAACATGGTGCAAAGCATGCATCAAATAATTTTGAATCAGCAAACTGCTCAACCGATAGTAGTGATACCGGCACCAGTAGCAGCACAAACTCAAGATAGTCAAGGGGCTGAAATACCTTTGAACATTCAAGAGCCCGCTGCTAATCAAAATTCTGCATCTCCGGATCCCATTATTCCAGAAGATGTACCACCTCCAGTGGGGGTCATGGTGCATCCAACGACTACTCAGTCAAATGTGCTTCCTCAAACCAGTGAAGCCATTCAAGCAGTGCATGAACTTAAAGCACAGTTTGAAGTTTTGAGGCACAAAGATCAACTCCAGAGGCTAGGGATTAAGAACCTTATCCTCCTCATTGGAATGACGTACCCTTTCCACCGAAGTTTAAGCCACAATCCATGGTTTTGTTCGATGGAAAAGCATCTCCCAGTCAATATATCAATTACTTTGACATTATGACTTTACATTTGCAGAAAAATGATGCTCTTCTCACTCGAGTATTCATCGGATGTCTGATGGGTTCAGCTTACGACTGGTATCGTAGCTTACCCGATAACTCTATTTCGTCTTTTGACGAATTCAAAGCAAAGTTCCTCTCCCGCTTCTATGAAGGAGGTATGGACATGAACATGTCCTCCTTGATAGAAATCAAACAGAAGGGGAAAGAAGATACTCGGACGTTCATTGAACGTTTCCGACAGGCTACTCTAAAGATGCCTCCTGGTATGCCAGATTCAGCGATGATTAACACATGCAAGATGAATCTGCGACCATCCATCGCTGTCTTCACAGGATCCTAATTCACAGATTAGGCTTCGTTCATCATAGCAGCAGTTTCTGCCGAGATCAATGGTAGGTTGGCTCGCGAACATGGGATGATTTTCGCTTCAGAAGATAAAGGAAAGAAAAATAATCCTGGCAATAATTCCGGCAATCGTAATATGAAAGGAAAAGATACTCTTATGGTCAATCTTTCCAAGAACAAAACGACATCAAGCAATCAAGAATCTTCCAGGCCAAAGGAAGAATACTCCTTTGACGAAAGCAATATCCCAGGGATATTCCAATGTCTGGTAAAAAGTGGTAAACTTCAGATTCCAGAGCCAAAGAGGCCTAATGAGGTGAATCTGACTGACAATCCCAAGTATTGTATCTATCATAGATACATTAATCATCCTACCAGTGCTTGCTATGTCCTAAAAAAGAAGATCCAAGAGCAGATAAATGGTGGCGCCATCGCTTTAACATATGATGACCGTACGGTGACAACGAATATGGTTTCTCTTCAGTTTGGGGATTTTCCTCCACAGCAAGTCCCAGATAGAATTATACCAATTCCGAAGGCGACGATGAAGATTGTGAATATCTCGCCTGCCAGGAAAGAAAATACAGGATTGCTGCCTCTTACATTGAAGAATAGTGAAATCATGTGGGTACATCCTGACTTAGTGCCTGAACTGGAAAATAAAGGTAAAACTTCAAAATCCAAGAAAGGCAAGAAAGTCAAAACTTGCAACATGATCTCTCATGTTAATCCAGAGCCTGATGACTTGAATCATCTATGGGACGGCCTCCCTCTGGAAGATAGACTGAAAGGACTAAACATCTGTCCTCCAAGTCTAGCTCCTCCTACCAAGCTCAAGCTTACTCATAAGCAGTGGCTAGCCATGAATAGTGTTCTTTTATACCGAGCACAACAAGTCTTTGCTGCTTATGAAAAAGCTCCAACAGGGATTTCTCCTTGTATCCCGAATCCTTCTTCTCCCTTAACTACAGAGACGTCTGTATTTCATTCTCCTGTAGTTGCAGAGATTCATTCCTCTTCCTGTGCTAAAACACCTGTTCAAAGTCCACTGCCTATCCATTTGTATAGTCAGCAATCTGTCATTCTCATGAAGAAGATGGGTTACGACTTTCAAAAGGCCGAAGGTTTGAACCATGATAAAGGAATACGTCTTCCTTTACAAATTCAAAATCAGAATTCTACCGCTGGATTGGGTTCTGAAGTCCCTCGTAACAATCCTCACAAGAAGAAGGCCAAAGGAAGAAAGACTAAATCCTGTAATATGGTACTTTCTTCTTCTGAGTCTGAAGAAGAAACTTTTGCTGGTACAAGATCTGGAAAAGAGTACCATAAAGATTATGAGGGATCCTCCAAAGAAGCAAAAGATGTAGTGGAAACACTACCGGTTCAATCTTCTCCTGTTCCTGCTAAACCGTCTGTGGTTGAAAAGGGGAAACAGAAAGCAGTGCGCTTTGATATCCCGTTGAAGTCTGCTTCCAGTCAGGGGGTAACAATGAAGCCTTACAAATTCGATATTCTAGCTCAGTTAGCCAATACTCCGGCTAGATTGTCTATATTTGAACTGCTTCGCCTCTCCAGAGAAAGCAGAGAGACCTTGAGTGAAGCTTTACTTCAAGCAGATTCATGCTTAGCTCAACTCAAGACTCCCGATAATATGCCAGTGTCATGTCCACAATGTCATAGCGTGATGGAAGCAATTCCCAACATCATCTTCACACAAGAGGATATGCTATTGAAACACAACAAGCATGATAGACCTCTGTGCTACACTGGATATATCGGATCCACTGAAATTGACAGGATTTACATTGATCCCGGGTCCTCAATTAGCATAATTCTTCAGAGTATGCTAAGACCCCTGAGGATTCCTACTAGTGAACTGACTTACACTAGTACCACTATTGTTGGTTTTAACTCTGGCAAGAGTAAGCCACTAGGAAAGATTCGGTTACAGATGTATGTTATCAACTCGGATATATCCTACAATATTTTTCTTGGAAGACCGTGGATTCATGAGCACAATATTATGCCTTCAACTCTCCACCAATGCTTCAAATATGTGGATTCCTAAGGAGTTGTGAAAACTGAATTTGCTGATATTAATCCTTTTAAGGGTGTCGAAGCCTACTTCTCTGATTCAAGGCTTTATAAACAGGAGCATATGAAAGAGATATCAGACATAGCTAAAGAATTATCACCTGAGGATCAGTCTATTAATGAAGATCTGCCAGAGGAACAACCCTTGAAGATCATGGTCAAGGGACGAATCCAATCTCAACTTGTCAATGATCAACCTTTGATAATCAAGGTTAAAGAAAGAACTCAAACTTCATCTGAGGAATCAATAAAAATTCCTGCTAAGAACCAAGTTCAACCTTTTATGATCAAAGTCAAAGGGCGTACTTCTGGTACGAATGATCCAGAATCACCATTGATCGTCAATATTGGTAATTCTACGCAGAAGACGGATGATGGTCCACCATTGACTAATCCGAAGCGTAGCAATCAGACTGTAAATGATGTAAATATTGCTCATCTCTTTGATATCAATGAAGATTTCCTTTTCGAGTATATGGCTGTCAAGTTTATTGAGAGAATGACTTTATCTTCTGATAGTCAAAGTCATCAATATAAAGACAACATAGAGCCGGAAGAAATTTTATACATTGATCATAAAAAGAATTCTTTCCCTCCCCATGTTGATGTTGGACCTTATGCTCAAAAGTTCTTGACATCTTCTCCCTATCTGCTTCCTGTAGCCGCTTCATCACAAGCTTGCGTAACCTTCAGACGATACGAAGAATCCTATTTCGTGGTCCCATCTGATAAGAAAAAAATCACCAAATTGTATTTGGCCTGGCCAGAAATATCCCTATTACTCGGACAGATGATCTGAAGGATAAAGATAAAGGAAGAATCCGAATTGACAAATATAGTCAGCAATCTATTAAGATCATCCAAAATATGGGATATGATTTAAAGACTATGCAAGGTCTTAATCAAGGAAGGGGTAGACGACTACCATTATACGGCGATCCGTTTTACCAGAAGACTCGTCATGGGCTGGGATATGATCCGTCTCACATTTTTGATGACGATATACAAGAAGAATTCCCTTCTAGCTCATCAGATTCGGAAGAAATTCAATGACATCTGTCTTATTATCCCCCAGCTACCAAAGTTTGGTCAAGCTGACTACTTATCTCTTTTCTTATATCTTGCCGGTTGGCACATAAAGTTGGATTCATTATTTTTCACGATCTTAAAGTCCTCTGAATTTATACCAAATCTTCCTACCTATCATTTTGACCTCTGTGTAGATACTTATCTACTTCTTATATACTGTCATGTTCATGTTACCTCTGACGAGTACTTTTTTTTATCTATCATGTTCATTTGACCTCTGCATAGATATTAATCTACTCTTCCTTGAGTTCTTATATACTATCACGTCCATATTACCTCTGATGGCGTTGTATATTCTCGAGAAGAGATTAATCTTCTGTCTCATCAGATGATTAATTGAATTTATTATTTCATCATGTTCTCATGATCATTGGATGAATATTAAATTTACTTATCTATCATGTCCATATTACCTCTGGATAGATATAATGAATTTAAAAGACTTGTCATTCTCCTATAACCTCTGACAAGTATCTCCTATCTCATACCTATTGTTTCAAATAAGCGATAGGATCATAAAACATATATTTCATTCATCTTGGAAATATTGCAAAATGGATTACAAAAAATTCTTTTAAAGTGGAGTAGAGATATCTAGAAGTAACTGCCGTAGTTCTTCTAGCCGTTTACCAAGAGAACTCATAACTTTCTTTGTAGCCTCGGCACGTCGAGCCTCAGGTGTGCAAATGCAAGAAAGCTTAGCGAAGGTGGTTATTAAACCCTCTTTAGCTTCATCGAGGGTCCTGATAGTTGATTCAGCCCCATAAGCTTTCTCTTCTAAAATCGAGCTCTGGGTAAGGTACAGATTCCGAGCTTCGATCATCCTGTCTCTTTCAGCCTTAAGGCGAGCCAACCCTGCCTCGAACTCGTAGATTTCATGATTTTTGTTCTGAATATCTATGTTCAGAGCATCATAAGCTACCCTGTGACTATAAAGTGAGGGCTTTATCCCAGCCAAGAATGCTTTCTCTTTAGCAACCTTCAGACTATGTTCACGAAGAGATTCATTGTATGTAGCTTTTCGAGCAAGGAAATCGGCTGTTAAGGCTTCATATTCCTCCTCAATAAGACTTTCTACAGTTCTACTTGACAGCCTGAGATATTCTCTGATTGGTTGTTCAAGGTCCTCCACAATTTTCTCCAATTTGACAGCTCTATCTGCATCTCTGAACAGAGCAACGTTGTTGATGGTTGAAGCCATTGCCGTCTTCAAAGTCTCATAATTGAGGCCCTCGTTTAGGACCATTTTTATCAAGGTTGCCAAACTTTTGTAAAATGTGTCGGTATAAATCTCAACTAGGAGATTCATCTCTGTGCTGGAACTTGGCCTGGCGATAATATCCAGCGGGTCTTTTTCTTGGGGATCAGAAGCAGATATCGGGGGTACAACAGCAGGGTGAGACGGAGTCGTCGTTGCTACCACCGTTATAGCCAATGGATCCCTAGAAGTTTTAGGGATTATATCTCCAATCGGTGTAATAACAGATGGGGATGGAACCGATAATGTCTGGTTCCCAAGGACCTCAGCATCAATATCTTCAATATTTGTCACCCCAGCCGTTTCTGGAGTTCTGGCGACGGTAATATCAATGGGTGTGATGACAACTACAGGAGCTGGTTCAGATTCTGACATCGTCTTATCAGAAATTGGTACTGGATCGGTGACAACAATAGAGGATGTTATCATTTCCTCAGCTTCGGTTGGAAGTTCAAGTATGCCTCCAGCATCTCCTCCAGTTGATGGCTCCACAGGATTGCCCAGTGTTTCAGCTGTAGTAAAACTTTTTACAGCTAATTCTTGGTTCAATTCTGGATCACCTCCAGTAGTTTCATCATCTCCTACAGTAGGATCGACTCTTGTCTCCTCTTGGTGCTGATCCTCAATAAGAGAAGACAATTCAGACTGTGTTTGTTGGGCCTCAAGCGACGGAGGATGTTCTTTTAGAGGCTCCATCTCAGGCTTTTGCACTCCCCCGTCTCCAGCATCTGAGTTTCCTGAAGAAGAAGCTTCCCCTTCAGATTCCTCATTTTCTGCATAGATTTTTTCTTCTTGAGGAAGAGGAATTACAGACTTTGGTGCAATTATGACATCTGTAAAATGAACAAAAAAAATTAGTATGCGAAACCTTGATACATAATTCCGTATAGGTTTTGTATAATACTTGGAATATGTGCATTTTTTTCAAGATATGTGTCATAATCACCATCCCAGTCATCATCCTCAAAGTCAAGAGCCGGTTCGTCCGATGGAATGCGATCTTGAACAGCAGCGGATACAGTGGTAGTACCTTCCGTAACTTGTGCCTTGGACGGCAAAGATAAATGAAGCGTGGTGCTAAGACGTCCAGGAGACAAAAGTGTTACAGATCCTGATCCAACTGTCTGTGGAGGGGCTGAAGACTCCTCTCCAGGATGAACTGAAGAAGGACCGACGAGAGGATCTTCCTCAATATCCTCTTCTGGAGTGGGAACGTTTGTCTTAGAAGGCCCTTTTGTGGTAGACCTCCTCCTCTTTTCTGGAGTATTTTTTGGAGATGTGGCAGCTGCACCTTGTTTTCTTTTGCGGCCTTTACCAATAATGATAGGTTCCGCAGCTGGCTCTCCAACTCCTGTCGGGATAACTACTAGAAACGGATCTGGGATGCCAGTATCGTCAGGGATGTCTGCTGGTACCCTGACCTGCTCTTCAATATCTCCTTCTTTCGGCCACCTCAGACTGCCCTTCATATTGTAACCATGGACAAAGGAACGAATTGAAGCGTAGAAGTGGGCATACATATGGAGTATACGCAGATCTGTAGTACTGGTGGCAGTCGAAATTCGAAATTTAGCACCAGTTCGAGCACTACCAAAATACCTCCATCCTCTAGCTCCGTCAAGTAATTTCCCATAGTAACGGAAATTAGTTAGAGGATTACCAACATGAAGTTGGTCGTATCCAAATTGGCGAGCAAACCTACTGGGTAAGTATGGTTCGAACGCACAATTGTCTTCGTTTCTGTACATTAGATGAGACGGTCTGATGCACTAAAGCCACCTAAAGACTAACTGTGGCAATACAACTCTGCCGTCAACTTCATCTTCGAACTGGACACCAAAGCAGTCTGCCGAAACATGCGGTCGGGTACAAAAGAAGTTCCAACCGTATGAATAATTCAAAACCGCTCGGGTATCTGCTACAGTTGTAGCAATCCATGTAGCTTTGCTGAATTTTTGGAGAAAGACCTCCGCATCATCGCTTGGGCCCGGCGGTAATAATCTGCAGTTGTGATGCAACAACCAGCCCATCAGATAAGTGTAGGACATCTCTACCCTAGGGAAAACTTTTCGATGAGGAGCATTGTTAATTAACTCCTCACAGAAGGTTCTTAAACCTGCATTTATCCGACACACCATGGCCGACAGCAGGTTGATCCTGACTTTAAATACCAGACGCACTGCTGGCCATAGCACACTGCGATGAATTCTGTCAACAGTACCAATACCTGGTATAACCCATCTTCTCAACCATAAAGAAAGAAAGCCTGCCAGCAAAGCTCTCCGAGAGATTCTCTGACTACCATATCTGAGGAAGCTCAAGGCTTCAGTTCCTACAGGAAATTCCCCAGTCTTCGTAGACAGATATTTATTCGGGAATTTATAAGTAACCATCATGTCCCGAACCTTGTTAGAAGGGATTGTCGAATCTATGTTGATTACTGGAGCCTTGTTCTCTTGAAACCTTTCTTTATCTTCCTTAGAGATCTTATCCTTGTGGAAGAAAAGATAAGTCGTCCATTTGTTGATATACGCCAAATGGGACGTACTTTCATACATCGTGGTACAAGTCATGTAGTGGCACATCAGTTCTTCGTATGTCTCAACTAACTGAGGGTTAACTTCTCTGATCTCAGCAAGCTCCCTGTTGGAGGGAACATATTCTTCATATGGGGCCTCCCCTATTGGCAGCTTCGAGATAAACTGCATCTCATGAAGGGCAAGACCCATTTCTCCTTTCGGAGTAGCAAAAGTTCCAGTTGAACTTAAATATAGCTCCATCAAGGCCAGAAATAAGTTTCCATTCGCAGGAATACCATAGCTGGTGGAAGCTACTGCTTCATATAAGCCAATATCTTTCAATTCTTCCTCAAAGTTCTTCATCATCCAAAGGCTTATCTGAATCTAACTCTGGTTGAATGGAGTCAACCATCCTGGCAGTCTGGGGTTGGTTTGAGGATACAATACAGCTTCCTTCATAAATTTATTGACAAACATCGGGGTTTGAACTGGCTGTATTAGGCCCGAGTCTTCGCTTGGATTAGAGCCTGGCATAAGGCCTAGGATAGAAGTAACGCCTCCATTGGGAACACTAGCAAAGTATCCCATATCATTAGCACACTCTCTCTTGAAGACAATTCTACCCGGGCGTCCATGACTATTGGGAGTCAAATTCCATAACATTTGTTGAGGATGAGTGGCATGGACGAATGCCGATAAAGGATAATATCTGTCCATATCTGGGAGATACATAGCTCTATTCCCAAATTTAAAAACCCAAGACTCTTTCTTGGGGTGTGTCTAGGATTTACAATCAATGGCATCCCCAAACAGAAAAGCTGGTTTTGCGAAGTGTTGTCCGTCTAGTGAATTCAACAACTCCCCATTTATCATGGATAGCAACAATCTATCCCCCTGAGCTGCTATCAACTGTGCCCTCTCTACCGGATATTCGAGGTTCGACTGGGAAAATTGGACATGAGGTAAATCTTCCAAATAGTTCGAACCTACCATACCAGCTGATGATCCGAAAACTTCAGCGAGAGGGTGAACTTGCAGATCCACTGGTCAAATAGCAGAAGAGATCAAGTTAGTTCAAAGTTTTTAAGAGTTGAGGAAAAACTCATGCAGTATTGGCTCGACAAAACCTCTCAGAGAAGACTGATTAACTTCACGTTAACATACAGTGATATGAGTGTAATGCAACTTTTTACGCTGGCATGTATGAACATGAGCGTAGTTAAGTTTAAGTTTTACGCTAACATATTAGCTGTGGACACAAGAACAGATTTACGCTGACACGTGTAACGTGGGCGTATTCTTGTTAAACTTTACGCTAACACGTACAACGTGGGCGTACAATGTTATTTTAACTTTACGCTAACACGTACAACGTGGGCGTACAATATTATTTTAACTTTACGCTAACACGTACAACGTGGGCATAAAGAGCTGAAAAATTGGTTTACCTTCTTCTTCCTCGACGGATTTATTTTCTGAAGATTAGGGTTTTTTACCTATCATAGGTGGAGCCACGGCCGGGTTAGGATTTCGTTGTGGTGATGACGACTGAGTAGAAGTCTTCACATGGTCGGTCGACGAGGAATCAATGGCTGGTTTCTTCCCCTTGCTGTCGGCGGCGGATGATTTCTTAGGAGCCATCAGATCAGAGTTTCGAAGAAAAAAAATGCAAAGAGATTCAAGAAGATGAGTAAAAGTATTTTCTCTCTCTAAAAAGGTCTATTTATAGAGAGATTCAAAACCGACTGTTGGACATCCCTATGATTACGCTGACTGTTGGATATCCCCGCTCTTACGCGGTCGACTGTTGCGTATCCCGAATTTTGCGCTCAGCAAATCTCAACTTTTACGCTTCTGTTCAAAGTGTTTCAAATTTTGGAGACATTTGAAAACTTTGAAGGGGGTCTTGTAGGAGCGTAAAAAGTGCTTCAAAGAAAGAGTCATCTCATTCGTAAGTGGCCCGCTTTACGCTTAACAGAGCGGGTAATTTCTTTACGCCCAAGACAAGGCTAATTGTATTACGCCTAAGTAGATTGATCTTTTTTACGCTTGGGTCTACACCGGTGATTTTATGCCAAGAACTGAGCAGCCTCTTTCACGCTGGACAAAAGCTATCAAATCTCGCATTTAATGCAGACTTTGACATGAAGATATCAATGATGGCATTTACCACAGAGTTCAACGATATTTGTCTCATACAAAGACCATTGTTGTCGTTTATAGAGATCGAGCTACTTTACGCTCACTGAATGGTTTTTTTTACGCACGGGGTTTTACATGAGTCCTTACGCTCATAAAAAACAATGTGTGCGTGAAGTCTATTTGAGCCATTTTACGCTCAAGGTTATTCGATAACCACTTTACGCTGGAAACCCATGACAGAGCTAGTTTACGCTCATCTTTTTACGTCCGATTCGTTCTGGCCAGTTTGGAACGTGGTGTGCCTACGTGATCTTCATGCCATCTATTTCGAAGAACGTGTGTACATGTATCCTATTCTTACTGAAATGATGGGACACATGTCAGCATATACAGAGGATAATTCTGATAGTGGAGGGCAGTTGTTAGCGTAAAGACAGATGTTGATGCTCTTTTACGCACGAAAGCCCCAGTCTATAAATAGACTCATTCAACACACAAACACACACAGAGACAGGAGAGAATACAGAGATCAGAGCTTCGAGATTTTGATTCTCTAGAGCATCCTTCTTCAACTTTTCTTCCAGAACAAAGTGAAGCAAAGCAGGAAAGCATTCGGCCTCGCCATCAGTGCCCAAGTGCGTCGATACCTTTCTGGTGCATTAGTTCTTCCAAATTGTTCTACTTCAAGCAGTGATCTTCATCATCATCATATGGTCCAAGGAACAAAATGATTGTTTACGAATCAGACTTCCATAGCAATACTTTTCCAGAATCAAATTAGTACTCCCTGTACTTTTTTTCTTATTTTTGTTTTCAAAAGCCAATTTCTCCAAGGCATTTTGTTAATCGAAACACTCATGCGACGAAAGGTTTGTTCTCACTACATGTTCACTTTAGATGGTTAGATTACCTTATAGTGTCTTGTCACTTTCTTGGATTGTGGCATGTTTTATATTCAGTATTATATGGCATGTTGATGTATCTTGTTACGTCCCTCTGAGGACCTGGTTATCTCGCCAGGTGTGTGTTTCGTGATTTCTGCAGGTGTTCTAGCTGTGGCCAGTACTTGTGCTCTATTCTTCGAGATGTGATTTTTGGATCGTCCTCTCCTTCGCTCTACCAAATTCCTTACTTGTATATTTCTTCCTTATCTAAATTAGTTGGTAGTGGATTTGTCTCCGCCCAACAGTTGTATACATGACAAATTCAATATTGTTTTTATATCATTATTATTATTCTTTGTGGATGAGATTTAGTACCTTGGTTACTACATTTTACAGCTTATGTATATATACGAGGGTCCTTATACTTCGTATGTATACAGCTGGCATGATTACGTTTTAGTCCTACGAATTTTGGGACTGGGGCGTTACAGCCTCTCAGTTGAGGAGTATGCGGGAGAGTTTGGCCGTCTCGGCAGGTTTGTTGAGGGGTTGAGCGAGACGGCGAAGGCCTAGAGGTTCCGGAAGGGCCTGGTCAAGGAGGTCAAGTCCCTGACCAAGGGCAGCAGAGATGCTATATTTGAGGAGATCTTGACATGGGCCCTGTTAGCTGAGGATGATCTTGAGCTTAGGCTCAAGAGATGGAGAGACCCAGTTAGAGGCAGCAGCAGCGGGGGCCAGGCCAAGAGGCCCTACTTCTAGCATCAGCAGCTGAGGCAGTTTCAGCCACAGCTGATCCAGCAGAGGCCAGTTCAGCAGCAGCAGTCGAGGCAGCATCAGCAGGGTCAGAGACAGGAAGCCACTTGTGCCTACTGCAAGAAGCCCGAGCATATTGCCAATGAGTACAGGAAGAGGCTGGGACAGTGCCTTGTGTGTGGTTCAGCAGACCACCAGATGAGGGAGTGCCGTGCAGGACGAGCAGCTCCGGGAGGAGGAGCAGGAGCCAGAGCTCCAGTGGGCCAGCAGCGGGGACCAGCCCTGCCGACTCAGCAGCAGAGGTTTGTCCAGCACCAGCAGTAGGCTAGGGAAGGCCAGCAGGGGCGAGCTTTCGCCATGGCAGCTGGAGATACAGAGGTGACTGGAGAGCTGATTACAGGTTCGATTCTTCTCGACTCCAGTCCAGCATTTGTATTGTTTGATTTCGGTGCATCGCATAGCTTCATTTCAGTATCTTTTGCGATTAGACACGGTATCATAGCTGAATCGTTGCCTAGGACTTACAAGATCACGACCGGGGGTGGTATTATCCTCGTGAGTGATGTTTATAAGGGTCGGAGAGTAGTTTTGGGAGGCCGTGAGTTGGAGGTGAGCCTGCTCGTAATGCCATTGCCGAACTGAGATATAGTACTAGGCATGGATTGGTTGAGGAGGCACCACGCCAGCATTGATTGCAGAGGGGGTAGAGTTCTGTTCAGAGTGTCGGGGGAGCCAGAGTTCGAGTACTCTAGACGTCAGGCAGAGCAGAGCAGCGGAGTCTTCTGTGGAGTCTCGGTCGAGGAGCAGACGATTCTACACCCCTTGATAGCAGAGTATATGGATGTTTTCCCGGTGGAGTTACCGGGACTGCCATCAGACAGGGACATTGAGTTCTCGATAGACTTGGTTCCAGGAGCAGAACCCATCTCTCAGCATATCTATCGGGTGAACAACAGCGAGCTGGTGGAGCTGAAGAAGCAGGTGGATGAGCTACAGGACAAGGGCTTCATCCGCTCGAGTTCGTCGCCATGGGGTGCACCAGAGTTGTTTGTGCCGAAGAAGAATGGGTCAGTACGCATGTGTATTGACTATATGGCACTCAACAACCTCACGATCAAGAACAAATACCTACTGTCGCGGATCGACGATCTATTTGACCAGTTGAGCGAAGCTCGGGTATTTTCCAAGATTGATCTGAGGTCGGGATATCACCAGGTGAAGGTGAAGAGGGAGGATATTCCCAAGACCGCTTTCAGAATGCGGTACGGGCAGTTCGAGTTTTTGGTTATGCCGTTTGGGCTAACCAATGCACCAGCTGTGTTTATGAACCTTATGAACAAGGTGTTCCATCAGTATCTGGATTAGTTTGTAGTAGTATTTATTGATGATATCTTGATATATTCCAAGACTGAGGAGGAGCACGAGGAGCATTTGAGGATAGTGCTGGAGATTCTCAGGAAGGAGCAGCTTTACGGGAAGCTCTCCAAGTGTGAGTTCTTCTTGGACCGGGTGGACTTCTTGGGGCATGTGGTGACTAAAGATGGTATCTCAGTTGACCCCAAGAAGATCGTGGCAGTTGAGGCATGGACAGCGCCAACTTCAGTTACAGAGATCAGGAGCTTCCTGGGGCTGGCAGGGTATTACCGGAGATTTGTGCAGGATTTCTCCCGGGTTGCAGAGCCGTTGACACGGTTGACCCGGAAGGATGCTGAGTATGTATGGTCAGAGGAGTGTCAGGCAGCTTTTGATGAGCTGAAGAAGCGGCTGACGACAACTCCGATTCTGACGTTGCCTTCAGGATCAGGTGGATTCACTATTTATAGTGATGCTTCAGGGAAGGGGCTAGGTTGTGTGTTGCAGCAGCACGGGAAGGTGATTGCCTATGCTTCCAGGTAGTTACGTCCCCATGAGAAGAACTACCCTACCCACGACCTGGAGCTGGCAGCACTGATTTTTGCTTTGAAGATGTGGAAGCATTATCTATATGGTGAGAGGGTGGAGATCTTCACAGATCACAAGAGCCTTAAGTATGTGTTCACTCAGAAGGAGTTGAACATGAGACAGTGCAGATGGCTGGAGTTAATGATGGATTTTGACATCCTACTTCAGTACCACCCAGGGAAGGCCAACGTGGTTGCCGATGCCTTGAGTAGGTATCCGACAGCCATGTGTTTGACCATGGATCGGCATTTTCTTGCCGACTTGGAGAGCCTTGGGATTGAGGTGATCGTGCCGGGAGTACAGATACAGCTATGGGGGATACAGATTCAGTCAGACCAGGATCAAGGCGGCCCAGTTCAAGGATATGGCTTTGTAGAGTATCAGAGAGCAGATCAGTATAGGAGTGGGGGATCCTGAGTTTTTACTTGCTGAGGATGGTGTCCTGAGGCACGGTGCCAGGTTATGTGTGCCTAACGGGGAGCTCGGAGAGCAGATTATGTAGGAGGCCCACAGATCTCAGTACTCTATACACCCGGGTGCCAACAAGATGTACCGAGATCTACGGGAGCACGTATGGTGGTTAGGGATGAAGCGGGAGGTGTCCCACTTCGTAGCTTGGTGCTTGGTCTGTCAGCAGGTCAAGGCGGAGAGGCAGAGGCCCGGTGGATTGTTGCAGCCGCTGCCCATTCCTGAGTGGAAATGGGAGCATATCACGATGGACTTCGTTTCAGGATTGTCGCGTACTCCAGGAGGGAAAGACGCGATTTGGGTCATCGTTGATAGGTTGACCAAATCGGTCCACTTCTTGCCATTCAAGGTGGGTACGTCTACAGAGAGGCTGGCGGAGATGTATATACGGCAGATAGTCAGGATCCACGGAGTTCCGGTCAGCAACGTCTCAGATCGGGATAGCCGTTTTACTTTCCATTTCTGGAGGAGTCTGCAGACCAGCTTGGGCACTCAGCTCAAGTTTAGTACTACATACCACCCCCAGACGGACGGACAGTCAGAGCGGACTATTCAGACCCTTGAGGATATGCTGCGGACGTGCGTCCTGGACTTTGGAGGTTCCTGGGAGGATCATCTTCATTTGGTGGAGTTTCCCTATAACAATAGTTTCCAGGCCAGCATCGAGATGTCACCTTTCGAGGCTCTGTACGGGCGTAGGTGTCGTACACCCTTATCCTAGGATGATATTGGTGAGCGAGCTTTGCTGGGGCCCGAGATGATTATGGATGTGGTCGAGAAGGTGAAGCTCATCAGGGACAGACTTCGCGTGGCGCAGGACAGACATCGGCACTGGGCCGATAGCCACCGGAGGCCCTTGGAGTTTGAGGTACAGATTAGAGTAGGATTAGATTTAGGTTGTTGTTTGTGATTTTTTTGATCATGTTTATTATTTATATTAATTGAGACCTTGCTTGTGATTAGGTCGGAGACCAGGTTTTCTTGAGGATATCTCTGACTCGTGGTACGATACGTTTTGGTGGAGGCAAAAATCTTAGCTCGTGCTTCATCGGCCCTTTCGTTATTAGTATGAGAGTCGGTGACGTGGCTTACAGGCTAGACTTGCCGCCTGCACTTGTGGGGGTCCATAACGTATTTCATGTATCACAGTTGAGACGGTACATAGTTGACCCTAGCCATGTGCTCGATCATTCGGAGATTGAGGTGGGTCCTTCTCTCAGCTATCCAGAGCAGCCAGTAGAGATTCTGGATCGACGGGAGAAGGTTTCGAGGAACCAGGTGATACCCTTGGTATGCGTCGCATGGAGGCATCATTCTCCAGGAGAGTCTACCTGGAAGCGGGAGGATGAGATGCGCGAGCGGTACCCCTATCTTTTTGGACCGTGAGGTATACTTTCTATCCTTCTCATCAGTTGCATTTCGTCTTTCAATTTCGAGGACGAAATTCTTTTAAGGAGGGTAGATTTGTTACTACCATATTCCTAGTTTGAGGGTAAATTTGTCATTTTTGGGGTAATTTAAAATTATTAGTATTAAATAGAATTTATGGGAATTTTTAGGATTTATTTTGGATTTATTTGGACTAGTTTGATTTTGGACTAGTTTTGACTCATGTAGACCAACCTAGGAACTAACCCTAGTTAGTTGGGCTTGGTTAGGTCAAGTGAATCTAGTCTAACCTAGTATGACTCAAGTTAGTAGTTATTGATTCATTAGAATATTAATTAGGAATTTAGGAATCAAGTGTTTTGATAAATGGCTTGTGGTTTCACAAGTCATTTTGTGACTAAACTTGATTGGACTAGCTAAACCTAGCTCAAACCCCACCCACACCCATCATGGCCGGCCACCTAGGTTAAACCTAGGGATTCCTCCACTATAAGTCCCTCCTAGTTTTTAGGGCTAGCCTCTTTTAGGGTTCTTTCAAAAGTTCTAAGGGAAGAGGTGGGTTCCATCTTCCAAAAATCATTAAAAATCCATTTTAAATCCTTTCTTCCCCAAACCAATTCCATTAGGACCTAAAATCAATGCTCTTGCTGCTGGTATAAATTGTTTACAAGAAGACAACAATTTGTGAAAGTTTGGGTGGCTTGAGGAATCTCTCCATTTTAGCTTTTGTGAAGGCTTGTTCACCAATAGGTAACTTTCCCATTTCTCAATGAAATTTCATTTGGTCTTCACCAATAGGACGCCCTAAGGGTCCTCCTAAGGTCTGGATAGGTTTCGTGTCCAGTGTCGGTAGATTCGTGTCCATTCTGGACACGTATCAATCACTAGTCATAGGTGTTTGACAAAATGCCTCAATGAGCATTTTGTATTAATTTCAATTTTGTTTTTGAATAGGAAATAGGTTTTTGTTCTTGCTTACCATTTTATGTCCTTGTGTCTTGATTTTCGTGTCTTCCTGTGTCGCTTTGGTAGTGTGGACACGAGCGCGCACACGCTCGCGCGCTGCTACAGGGATCCCCTGCCTATCGGGCCCTGTAGCAGACACGACACGAACTTTCTGGACACGAAACTTTGTGGGAGCCTCGGGGCAACCACTGACACGCCATATGTCGAGTTTCGTGGGCCCACGTGGCGTATCGAGTGAGGAATCCTCGACGCACGGGTTTCTCACTGTTCTATGCAGTGTGGTTCTTTTGTTTCTGATACGTGTGTGTGGACACGCCTGTGCGATACGACACGGCGGTACAGGGTGTCCTATGGATAGCCCTATAAGTGGTGAACCTATGTTTATGAACTCGAGTCTTGGGTTGACCTCTGTTGTGTACATGAGACTCGTGCACACGTGCACGAGGACACAGCTCATTATGCACTGTCTTGTGCACTGTCTTGTGTGGACACGTTTGTGTCCAATTTCATGGACACAAACAACTTGTGTAGCATGCACTAGTTATAATTTAATGTTACCAACCTCTGTAATTACATTTTTAATCAATTTCATTGCTAATCTGCTATCTTTCCATTTTTTCTGAAACATGGTATCAGTCGTGTACTTCCAGTTTTTTTAATATTGAGTTTTGATTGATAAATGAACCTGCAAATCATTGTTGAATTTATGTTTTTAAAGCTCAATTCTGTTCTCATATATGTGATCTATCAATGGTTCCATTTTTGTGTTGAATTGTGAGCTATTGGATTTGAATTGGTAGGGTGTTGGATTAATCTGAAAAAATAACTGAGAATTAGAGAGCATGAATTGATTTCCTATCCTTTCTTTCTAACTGAGTTTTGTTCACAAAATCTGAGATTGGAAGAGGCAATGTATTGGTTTTCCTTCCTTTCTTCCCATTTGATTTGAGTTTTCAGTTGATACAAAACCTGAGATTGGTGTTAACTAATATCCTTTCTATATACTGTTGATTTCCTGCATATATATGAGTTCCTGTACACCACACCCTTCCACACATTGGTATCCCTGTACACTGTCACTGCACCACATCACCCTGTACACAAACCTTCTCCTCATTCACTATTATTTCCTGCACACTGTCACAGTTACACACACTGTTTTATTTCCCTTTCACTGTCACATTTAAATTCCTGCACACATGTTAGCACTGTTTGCACTCTCACTTGGTATACACAACACACAGGTCTCTTTATACTCTATATGCATGTATGTACACACTGTTATGTGTTTGCCTTGCTGCTCACTGTTTTGGTATTCTTACACCATGTCATATTATACACACATAGCCTCTCCTTATATTACCATATCACACAACACATTGTAAACTATCCACAAGCATACACACATAGCTTCCCTGCTTGGCACTTGAACTTGCACCCTTACATCTATATACACTTTTGATTCCCTTCCATTCACAGCTACACATTACTCATACACACACATATACATGGTATTGTTCACATACACAAGCACTCTCTCACTTTCTACATTCCAAGTCCTTAATGTGTAGGTTAAATGCCTAATTATAAGCATGTGATACATATATGCTCTATATGTATGTTGTATGTATGTAGGTGTAAGCCTTACTCTTGTATACATGAATCTCTTGATAGATAGCTATGTGAGGTAATTCAATGTGTGATTGTTTGTTGGCTTGTATAGCTTGGGAATGGTGTGTGTTGTCTAGAATAGATTGGTTAGGCCTAGTTAGCCTAGTTTAGACTTAATTAGACTAGGTTGACCTAGTTTGACTTCGAGGGTTGACCAAAGTTGACCAAGAGTTGACTTTGGCCTAGATTGACCTAGAATCATGTAGAATGCATAGTAGGACTCCATTTTACTATTCTGGACTTGTTGTGACTTGTGTTGTTCTGTTTAGGAGCCAGACACCACTTCTTGGACAGTACGATTCATATCGGACACTCAGATACAGGCGAGTACATTCTCTGATCATTTCATATCCTGCTTAGAATTATTTCCTGCAGTAGATTACTTTACTTGTACTGTCACGTTGGTCACACGGATTGGTACTATATGGATCCTTTCTTGAGATGTTATCCTTAGGAAGCATCAGGTACTCTATGTTCTGTGCGTTTTACTTTCATAGCGTATCATATGCTTCTTGGTTCTTTGATCACTTACAACATGTACCCTCATGATCGTAGAGTCTTCCTGGAATCTTACACTGTTGGGTTCCCCCCAGAATCCCCATGTTTATGGGACTTACACTGTTGGGTTACCCCCAGAATCCCCATGTTTATGGGACTTACACTGTTGGGTTACCCCAGAATCCCCATGTTTATGGGACTTACACTGTTGGGTTACCCCCAGAATCCCCATTTTTATGGGACTACTATGTATCACCTTCAGGGTCTACCACCCTTCGGGGGCTTATCACCTTCGGGGTCTATCACCTACGGGGTCTGTTACATAGCATTATATAACATAACCTGGCTGGATCCTTGTGTATTGATCGGGGTACGGGGGAGTATTACATGTTCATATTGTACTCTGACTCACTAGTCACTGCTAGTTCCCTATGTATAGTAGATATTTCTATTACAGTTCTCTCTCTGTTTACATACTGCACTTCTTTCAGTACTTGGATCTTACTTTACTGCATGTTTATATTTTCTAACCTGCTATGATTTATTGAGATGTACTGTGCTCGCTCCTGTCCTGACTGGACCTGTTGAAAATATTACAGAGGACGAGGAGGAGGCTTGCCTGGACACTTACTACGGGGCAGCTTTAGATGACACCTTTGAGCTGGACTCCCAGAAGGATCCAGTAGCAGCTGAGGATTTTCCCCTGACTGCCTAGACTAGACTAGTTAGGCTTATTTTACTTTTGCCGTCTTGAGACATGTTCTAGTTAGACTCTATTTTGGGAGATCAGTTTTGTATATATTCTTTCATCTGAGACCTTTTACTGTTGGATATTGCTGGGATTATCTTAGACTACTGTTTTCATCTATTTTATTCCTTGAGTTCTATATCATATCGTGCTATATCTTCCTTAGTTGTGATTGAGTTTTCTATTGCTATGCCACCCCCATTCGGGGAGTATAAAGTGTTTAGATATATACTGCTAGATGTTGTGACCTAGGACAGCGTTCTACCGCCGACACTGCGGCGTAGGCTGGACGTATTCACGTCTCGTGCCCTTACTCTAGGGTGCGGGTCGTGACAGAAAACCACGAGATTACTACAACAAGAACAGATGTGGGCTAGGTTATGTTACCCCTGCGACGACCCCTGAAAGCTCAGATGAGGGATACGACTGGCATTCATACTCAACCGGATCACCCACTTCCGATTCGGATGTCAGCATCGAAGACGTATTCAGGCAAGTCTTGTCCGTCAATATGGCATTGGCCGACGCCTATGAAGAAGATAAAGACATTCCTGAACTTCTTAAGTTAGAGCCGTGGTCACAATAGCTAGATGCGCAATGGAAGAAGTGGTTCAAACAAAGAGAGCCTCCCACCGAAGATGAGGTTGTGCAAGTCGATCTTGGTGATGAGTCTTCTCCAAAGCCCATCTTCGTCAGCAAAAGTCTGACAGACGGAGAGCGGGAATTGCTACTACAACTCGTCAGAGAATACATCAACGTGTTCGCCTGGAGCTACGAAGACATGCCAGGACTGAACCTCGAGGTTGCACTTTACAAACTCAACATCCGTCCGAACGTAAAACCGGTCAAGCAATAGCAACGACGGTTCCGCCCCGACATCATGAATGCCATTGAAGCTGAGGTCAACAAACTGATAGCCAGCGGCTTCATCCGCGAGGAACAGCATCCAGACTGGGTCGCCAATATAGTACCAGTCCTCAAGAAGAATGGAAAGATTCGAATCTGCATCGACTTTCGCAATATAAATGAGGCGTGTCCTAAGGATGAGTTCCCCCTCTATATCACCGACATCATGATTGACAACACCTGCGGCTTTGAGCGTTTGTCATTCATGGATGGTTTCTTGGGGTACAACCAAATCAAGATGTTCCCTGATGACGAAAAGCACACATCATTCCGAATACCAATTGGCACATACTGCTATATAGTCATGCCTTTCGGTTTAAAGAATGCTGGTGCCACCTATCAAATAGCTATGAACGTCATCTTTAGAGACCACTTACGCAAGACAGTGTAATGCTATGTCGACGACATCGCCGTCAAAAGCCGCTCTAAAGAAGATCATCTGCATGATCTGAGGATGGTGTTCGATGATGCGAGCGCACAATTTGAAAATGAATCAAACGAAATCCTTCTTGGGCGTATCCAGCAAAAAGTTCTTGGGTTTCATCATTACTTCCCAAGGTATCCACATAGACCCTGAGAAGACGAAGGCAATCATGGAGATGGGTCCCCCGAGAAATCTTCGCGAACTTAGAGGCCTCCAAGGGAGGCTGGCCTACATCAGGAGGTTTATATCTAACCTCTTCGGACGATGTCAACCATTCACCCACCTCATAAAAAAGGGTGTTTCATTCATATGGGATAAAGAATGCTAGCGTGCCTTCGACAGCATCAAAGAACATTTGTCGAACTCTCCAGTCCTGGTAGCCTCGGTTGCTAAAAAACTATTCCTGCTCTATGTACGAGCAATGGAGCATTCTCTCGGTGCTTTACTAGCACAAAACAATGAGCATCGATACACTGCCGTAGAGAAAGAGTGCCTTGCTCTGGTGTTTGCCATTCAGAAGATGCGACACTACGTCACGGGATAAACCATCCATGTCGTATCAAGAGTTAACCCCCTTAGGGTCCTCATGACCAAGCCAGGTGCACTCAGCTCTCGCCTCGCTACCTGGGCGATATTATTGTCTCCCTACCATATGATCTTCGTCCCACAGAAGGCTGTTAAAGGTCAAACTCTGGCAGACTTTTTAGCAGCTCATCCAGGTTCGGAGTCAACTAGAATAGACGAAGAGATTCCAGATGAGGTCACCAATTCAAATGTGGCCTATCATGATGCCGTATGGCGAATGTTCTTCGATGGCGTTTCCAGAACTGGGCCCAAGGGCAATATCGTCGCTGGAGTCGGAGTGGTGCTGATTTCTTCCTCCGGGCTGGTGATCAATCGGGCTTATTCCCTCACGGAGCCCTGTTCGAACAATGTGGCCGAGTACAACGCTTTGGTCATTGGCCTTCGACTTGCAAAGGAGCTGGGGGTAGAGTATCTTGAAGCATACGATGTTTTGCAGCTAATTGTTAACCAGATCCGGGGCTCATACGAAGTTCGTCATGAAGACATGATCCCCTATCACCAAATAGCGATTGACATCATCTCGTCCTTGGAGGGGTTCTTCCTAGAACACGTTCCCAGGCTCCAGAACATTGAAGTCGTTGCCCTAGCAGGCCTTGCCACTTTCTTAGCAGTTCCGAATCATGCTCACCACTTGGTTGACATAATAGGCCATGAATTGGTCTGTCCCAAGGACAATGTTTAATGTGTTGAGAGTTACTCCGCTCTGACTGTCGATAAAGCACCAGACTGGAGACAACCATTCATCGACTTTGTTGTCTACGACATCCTGCCAGAAAATTCGAAGGAAGCCACTTCTGTCAGAAGGTGGTCCCTCAGATTCTTCTATGATACGGAGACAAAAATGCTATATCGACGATCATACGATAGATTATTGCTTCGATGTCTGTCAAATACAGAAGCCAAAGAAGCCGTGTGTGAAGCCCATGATGGCATCTGTGGGGCCCATCAGCCTGGCCCGAAACTACAGGATCGTCTTCGCCGAATGGACTATTATTGGCCCGCGATGGTTACCGATGCGATAAACTATACAAGAAAGTGCAAAGCTTGCCAAGTCCACACAGATTTCATCCACCATCCATCCGAGTTTCTACATCCGACGGTGGCATCCTGGCCATTCGAAGCATGGGGAATGGACATCATTGGTCCGATCACTCCGCCTTCGTCCCGAGGACACCGCTTCATACTCGCAATCATAGATTACTTCTCCAAATGGGCGGAGGCTATTCTGCTGGCAGAAGTCAAGACTTCAAACGTGATCAGCTTTCTCAAGCATCACGTCATCTATCGCTTTGGACTACCCCGAAGGATCATCCACGATAATGGTCCATAGTTCGCAAGTCACGCCTTCTATCGGTTTTGCGACAAACACCGAATCCAGAATATTGCTTCAACACCATATAACCCAGTGGCTAATGGTCTGGCTGAAGTATTCAACAAAACAATCATCAAGCTTCTCAATAAGTTTGTGTCATCAAACAAACGCGACTGGAATAAAAAGCTTGGCAAATGCTTATGGGCGTACCGTACTACAGTACGGACTTCCACCGTGAACACACCATTCTCTCTAGTATACGGAAGTGAGGCAATTCTCCCACTAGAGACTCAAATCCCTTTACTCCGTGTCGCTATCACCTACCGATTGACGACAGATGATAATCATTATCGCCGACTACAAGAGTTGGAGGCCCTAGATGAGAAGTGCCTGTTAGCTCAACAGCGAATCGAGCTGTACCAAGCACGTATCTCCGGAGCCTTCAACAAGAAGGTTAAAATTAGAACATTCCAAGTGGACAATCTCGTTCTGGCAGTTCGGAGGCCGATGGTTATGACTCACAAAACTGCCGGCAAGTTCCAGCCAAAGTGGGAAGGCCCGTTCATCATCGATGCTGTATTCTCCAATGGTGCTTACCGTCTCGCAAAACAAAATGGAGACTTGCCCATCAATGGCAAGTTCCTAAAGAAGTATTACGTATGAAACGACATCCTCCAAATCTTCAAGGGTGTTGAGTGATGAACCATCTGGTACCGCTGAACTTACATTCTGACTCCAAATCTACCAGATTATTGGGTTATGTACCCTCTGGTACCACTGAACTCACATTCTGACTCCTAATTTCCAAGAATGATGAGTTATGTACCCTCTAGTACCGCTGAACTTATATTCCGATCCCAAATCTCCCAGATTGTCGAGTTATGTACCCGTAGGTACCGCTAAACTTACACTCTGGTCACTGCAGATGAATCTATATCCCGTCTTTTAGGTAGTAAGTTGTCACGCCCTGCTCCTGCAAGAGCGATTCGTCCTCGCTAAGGCATGGTGTCGCATGGTCCTAGGTTGCGCCCGTGCAAGGCTAAGTCCGGAAACGGCCGATTTTAGCTAGGCCACAGAGTCGCACAGAGTGTCCCTATTTTCAGCGAAAAGTAAATGAACGCAAGTTGAAGCGAATTCAAACTCTTTATTGTCATTCAAGAAGTTTACAAGCGACGCTACAAATCGCTCAAGCTCTCTCTCTCTCTCTCTTTCTCTCTCTGTAACATAAAAGGCATGCCAAGTGGCTTACATGATGGAATAATTCATGGCAATGTTTCGATACATTATGTCCTGTATAGGGTGCTTCAGCTCCTTGCAACGCTCCAAGGCCCTAGAGTTAGCTCCGCGCCTTAGCACGTTCGAGGGAAGTTTCGCACCAGGCGACGTCTCCTGCATCCTGCAAGCAGATTGTGGGGTTATCAGCACATTATTATGTACTGGTGGGGAGGCTAGCTCGCCCAGAATGCTATTATTACCAAACACGTTCTATTTACTTTTGTGCACTGTCTATCATTCATTGTCTTACTAATCTTGCCTTAGGATCAGTTTCATGACATATTTCATAACCTATCTCGTGTTGCAGAATTCAAGTGTGTGCATGGAAATACATGCACAACTTACCCATACTTACCGTCCGGCCTTCCCTGTCCACAGTAAACCAAGTTAGTCTCTTATTCATATAAACATTTGGAATCCAGTATTAAGGGTTAATATGCACACAGTCTTAGATTTGACAATTTCAAACACAAAACTCAACTAAATTTTTTTAAATTGAAACCCTATGTATAACATACATGTGTAGTGATGTAAACATAACTAATAACATAAAATTTGTATTTAAATTACGAGTTTAAGCTGGAAAAAGCAGAAAACCAGAAATATTGGGGTTTTAACAATTTAAACATCAACAACATATTAATATGTATTTAGATAGGTTGGAAATCAAAGTGTAGCATGAATACGTATCAGGCAAGTGTCTGCTATATATATATATTCATATATATTCTCATGTCCCAATATAAAAATTTAATTCTACGTTAAGACCAACATTTAGATTCCTACCAAGATTGCAAAGTACGTGATTGGTATAATCAAGACAGTTTTATTATTATCATTATTATTTAAAACAAGGATAGTAGCAAGAAGGAATAACAATAAAATATGTTCTGCTTATTTTTTAAAAGAATGAACCCTTTTGAAACCTAGAGTTAAAATATCAAATCCAAGATAAGGTCTAGCAAAATTATCGATTCATTATATTAAGAAGAATTCATAGTAAGAAGTTACACAAAGTTTATAAAAACAGCTAAAGCTACTCCTAAGTTAAATAATTAGAAACAAAACAAAACAAACAAATAACAATTCTTTTTTTTTGAAGGACTGAAACAAAAGTAGAGAAAACATGTTCAAAAATATTTAAGGTACAATCTGATAATCATATGCGTCTATGCAAAATCATGGTACTCTAAACCCTCGTCATACTAGTAAGCAAGGCTACGATAATCACAAAGTCCTCGACTTAGGCACATAACTCTAAAATCGTGGAATTTAACATTTTCATGATGCCGCTAGCTTGGCTGCGAAAACCATAAATTCCCACACCCGAGAAATATATCCAAAATCAGACTATATGTTCTCACCATGCTGGCTAATGTGACTATAAAAGACTAGATTCCATAACTTAGATGACCTAGCCCATATAATTTCATCTTGACAAAAATTAAATTAAATCAACAATGGATACCCAAAAATCAATTTATCAACGAACATCAAGATTTAAAAATGAACAAAAATCCATCAAATCATATAAATACAAACTCGGATGCCACAGCTAACATCACGATTCAAAATTCAACAATCATCCATCAAAATCAAAAAATACAAACTCAAATTCAATAATAATCCATAAAAATTAAATTTAACAATAGAAAGTAAAGATAAATCAAATCAAGGGAAGAAGAGTTTTCAAATCAAAGTTAAAATAAGATTCTCAAGGGTCGTCCCAGGAATCTCTCAAGAAATCCTAACTGTGATTGAGTACCTTCAAAAATATATCCTAATTCTACTGCAGACTGTAGTGGTACTCTAGTTCGAATACCACTACACAAACTCGACCTGCATGGGCCACCACTAAAAATGTGTCATGACACGTACCCTAGAGTAAGGACACGAGAACGTAACAATGCCCAGCCTACGCCGCAGTGTTGACGGTAGAACGTTGTCCTATGTCTCATGCATCTAGCAGTATAAGGATAAACAGTTTATACTCCCCGAATGGGGGTGACATAGCAGATACAGTCTCAATCACATCTAAGGTAGAGCATGATAAGGATAGATAAAACATAAAATCTAAAAGAGATACAGCAGAAAGAAATCTAAGTGTCTAAAATACACAAACCCAAAAATACATCTCAAATCTCAAAATACAGTAATCCATAAAATAATACAACTCCAGACAATGGAAAAACTATCTAAACAACCTCTACTGTGTCTCCTCTAGGCTAGCAGGCAATCCCAGGCTATCTGTAAAATTTATCAACAGGTCCAGTCAGGACAGGAGCGAGCACAATACATCTCAACAAATCATAGCATGTTAGAAAATATAATCATGCAGTAAAGTAAGATACAGGATCTGAAGAAATACAGTATGTAAACAGGGAGAGAGAAATGTAACAGAAATATCTACTATAAATAGAGAACTAACAGTGGCTAGTGATGTAGAGTACAGGATAGCACATGTGAACAGGACAGATTTGTACATGATCTACACTAAAGAGTTGTACATGATCTATACTACTATAGAATTGTTCACATGACTACTCGCACTCCCCTGTTTTCCCCAATCAATACACAAGGATCAAAGCAGGTTATGTTATTGTACATGATATCACATGGAGGCCCATGAAAGGGTGCACATGATAGTATACATGAGGGCTCTGTGAACATGAGAGTACATGATTCACAAGAGTGTACATGTATGGTGAAAGCACAGGAGTACATGATGAAAGTGAAACACATATGACACAATGTACCCGATGCTTCCGAGGGGGATAACATCGCATGAAGAGATCCATATAGTACTAATCCGTGATAATATCGTGACAACATCAAGTAAAGTAATCTAAAGCAGGAATATAATTCTAAGCAGGATTTGAAATGATCAGAGAATGTACTCGCCTGATACCCTGAACATCTGATATGAAAAGATGGCCAACTGGTGTCCCAGAGTCCTAGTTATAGCAACATAGGTTATAAAGAGTTTAATTTATATGGTAATTGAAATTATAATACAATCTACATGATTCTAAGTCAATCTAGGTCAAAGTCAACTTTGGTCAACTATAAAGTCAAACTAGGTCAACTCTAGTCAACTGTGGTCAAACTAGCTAGGGTTGGGTCAACAATGGTCAACTAGTCTAGTTAGTCAATTCTAGGTCTAAACAAACTAAGTATATACAAATCAAGTATCCAAGATAGCTACTAACTCATGGCCTAAGTCACTTACTAGACCAAGCACAAAACTAAACCATAAGCTAACAAGGCACACAAACTTAGTCATATAATGATATATATTATTCACATTCACATATTTATATACATAGATATTTATAGGAAAGCTATATATATAGGCACATACATATATATATATATATAGAGAAAGAGAGGTAAAAGAGTAAGTGAGTATGTGTGTGTTTGGCATGTGTGAAAGGATATGTATTAATGTTCTAAAATTTAGTGATAGGTAGGTGTATGTGACATGGGATACATGATGTCAAAGGGTGTATGAATGCATGTGTGTAAAAGGTTATATATTAACTCAATTTATAGAAATACATACATACATATTTACCTTGTATACAAGCATACATACATATCATGTATATTACATTTACATGATACATACATATATACTTGTATTATATTATGCTTACATTCATGCATATTAGATACTTGTATTTATATTAACATATTGCAAACATTCATTTCATTCATGCATCTATACATTACCTACATGTTTTATACAAATGCATACATTGTATATTCATATCATTTCATACATTAACATAGAGACATACAAACATGCACACATCATATATTCCATGCCTTGTATTACCTTACATATTATGTTATATATTATCATTCATTCCTTTCATATATTACATTATTTTGCATGCTTGCATTCATATATTACATTCTATATTACCTATATACATGTATTTCCTCCATTCATTCATGCTTGCATCATATACTCTACATTACCTTACATGTTATCATTATATATTGCATTACAATATTTATACATCATGCATTCATATCTATCATTACATATATATCTTGCATTCATATCTAGCATTTATTATATACTTTCATGCATACATTGTATATCATTCTTTTATTCATGCATTGCTTATATGCATTATATTAATTGTATTCCTACATGCTTGCATTCAACCATATATATACATTAATGTAAAGAGAATATATATCATATATATATCATTTCATTCATCTAACATATCATATATTACATACTCTATATTTATTTAATATCCATACTACATAGGCTCATAGGTTACACAAAATACATATATCGTATAATCACTCTTCTACTTAAAACCAATACTGTACCAATTTGGCATTCACTAAATTCTAGAAATAAAGTATGTTATATATCTTTGTGTTAGCTTTTCAAAACTTTAAACGGATCGCATTTTCGTGTCCGAAAGCTCCCGGAATCGCAAAATCACCGAAACGTGTTCGTCTTTCGTACAGCTGACACTCAAATAATTTTATAGAAAGTTTCAGAACGAATTTGGCTTATTAAAATATATATTTGGAAAGCTAACTTCGATACGCTTCTTTTAAAAAAAATGGGAGGTTAATTGGAGTTATGGCTAAAAGTTATGGTATTTCTAAGTTGCTCTAGCTACTAAAAAAGTGGATAAAAATTATGATAAATTTAGGTAGTTTGAGACAAAAGAAACACAAGTATATAACATAATATATCAAGAACTCACTCTCTACACTAATATATATATATGAGACACTATAGAACACATCTCCAATACAAAAATATGAGATTAAACATGTAATAATTCATTCATATATAATAACAACACATAGTGTGTCCAAATTTGGAGTTTTCCCACATGGACACAACCACAACACAAAGGAAACTCCTATGACCTCCAAATGGACACGAAATGGACACAAATGGAGATACAACCATGGGGGTCATTCTTATGGGTTCAAAATATTTTTGTATGCATGTAGGGATGGATTAGAGGAGAGATTTTACCTTCCCGGAGAGAGATTCAAAGGAAAAGCCTTCTGATACGGCACCGACACGTAGAGATTCCAAAAGGACAAGAACGAGCTCCGAATCCTCCCAAACTTGGCTAGCACCCTCTAACCATGGAGTAGAAGAGAAATAAAGAAGATTTGGTGGAAGAAGGGGTTGATTTGGAGATAAAATCAATGGAGGTTCATCTCTAAATTAATTTGGGGAAGAACAAGAGAGAGAAAGTGGATGAAAACAAATGAATGAAGGAGTGACTCACTCCTTATCCCCCCCATAGGTGGCTGCCCAAAAAGGGTGAGGTGTCCCCTATTTGAATATCCAAAATGCCCTCCACTAATCTATTTGATTTAAATTAGGAATGGGTTAAAGGTTGAGGTCAATTTATTCTAGTTTTAAGTCTCTAATTAAACTAAACCTATCCATAAATAATTAGTCTAACTACTAACTAAAATTAATATCATGTGGACTAAAATTAATATCATGTGGGCCATGCCTAACGAGGGTGTGGGTCCCACTAGAGTCAAACTACCCCCCGGGTCCCCGTTTCAAGTCCGATTTAGTTGAAATTCGAACCCGACTCAAATAACCCCAAAACAAAATTATAAATAATAAAATAAATTTCAATCCCAAAATAATATCATAAATAATAAAATAAATTTCTAAAATATTCAAAAATGTAAAATGACAAAAATACCCCTGTTTCTGAAAACTGGGGGTGACAAATCTATCCACCTTAAAAAAAATTTGTCCTCGAAATTAAAACAAAGCAATCACAGGAAACACATGAAGAAAACAATCTCATTCAAATACTTTTCAAAAAAATCAGCAATAAAAAAAATCTCTTTGAGGCACATCAAACATTTGTAAATAAAAACTGATACGTGTCCGCTACGGACACAAAACCATCACAAAATCACACCTATCAAAGGTCAAAATCAACAATCACCAACGCAATAAATATCAAAATAATTCAAAGTAGTCAAATGCAAAATATCCTTAGGCCAGAAATGACATTAAAACATCCTAATCACATGGTTAGGCTCTAGGTAAAACAGTCTCTAGGGTTTCACTAGCAAAATATCAAAATCACAAGTCATAATTTTAAATAGTTTTAAAATAATTTAAAAATTACCAAAAATAATATCATAATTTAAATGTCAAATCAATAAATGATTAAAATTTTAAAATTTCAAAATTATCCTCATTTTAGAAAACTGGGTGTTACAAGTCTACCCGCCTTAGAAAAATTTTGTCCTGGAAATTTAAATGTCCATACTCCTTCTAGGTCAAACCCCCCATAATCAAAGTCTCAGAACTTAAACAATCATACGATTTAAAAGGATGACATACAGGGTCATGGCATACGGTGGTAGTGAAAGTCTCATCTAGGTATACTAGTCATGCTAAACCAAAACGGTCATAAGGTATCAAAACACACAAGCAGTCTAGGATGTTAAACCAAAAAAGACACAGAATAACAAATCATCAAAACTGTAAGACTGTCTACCGTCCTATGTGAAAACTGGTACTTATCATAAAAATAATGAAAGGTAACTACCAATTATCTATAAAGGGTTCAGAAAAATCAAAATCAAAAGTTAAAGAATGAAAGTCACTTGCATGGAAATCCAATCACAATATGTATATATATATAGAGTGTGTTAGAGAGGGAAAAGCTAGCATTATGTAAAGGTCATGTGGTTCGTGTGTGTATGGGTGTATGTGGACATGTTCATATGGTTAGATAGTAGGCATGTGTGTATGTGAAATATACATAAAAGTATAGGAGGATTTGGGTTTCAAAACAATAGCTATCAAGTTACACTACTCATGGCATATTGGTTAAACAATCTACAATGCACAACCTATTTACTCATAACATGCATGGCTAACCATATACATATATATAAAGAGGTAGAGATTTAGTTACGTATCTATATACATTATAACATGTATGCATAAACTCTATATATATCTATATAGATATATAAACATGTAAAACCCCTAAATTTCTACTATATTTTTTTTAATATTTGTACGAATTTAAAATTTTATATTGTACGACGCGTAGTCGTATTTTACGTCGCGCACGAAATTTTATTTTTGCTCGACGAGTGCGAATATGTGCGAGTGTACATATTATAGAAAAATAATTTTTCTATTTTATTACACTTTCAAAATATTATATAGAATTATTATTCTTGCTATGAAAAGTCTATTGTTTTTAGCAGTAATTAATAATAAAATTCTTCGTACAAAAATATTTATTTCATTAATATTTTATTTATTTTAAATAATAATGTATTTTTGAAATTAATTATTATAGTATTTTTGGAAAACATATTTTTGAAATATTTGTGACAATTTAAATTTTTATTTGATTCCATGGATACATTTATATAGATTAAGTTAATATCTGTAATTGGAATTTGATTTATTGATTTGATTTGATTTTAAACTAAGAGAATTTAATTTGATTTAAATTAGATTAGGATTTGGATTTGGATTAGATTATTGCTTTAAATTAAATTGGGTTTAAATCCTAAACTTTATCTAATTGGGAATTCCCACGTCCTATAAATAGGCAGGTACTCCTCTAATTCATTATTCATCCACCAAATTCCATAAACCAATGGTGCGTGCCCCGTGTCCGTGTTCCATCGTCCAAATCTTATTCCATTAGTTTACATGTATATTATTCATCTTCTTCCCCGTGTCGGACACACCCCGACATCAATAAATTCCCAAACCCTATTCCTAATCCTAGCCCTAGCCTAGACCGCCATCACCACCTTGACCCCATACTGCCCTCACCCTCGACGTACGTCAACCCACGGCCAGTACCCCAACTTCTCCCGACTATCCAACACCAGCCACCGCCGCCTTGCCCTACCGGCCCCCATCATCATAACCACCCGCTGCCAACAAACCCGCCGCACCACGATACCCCGACACCCCGACTCCACCCAGCCACCATCACCCCTGTCAGCCACCACATCCACCACCACCATCTCCAACATCACCACCGCCAAACCCAGCCACCACCAAACCCGTCGTCGACCGACCACCACCATCACCGCCACCCATCACAGCCCACCAGAGAAAAAGAAAATAGAAATCAAAATAAGAAAACCCTAACCCTAACCTCACCTCTGTCGGCGATCGACCACCGCCGTGTCCGCCGCCGTGTTCGCCGACGACCAAGAGCTCTCCACCGCTCCTCCCTCTTTCTCCTCCGTAGCCCGGCCATAGCTCCGCCGAGCGCCAGCCGAGCCGTGCCCTAGCCCTCCGCGCGCGCGGCTCCAATGCACGCCGCGCTTGCGGAGCCCCGCCGACCAAACGTCAGCCTCCGTCTTCCCTCGCCGAGATCGTCGCAGCCTCCCGACCAAAAACCTCCAGCCCTTGTCGCATCCACCGAACTCCGACCGTTCGCCTCCGCTCCCAGCTTCCTCACTCTCCCATGACTCGCTCTCTCCCCTGAAATTTTTTCCTTTTCCCCTTTCCTTATTCTTTTCCCTCTCAGCTACTCTCTCTCTCTCTTTAAGTGACAATTATTTTCCTTTCTTCGAATAGTTCAGAAGAACAGCTCAGAGTTTGGCAGCATATGTTAATAATTAACACTATTATTGTTATTTGCTGCCAATTTTCTTTCTTTCTTCTCAGTATGAAATATTAATAAGTTATGATTACTGTATATTGTTATTAATATTATTATTATTATTATTATTATTACTGTAGATTTATTATTATTATTATTATCTTTTTATTACAGAAAATTTATTTTCTATTATTGGTATTTAATTATTATTATTATTTCTAATATTTCCTTCTTTATTATTATTAATATTATTATTATTATTATTATTTACTTATTATATTTCTGTTTTACTGTCACTTACTATTATTAAATTAGTATGTTTTAATACCTGTGTAAGTTTGCTAAGATCATTGTTAATAATATTTATAGGATATATATAAGTATTTGCAAAATAGATTAATATTATATTACTATTGGTATTTTGTTATTATAATTTATTTACTGTCATTATTATTAATTATAATGGTAAAACTTCTACTAAAAATATAGTTTGCCTAGAAAACCTATTTTTATCAAAAATAGAGTTTTGCCGGAAAGCAAGTTTTAAATATTTCAAATTTTTGGCCTAAAAAACTATTTTATTAGTAGAATTATTTATTTATTTATCTTCTTTTTGAGTATTACAAATATTTTTAGTATATATATATTATTTATGCAAATTCCTTCGATTATCCTCATGACCATGACCAAACCATTAATCCTACTTCCTGCATCAATTCTGTCCTTCCTCTTATCCACCCTAACTAATTTGACCCTTCTGGACCCAATGGAACCGACCGTGTCACCATCCATGGTCACCTTGCATAGTTGTTACACCGAAGTCGCAGTTCGTGCCATATTGATTATTGCAGCACCACCAGGCGTACTACCAAGCAAGACATCTTGACATTCGCTGTTTACTTATTTTAGCTCATATTTTATGCATTATTTATTTTCTTTATGCAAAAACTGTGATACATGGCATAACTGTTAGAACTTACGGTTTATTTATTTTCCTGCTATGTATTATTTTTTCTCAAATTAAACCTAGAATTAAGGGACCACCTTGTGTGTTGCATTCATTGGCCTTGACACGTTGTAACACGAGGTTGTGTGTCGCATATAGAACACGGAAGTGTGTGATTGGCTGGCCACCAGTACGTACAAGCCGTACGATAGGAATAACCGCTAATAGAGGTTGCATGCTAGTTTGACTTAGCGGTTATAGAGGTTAATATTGTGGATACAACATAGTAGGCATTGGGCGGGGAGAACAATTCCTTAGCGTATGGGCTTCGATGCACTTTCCCTTTTGTAACCCGTGAGCTCCGCCGGAGATGCGGGTCAGATTACCCATGATTACTGACGGCCACTGACGATTCTGCGAAACGTCATGCTCCTACTGCTGGGGCCTCTGGTGCCCAAGGGGGACTACGCCGATTCCATTTAGCCAGGGCCCATGCGTAGGAAGGATTGTTCTTAACTACATTTCACATAGAACGGTAGGCTACCCTATCCGTGAGGTACGAGTACTTTTGGTTTGGGTACTTGTATCTGACCGTGGCTTGGAACAATAACTTGTCGCAAATTAGTTTGTCACATCTTGTCCTTGTTTGGTTGTAGGTGTGACTTACTACTTCGATGAGATTGTATTGAACCTTGTTGGGGTCCGGATACCATATTGGATTCATAGCATGGGAAGATACGTTACCATGAATTAGTTTACCATCTCCTGTCCTTGTTTGGTTGGGAGGATGGTACGCTCGTTCAGTAGGTGCGTATTGGACCATGTTATAAATTCGATTGACTTATTTATTTGAGCGATATTTATTCAGTTTATATGGCATGATATTATGTGTCGTGTTACGTCCCTCTGAGGACCTGGTTGTCTTGCCAGGTGTGTGCTATTGTCTTTCGCAGGTGCTTTAGCTCTAGCCGTGTTCATTGCTGTTTCTCGAGGATTATTGCACTTGGATCGTCTTCGCTTCGCTCGCCAAAGTCATTTCATTTTCCATGTATTTTTTCTTTACTTGTTGGTAGCGGATTTGTCTCCGTCCAACATATTGTATCAAGATAATTCATTATATTTATATGATGTCTTTTATTCATTTATTTTGCGTGGATGAGATAGTTATGGTTCTACTGCATTTTACAGCTTATGTATTTATACGAGGCTTCCATATATTGGAGTATACTTCGTATGAATACAGCTGCAATGTCTACGTTCCTAGTCCTACGTATTTTGGGACTGGGGCATTATAAAACATAACATAGAGAAGAAGGGTTAGGTTTACATGGCAGTGTATACTAAGTTAGGGTGTGTGTGTCCTTGTACAGGGTTATAGCTTAGTATTGAAAGGTTAAACCCAGTTTTAGTTCAGCATTTACATACAAAATTTGAAAAAAGCTAACATTTAAACCAGTGTAATATTAACATAATGCAGTTTCAGATTTTAGGGGTTTGAAACATTACAACCAACTTAATGCTTCCAATACATCCTAACATGATAGAGAAGAAACCCTAACATACTATCCATACTTTAGCTATGCATACAGTTCAATATTACATATTAAATCTGAAATTGAACTAAACATTGGAAATCAATGTGAAAATGTTAACATGTATTCAGTTTTAGGATTTGGAAAAATTTGAACACCAACCAACCCAATGTTTATCAGAACCTAACATGTAAGAATATGAAACCTAAATTTATATCCCTACATACCACAATGTATATAGCTCAAAATATTATATTTTAAAAAAAATAAAACAATAAATTGAACAAAACATTTGGAATCCAGTATTAAGGGTTAATATGCACACAGTCTTAGATTTGACAATTTCAAACACAAAACTCAACTAAATTTTTTTAAATTGAAACCCTATGTATAACATACATGTGCAGTGATGTAAACATAACTAATAACATAAAATTTATATTTAAATTACGAGTTTAAGCTGGAAAAAGCAGAGAATCAGAAATATTGGGGTTTTAACAATTTAAACATCAACAACATATTAATATGTATTTAGATAGGTTGGAAATCAAAGTGTAGCATGCATACGTATCAGGCAAGTTTCTGCTATATATATATATATATATATATATATATATATATTCATATATATTCTCATGTCCCAATATAAAAATTTAATTCTACGTTAAGACCAACATTTAGATTCCTACCAAGATTGCAAAGTAGGTGATTGGTGTAATCAAGACAGTTTTATTATTATCATTATTATTTAAAACAAGGATAGTAGCAAGAAGGAATAACAATAAAATCTGTTCTGCTTATTTTTTAAAAGAACGAACCCTTTTAAAATCCAGAGTTAAAATATCAAATCCAAGATAAGGTTTAACAAAATTATCGATTCATTGTATTAAGAAGAATTCATAGTAAGAAGTTACACAAAGTTTATAAAAACAGCTAAAGCTACTCCTAAGTTAAATAATGAGAAACAAAACAAAACAAACAAATAACAATTCTTTTTTTTTTTGAAGGACTGAAACAAAAGTAGAGAAAAATGTTCAAAAATATTTAAGGTACAATCTGATAATCATATGCTTCTATCCAAAATCATGGTACTCTAAACCCTCGTCATACTAGTAAGCAAGGCTACGATAATCACAAAGTCCTCGACTTAGGCACATACCTCTAGAATCGTGGTATTTAACATTTTCGTGATGCCGCTAGCTTGGCTGCGAAAACCATAAATTCCCACACCCGAGAAATATATCCAAAATCAGACTATATGTCCTAACCATGCTGGCTAATGTGACTATAAAAGACTAGATTCCATAACTTAGATGACCTAGCCCATATAATTTCATCTTGACAAAAATTAAATTAAATCAACAATGGATACCCAAAAATCAATTTATCAACGAACACCAAGATTTAAAAATGAACAAAAATCCATCAAATCATATAAATACAAACTCGGATGCCACAACTAACATCAAGATTCAAAATTCAACAATCATCCATCAAAATTAATAAATACAAACTCAAATTCAACAATAATCCATAAAAATTAAATTTAACAACAGAAAGTAAAGATAAATCAAATCAAAGGAAGAAGAGTTTTCAAATCGAAGTTAAAATAAGATTCTCAAGGGTCGTCCCAGGAATCTCTCAAGAAATCCTAACTGTGATTGAGTACCTTCAAAAATATATCCTAATTCTACTGCAGACTGTAGTGGTACTCTAGTTCGAATACCACTACACAAACTCGACCTGCATGGGCCACCACTAAAAATGTGTCACGACCCGTACCCTAGAGTAAGGGCACGAGAACGTAACAACGCCCAGCCTACGCCGCAGTGTCGGCGGTAGAACGCTGTCCTAGGTCTCATGCATCTAGCAGTATAAGGATAAACAATTTATACTCCCCGAATGGGGTGACATAGCAGATACAGTCTCAATCACATCTAAGGTAGAGCATGATAAGGATAGATAAAACATGAAATCCAAAAGAGATATAGCAGAGAGAAATCTAAGTGTCTAAAATACATCTCAAATCTCAAAATATAGTAATCCATAAAATAATACAACTCCAGACAATGGAAAAACTATCTAAACAACCTCTACTGTGTCTCCTCTAGGCTAGCAGGCAATCCCAGGCTATCTGTAAAATTTATCAACAGGTCCAGTCAGGACAGGAGCGAGCACAATACATCTCAACAAATCATAGCAGGTTAGAAAATATAATCATGCAGTAAAGTAAGATACAGGATATGAAGAAATACAGTATGTAAACTGAGAGAGAGAACTATAATAGAAATATCTACTATAAATAGAGAACTAACAGTGGCTAGTGATGTAGAGTACAGGATAGCACATGTGAACATAACAGATTTGTACATGATCTACACTAAAGAGTTGTACATGATCTACACTACTATAGAATTGTTCACATGCCTACTCGCACTCCTCTGTTTTTCCTATTCAATACACACGGATCTAAGCATGTTATGTTATTGTACATGATATCACATAGGGGCCCATGAAAGGGTGCACATGATAGTATACATGAGGGCTCTGTGAACATGAGAGTACACGATTCACAAGAGTGTACATGTATGGTGAAAGCACAGGAGTACATGATGAAAGTGAAACACACATGACACAATGTACCCGATGCTCCCGAGGGGGATATGTCACCCTCAGTTTCCAGAAATAGGGGTATTTTGATAATTTTCCACTTTAAAAATTATTTTGGAATTATTTATTTATTTATTGTATTATTTTGGGGATATTTGAATCGGGTTCGAATTTCAACTCATTCTGAGTTGTTTTGACTTATTTTGGGGACCCGGGGTAGTTTTGACCTTAGCGGGCCCACACACTAGCTAGACATGGCCCACAATATTGCCATCAAAAGTTAGAGGGATTAGTCATGACTCCATGGATTAGGTTAGACCTAATTAGAATACTAGATTTATATTTTTAACCCCCAAACCCTAAGCAACCTTGTAAGGAGCTAACAAAATAATAGAGGGGCAAACTTGTAATTAGGAAAAGGGGGTTTTGGAGCCATATGTCCAGCCACATGTAAGTGGATAGGAGAGAGAAACCCTATCTTTTATTCTCATCCACTTTCTTCTTCTTCTTCTCTAAGGGTTTCCTCCATTTTTCTTGAGAGCTCCACCATTGTTCCTTCTCCAAAATTAGGTAATCTCTTCTCCAAATTAATTCTCCTTCTCATGTAGATTGGTTAGGAACCCAATAGGAATGATTCCCATGGTTGTGTCTCCATTAGAGACCATTTTGTGTCTATTTGGATATTTCTAGGGGTGTCCAACATGTAGGTTTGTGTCCCAATAGGAAAAACCCTCATTTGGACTCATGGATATTGTTTTAATATTGTTTTGTGTTGTTCTTACAAATATTCCAGATTTTTACATGTTTTAGAATTAGTTTCTCCATGTATCTAAATGTATCATATTTATTTTTCCATTTGAATATATATATGTGGTTATATATATATATTTCTATATATATATATGTATATATATATATATATTTTTATATATATATATATATATATATATATATATATATATATATATATATATATATATATATATATGTATATATATATATATGGCTTATGTGTATATTGGTGTATAATTTGTGGTGGGGAGATGTTGTTGTGCTTGGGGAGAGAGTCTTGATAGGTTCGGCCAAGTGGCCATGGGGTGCGTGTGTGTATGTTGTGGTTGAATGTAGGAGAGGTGTTTGATGTTGTGCTTGAGTGTGTAATTGTGTGTGAGTTTGTGGGTGAGATAGAGGGGAGTTATGTGGAGTGTTGTAGAGTGCTAGGAGAGGGAGGAAAGAACCCCCCCAAACTGCTGTGCTAACAGCCCATGGCTGTCCAGAATTTCCCACACAAACTAGTCCAACAAATACCCCTCCAAACAGTCCACTTTTCCTTCAAAATAGTCCCCACTTTGCCTCAATTCAATCCACCCAAAAACCCAATGTACTGCTGTCCAAAAACCTGTCAAAACAGCCACCAAAATGCCCCCATGGCTGTCCTATTTTGCCAAGGACAGCCCCCCTTAAAAACAGTCCACTATAACCCCAAACAGTCCATGTAAAACCCCCACTTTGCAGTCCAGTTTTCACCCTTCATGGTTGTCCTATACTCCACCAAAAACTCCCACAAATTCAGTCCAAGAACAGCCCTATAGCACCACTTTTCAATCCCCACAAGTTCCCCCAAAATATGTCCATATATTACCAATGTGTGTGTGTGTAATTGTGAGATGTGTGTGTGTGTTCTGTGAGGTATTAGTGAGTGAAACTAGTACCCTATAGTATAGCCTACATCTAAACTAGTAGGAAACCTATTAGGAAACCCATAGAGAAGCCTAATAGAGTGTGGTAACATGTGAGAGTGAGTGGTGTTGATGAGTGTGGTATAGAAAAGGGTAAATTCATGATATAGGTAAGGTAATGGGTAAATGATTAGCATGTGTCATAAGATGATCTAGATGCTTAGGATACCCAAATTTCTTGGTAGGTAAACCTTAGATAGGTTGATATCTAGCTACCCTAAGGAGTCTAGGCTAGTACCATGGGTATTTACGGGGTTTCCTTGGGTTTGGGCAAGGTATCGGGATTTACCTTGGTAGGGTAAATGCTAGTTTTGCCTAGAAATAGGATATTGGTGTTAGAAGCCTAAGATGGTGTTAGAACTTGATTCCCGTGGTTGGTAATGATCAAATATGGTACTCTAAGACTAGTTTTGACGTCGGTTGACCTTTTTGACCAAAAGTCAACAAAAGTCAACCGAGAGTCAAACTTAGCCTTTAAGCGACCCGATTTGACCGAAACCAACCCAGAGTTGACCAGTTGACTGAAAGTCAATAGTTGGTCAACATTATACTAGTTTAACCTAGAGTTGACCAGAGTTGACCTAGAGTTGACCAGAGTTGACTTTTTGACCAAAAGTCAACTGTAAGCTAACTTTTGATCCAGATTGACCTAGTTTGACTTGGATTGACTTCCAGTGACCTAATATGACCCAGTTTGACCTAGATTGACCTAGTATTAACTTAGACTTGCATTCATGGCTTGTATTAGCTTTTTTTTTAGTATTTAGTCCTGTTTGACTCATAGTATCTTATTTTAGGTCTGTGATCACTCTGAGCGTCTGTTCACCTTATCAGCTCAGGACCACAGGCGAGTACATTCACTGATAGTTTTTATTGTCTTGATATCTGCTATATCCGATTTAGTTGCAGTGTCTTACTTGATTCTCAGACACGATATTTCACGGACTAGTATATGTCGGATCCTGCCATGAGATGTTGTTCCCGGATTACTTGGTATATTGGTACATGACTCGATTTGTTACTTGTACTTGTATAGACATGGACTTGGGAGTGGGCTGATCAGCTGTACTTAAACCTCGTGTCATGATGTGTTATGACCGGATCTTTTATACTATTCGGGGATGGGGAGTTATTAGTGGTTGTGTGATCAAAATACCTACTTGTTGTTTCACACTTATACTCGACACTTGTTTATAGCTACTTGAACTTTCCATGGTGACCGGCCTTATCTTCACACTTGTTGTTTCATACTTGTTATTTGTTCATAGCCGGTCAGATGGAAAGCTTGAACATGTTTCCCAAACCGATCATATGACGCACTAATAATTCAAGGCACCTTTTCATATTTATTTATCCTAGGAGGCTAAGTTCTGTTCGGGAGAAGAGTTACAACCCCGATCTTTGTTTGGTTTAAGGGTTGTAACTCGGCTCCCGGATAGTTCCTAAGCAATCCTACATACATATTGTTGTTCTATTCGGTACTCACACCTATTATACATTTTCTGCTGGTTTTACCCTGTACTTTACATATCCTTGTCTTGTATTTCATTATACTGTCTCTTATAGCTTTTGTCAATTCATATGGAACTGCTGTTGGTATTTGTACTTGCTCATTTTCCTGACAGGATACTGTTGACAAATTTTACAGATGATTTAGAGGCTAATTGCCCGACTTACTACGGGATAGAGTCTGACGGACTTGACTTAGACAGTGGCTTAGTGGTAGAGCCACTAGACTTCGCTCACCCCGAGTAGCCTAGTTTAGTTAGGTTTGCCTGGCCTACGAGCCAGCTAGTATATTTCTGTTGTAGTATCTTTATACTTATATTTTCTGAGATTCTGGATGTTGTATTAGCTCTGACTTGTGGTTTTGGACTCGTTTCCTGATTTATCTATCATATCTCTTTCCCATACTATCTACCTTAGTTTTGATTATGTGATTGAGACTGTATTGCTATGTTACCTCCGTTCGGAGTGTATATAACTGTACAGGTACATTTATCTGTTTTAGTCGTAGTATTTACAGACCCTATATACCGCGTTCTTCTGCCGATTCTGCAGCGTAGGCTGGACGTAACCACGTGCTCGTGCCCCTCTTCAGGGTGCGGGTCATGACACGTTTTTGTGGTGGCCCATGCAGGTCAGTGTTGCAATTAGTGCGATCTAGTAATGGTGCTCGACTTAGAGTGCTAATTACGAGCCTGCGACTTGGACGTAGGATGTAGGGTATGGTAAGAGTTACTCAATCACATTTTTAGGAAAACTCTAATCTTTTGATTACCATGACAACTCTTCTTGCATTTGAATTCAATTGTCCTCCTTTGATAATATCTTATCTTGTGCCATATTGATCTCTTGGGTTCAATTCATCTTCAGGATGACGGTGACTCGTTCTCAGGCGGCAGGGCCTAGTACAGTTCCAGAGAGGTTAGATCCCGGAGGTCTTCCACCTCCAGCTGGGGAAGCTGCAGTTCAGGGAGCTGCCACATCAGTCCCTGCCCTTCAGGCGGGAGCGACAGCGACGGTTTTAGGAGGTCTTCCACCTCCCGCAGTGAGACTGTCCATGGTCATCCCAGACATTCTTCTACCGCCGCCTCAGCTACCGGTAGACACTCAGAGGATGATGGCCCTTCTACAGCAGATGTTGCAGACACAGAGAGCACAGACAGAGGCACAGCACCGTCAGGCAGAGGTGCTGCGACAGACCATGGAGAACTCGTATCAGCTAGCTATTGCAGCAGTGGAGAAAGGTGCACAGGCTACAGTTCAGGGAGCACCAGATCAGCAGCAGGGTCAGGGGAGGCCCGGTACACACCTCCACTTCAGGAAGATGAACCCGCGGAAGTTCAGGGGTACCGAGGGTATCCTATACGCGGACGACTGGCTAGAGGATGTCCAGCGGAGTCTGGAGTTGGCAGAGGTCCCGAGAGGTCTGTGGGTGACGTCTGCAGCGAGCCAGTTCTTCGATATAGCGCTGACTTGGTACCGCACGGATCCGCATACGTCAGTGAGAGGTTTATCTTGGGAGGACTTCAGGAAACTCTTTAAGGAGAAGTTCTACCCGGACGTAGCCGTGTCAGCTTGGAGGGGCAGTTTGCCAGTTTGGTGCAGGGGAACTCGTCGGTAGACGAGTACGCAGCAGAGTTCTTCTGTTTGAGTAGGTTTGCACCCAGTTTGGTTTAGGATGAGGGGTGCAAGGCCCGGAAGTTCAGGAGGGGTCTTATTCATGCAGTGCGCACTCGCACATCTGGGCGACGAGATGCGACCTTCGAGCAGATCCTTATGGAGGCTCAGATTGCAGAGGAGGACTTCGGCCTCAAGCCGAAAAGGAGCAGTGGCGCTTTTGGAGCTAGTTCGAGTGCAGGGCCAGCGAAGCGCCCACATTTCCAGCAGAGGCAGTTTCAGCAGCAGCCTCAGTTGTAGTTTCAGCAGGCACCAGCGCGTGCCCAGCAGCACCAGGGACAGGGCCAGAGGCAGGCCATCCAGTGTGCCTTCTGCAAGAAGATAGGGCACACCGGGGAGGTCTGTAGATTGAGGCTGGGAGTTTGTCTGTTCTGTGGAGCTCTAGATCACCAGATGATGGACTGTGCTGCCCGTGCAGCCAGACAGGCGGGCCAGGATAGAGTACGGCAGGCTAGAGGAGGCCAGCAGGGGCGAGCTTTCGCCATGATAGTTGAGCCCACTCAGGCAGTAGCAGAGCAGATAGCAGGTTCCAATCTGTCACGACCCGCACCCTAGAGTAAGAGCACGAGAAGTGGGTACGTCCAGCCTACGCCGCAGTGTTGGCGGTAGAATGTTGTCCTATGTTACTATCTAATCAACAACTCACGCAATTATATAATGTACTTGTCAAATCTCAACTCCGAACGGAGGACAAGTATAGATATAATGAATCTCAATCACAGTCTAAGAACGATAAGATATCACAGAAGTTTATAACTAAAGACTAAACAAAAACATTTATAAACTACTAAAACAATATCTCAAACAAACTTAAATACAAACTCGTATCTCAAGTTATTACAATTCAAATTCTAAAACATAAAAACTAAACTAAGTCTACTAGCTAGTCTCCCGATCACTCCTGAGTGTCGGGGCCATAGGTAGCTAAGTCATCTCCTGCTCCAAGGCAAGTAGGGCAAACGTCCTCAGGGCAGTCATCTGTAATATTTTCAATAGGTCTAGTCAGGACAGGAACGAGTACAACTCATCAAGAAATCCCAATTAAATGACAGAGAACTATAAAGCAGTTATAGACAGTTTTATTGATGAATATGGCAGTTATATACAGGTGATGGTATGGAGAACAGATAAGATACAAGGAAAGTAAGTAACTAAAACAAGAGAAGAATGATGGCAATGAAGACTGTAAAATAAGATCTAGCTGAACTAGGGTAACATGTTATAAGTCCAGTTTGTACAATGTAAGTTGAGTGTAATCCAATGTGAGTCTAATACAATTGAGTCTAGTAAATGATTCTTGTACATGATGATTCTAGTAGATGATTCTTCTCAATGATTTGAGTGAAGTGGTTATTGTAAGATTCTTGTAATGATCCTTGTAGGTGATTCTTGTAATGATCCTTGTAGGTGATTCTTGTAATGATCCTTGTAGGTGATTCTTGTAATGAGTACGGCACATCGCACGCTCGGCCAAGCGGTGATGGCTATCATTCTTGTAATACGGCACATCGCACGCTCGGCCAAGCGGTGATGGTTATCATTCTTGTAATACGGCACATCGGCCAAGCGGTGATGGCTATCATTCTTATAATACGGCACATCGCACGCTCGGCCAAACGACGATGGCTATCATTCTCGTTTGGTGATTCTTGTTGAATACGGCACATCGCATACCGGGCCCAGCAGCGATGGCTATCGTTCTTGTAATGATAATTCTTGTATGATTTATACATTTAATACTTGTAGGTGTTTCGAGTAGATGAGTCTTGTGAGTGATTCGAGTAATAGGGTTAGACAAATCAAGTATGTGTATTGCAAATAGATGAATCTAAACTATTAATACATGTTGTGACAGAAAATCAAATAGAACTATACTAGAACTGAATCATAGTATTCATCAAATAAATGAAAGAACTATCAGAGAATGTACTCGCCTGATACTCTGAAAAGAGTAATATAATATCAGATGTCTGTACCGGAGTCACAATGTCCTAAATAAAGCAGTATAGGTTATAATGTGTTCAAAATAAGGTAAATAAAATCTATTATGCAATCTACATGATTTCTGGGTCAATCTAGGTCAAAGTCAAACTCTAGTCAACTCTGGGTCAAACTGGTCAACTGTCTAGGTCAAACTAGGTCCAAATCAAACTTGGTCAACTCTGGGTCAACTACACTAGTCAACTAGGTCGATCCTAGTCCAGTCAAAACTTACTAGGCCTAACCAAGCCTAGGCTAGCATACTAACACAATCACAAGGTAATGTGATCAACAACAATGCATAATAACTTAGATATTATATAAATACATACCATTCCTCCATACATTGCATACATACATGTATGACATTATAAAATATATAGTATATAGAGAGAGTGGGGGAAAAAGGGAGTGTATGTGTCAAGTGTGGCAATATACAGGATGTGTGTGTGGGTATAGGTTAAAGGTGACTATGGCATGCATTCCTCCATTTCTTCTTGCATTGCATATGCATACATGGATTCATTCATTACCTTACTTACATACATATATACATCGACGAAGAGAGGGGCTAAAAGTGTGTGAGAAGCATGGTATGGTATGTAGGGGTGTGTGCAAGGATACAAGCTGTGCAGATAAAGGTAATGCAGGACATAATTGAATAGGATGTAGGCAGGGCATTATCTGGGCAGTAGTGTATGTAATAAAGATGTGCAGGAGGTGTTGGCCGGGCAGTGCAGTGTAGAGTGATTATAGCTAATGCATATGTGTGAGGCTATATTGACAAAGTAGGATAATGATCAAAAGGGTATATGCTATGACTGATACACATGTCAAGGGCTAACAGTGCAACCACAGTGTCAATGACAGTTTCCAGGAATTGAAAACCCAACATTCCTAATCTCAGGTTTCCTATACATTCTCATTTCAGTTCACTCTTGTAACGAACCCCTCTCCTATTCAAAATCCCTGCCTATCCTCTTGTTCAATATATCCCTCCTTAACTCATGTGTCAAAGGCCAATGGCCCAAGCTAAAACCACTGCTTGTATGCCCAGGCAGCTGAAAATATGCCTGCTGCTGCTACTGAAATACAAGCCAGGCCAAGCCAAGGCTAATGCTGATTTCACTTGCAATTTCAGCTACTGCTGCAGGCTACTGCAGGCCACTCTTCCCCTCTACTCTAACTCTCCTCTACTCTACACATCTATCCATATAGATTCAATTGTAAACTGAAATCAGATTAAGTATCAAGATATAGTTAACTCTCAGGAATATACATAAATACCTATGTTCATTTAGGAACTAAACTCAATATCAGTTTATAACTAAAACCCCAAGTTCAGTTTGTGAATCCTGAACCATCTCAGGAATTCATTATAATCCACATGATTTCTTTCAATAACCTTCAGCCTGTAACAGGTTAAATTCGAAAACCCTCACCCTACTACTTCAAAATTTACACAACCCATTCCCTTATGACCTAATCAATCTCAGGAAAACTAGTCTGAACAGTTAGTTAATCTCAGAAATTCAGTGATTAGAGTCTCAGTTAAATATTTCAGTGAACCACCATCAATAGAACAATATAAATCAGCCTCAATGAACTAAACACTCACTCACAAACCATAAAACCAATCCCAGGTATCACATTCTCAGGTTTGCATGGGAATTAACATATACCATGTAGTATTATTTCAGAAATCAACCTATTTCAGTTAATTAGAACTTCTCAGATATCTCAAGATTTAGCAAAGAGTGAATTTGAGTCTAACATATGGATAGTTAACAATTTTTGAATCCTCAAGATTGCCTTCCTGGTTAATACAGAAATCCATAACCCTTCTCCTAATTTAATTGTAAAACTCAGAAAACCATTTTCAGTCTAATGGTAATGTACAGCCCTGTACATTCAAGTTGAGTGTCAAAACACACTCGAACACATCTAAACTCAAGCAATTTCTCATGCAACCCATCACTCAAGTACCCAGCATAAATTATCATGTACAAACATACAAATTATCATTTAAAAACGGATTTAAACATTTCAAAAACTAGAAATTAACATTGCTGATACTGCTCTGTATCAGAAAAAGGGCAACCAACAATTTGAATATCAAAACACCACGCAAACTCAAACAAGTGGTTGGTAATAACTGTGTCACATGTGTTCGTGTCTCACAAACCTTCACGTGTCCAAAAATGGGACACGAATGAGTCCAATAAGTCAAAACACACAAAACTCTGAACTGACAAGGCAGTGTCGTGTACGTGTTCGTGCAAGTCTAGGACACGACACAACACGAATCAAACCTCGTGCTCGTGTCTAGGATTAGGGGGAACATATGTCTCGAGGGTCGACACCCTGATTCGTGTCCTCGTCGCGTCAGGACTGGACACGAAGTGCGTGTCAGTGTGGTTTTCTCGCGCGTGCACTGTGTGTGTAAAATCAGTGCACACGTGTTTTCGTATCCGACACGACACGAAGTGTCCTGAAACTCGAGGGGGGGTTTGTCAGTGATGGCCCCCACCTCTGTGTCAATTTACACATGACCACGTGTCCTACACAGAGAGATATTAGGGTCGGGTAGCAGGGCATGCACAGGGGGTATCGTACAGTGAGTTCTTGTCCATTTTAGACACGGACACGACACAAAACCTAGCTCAGTATTAGTGATTCGTGATCAGCAATTAAAGATCTAATTTTCTATTCAAATAGTTTTTGAAATTAATACTATTTAATTCTAACAAACATTACATCGAACACCTTCTTAAAACCCTTGATACGTGTCCGATACGAACACGAAATGGACACTAACTAGTACCAAACCATTCCTACAGCTAGGGTATACCTATATGCATGCATCTATGGAATTAAAACATAATTTACTAGGGTTTCATGGGATTTACCTATTGAGATTGAATCTCAATGAAAAAGGGCAAGGATGAGGCTTTTCCTTCAAACTCCAATCGATCAAAATGATCCCAAATCCTAGCTAGCAAGCTTCTAATAGATCCCACTGCTGTAGAGGGTGATGTTGCAATTGATTTGAATCAATTTGGGCTTGATTTGGATATTAGGGGAGAAAAAATTGTGAAGAACTATTAGGGTTCTTGGCAAGTGTAAAAAAGGCAAGGCTTTTGTAAATGGGACTTTATAGGAAGGGGGGAGGGGGTGTTTGATGGCTGCCATAGATTTATTTAGGGCTAGGTTTTAGGTCTTGATGAGTGGTTAAGGATAGTCCAACAAATTCTGGGCATTCCTATTGGTTCAAATGTCATAGGCTAACTTTTCATAAATATCTTAGAGTAAATATCTTCCTATAATATCTAGATATTAGTAATCATCTCATGACTAGTTAACCTAACCATTCAAGGCTAATCTAGATTAGGCTAAGTTTCTAGGTCAAGACTCAAACCAACAATTAGCACATATTTAAATAATATAAATTCAAAAGCACCAAAAAGTCAAAATGACCAAAATACCCCTAGGCTAAAAAGTTGTAATTAGTCATCCTAATCACATGACTAGGCTCCCTTGGTCATGGTTAGTCTCTAGGTTTAGCAAAACTAGGTTTAACTAGTTAATCATCAAAATCACCAATTGTTGGCCCAATGATTGTATCATGTTTTTGAATATGGTTAATATGTTAAGTTTAGCATTCATTATCACTAATCTTCATACTATCACTATAGCATTTCTACTTATACTTATATCTTTGGTGATATGTGTCCATTGGTTTACATCTTAGTGATATGAACTTATCTATCTTAAATTTAATTGGGTTGCCAAAATCAAAACTATGTTTTTGATTGTGGTCATTCAATTAAGTTTAATCATTCTGATATTACTAACATTTATGCCATCACCTTAGCACTTATACTTAAACTTTGCATAGTCCTAATGTGCTTTAATTTATCATACTTGCTACTATAGATATTGCTTTGTTCGTCTAACATGTACATGCAGAAAAGCAATAAGCAAGATCAACGTGGACATATGCAATGAAGAAATCATGGTGGGCCAAAGACGACGGATCCCACAAGATTTCTCTGAACCACCCGACGACATCTCTGGAGCCACGCACCGGGGGTTCCGCTGCCCGGTCAGCGGACGGGGGTCGAGGGGGCAGCGCCCCTCGTCGGGGGTTCGGGGGCGAAACCCCCGAAAGGTATTCAGTTTTCGCAAACTGGATATCTTTGGACAGCTGCCGCCAAGGGAAAAAGCCAGCACCTTTCAAAGGAAGAAGCCAAGCCATGCCATCATCATTTCAAGACTCTGAAGAAGCCTGCACCTGTCTAAGTATATCTGGAGTCTGTAATGAGTCTTAGGAATAATTGTAAACGCAAGAAATGGATGGCAAAATCGAAAGCTAGGGCAGAAATAAGCCCAGGATCATTTTTGGTGGATAAGCGGCATACCGACGGTATACCGGAGTATACCGACGGTATACCGGTGTTTGTTCACAGAAAGTTTCTGTTTACAAAACCGGCATACCGACGGCATACCGGATCATACCGACGGTATACCGCTTCCGAAACGTTGAAATTCCAACGGTCGGATTTCCAGCAATTAATGATCCCAACGGCTCTATTTCTAGCCGTTGCAATTCCAGACCGGTATACCGCCGGTATGCCGGATCATACCGGCGGTATGCCGGTTCGTGGCTGAAAAGTTGCCTTTGGCTTCTTTTCAAGCTTTGGTTATAAATAGCCTTGAACCCCTTCATTCAAGGTTGATGCTTTGAGCCTAAAAATTTCTAAACCACCAAAGCTTATCCACATACAACTCTACAAAGCCTTCATTTGCCATCCACAAATTGTGTTAGAGTTATTGAGTTAAAAAGAAAGATCTTCATCCTATTGTAAGGAGATCAAAACCTATTGTGAAAGGTTGAAGTTGGGGAGTCTTCGTATCCAAACTCTCGGTTGAAGTTGGAGAGTCTTCGTATCCAAACTCTCGGTTGTAGTTGGCGAGTTCTTCGGATCCAAACTCGTGTTGAAGTTGGCGAGTTCTTCGGATCCAAACTCGTGTGTAACTATTTGCTCAAATAGTGGATTAAAGCCGGAGAGAGTTCCGGGACTGGAGTGCCTCTTGGGAGGATACCAGGATATATCGTGTGTCGGTATTGTTATTGCTTCTTCTCTTGCACTTATATTTTTAAATTGCCTATTAGCTTGTGCTAAGTGCTTGATTAGTTAGCTTGACCCTATTCACCCTCCCTCTAGGGTTCCTACACCAATCACTATTTTAAATAGTTTTTAAAATAATTAAAAAATTATCAAAAATCATATCATGACTAAAATAATCATTATTAAATGATTTAAAATAGAAAAGTTCAAAATTACCCTCATTTGGAAAACTGGGTGTTACACAATCTTTCGATCTCATTTCCGTATTGCTTCCTTATAAACTGTCTTGAACTTCGATTCTATCTGTTCTTTGCTCGTTGGAAAATTTTGTTCTTGTGATCTGACATTTTCTGAGATAAGTCGTATGGGCTAGGTCGCCTCGATTATGAGATTTTAGAATCCTCTAGGGTCATACTAGCAGGCAGAGTGAGGACATATAGTCGGACTATGGACGTATTCCTAGGGTGTGGGAATTTAAGGTTTTTGCTGCCAAGCTAGCGGCAATACGAAAATTTTAAATACCATAATTCTAGAGGTATGTACCGTAGTTGAGGACTCCGTGATTATCGTAGCCTTGCTCACTGGCATGACAAAGATTCTGAGTATCATAATTATTGGACAGTCGCATACGATTACCAAATTGCATGATTTTTTGTTTTGTGTGTTTGCTTCGTTTTAAGTTTTTGGATGATTCTTTTAAGGTGGATAGACTTATATTTGAGAGTAATTTTAAATTTTATAAATTTAGTCATTTAATTCCTGCTTCGATTTTTGAGATTTTGATCATTTTAAATTTTTAGCCATGACTTGTGAATTTAAAATTTTCCTATTGTTTGGTTTTAATTTCGAGGACGAAATTTTTTTAAGGTGGATAGATTTGTCACCCCCAGTTTCCAGAAACAGGGGTATTTTGGTAATTTTTCACTTTAAAAATTATTTTGAAATTATTTATTTATTTATTGTATTATTTTGGGGATATTTGAATCGGGTTCGAATTTTAACTCATTCTGAGTTGTTTTGACTTGTTTCGGGGACCCGGGGTAGTTTTGACCTTAGCGGGCCCACACACTAGCTAGACATGGCCCACAATATTGCCATCAAAAGTTAGAGGGATTAGTCATGACTCCATGGATTAGGTTAGACCTAATTAGAACACTAGATTTATATTTTTAACCCCCAAACCCTAAGCAACCTTGTAAGGAGCTAATAAAACAATAGAGGGGCAAACTTGTAAATAGGAAAAGGGGGTTTTGGAGCCATATGTCTAGCCACATGTAGGTGGATAAGAGAGAGAAACCCCATCTTTTATTCTCATCCACTTTCTTCTTCTTCTTCTCCAAGGATTTCCTCCATTTTTCTTGAGAGCTCCACTATTGTTCCTTCTCCAAAATTAGGTAATTTCTTCTCCAAATTAATTCTCCTTCTCATGTAGATTGGTTAGGAACCCAATAGGAATGATTTCCATGGTTGTGTCTCCATTAGAGACCATTTTGTGTTCATTTGGATATTTCTAGGGGTGTCCAACATGTAGGTTTGTGTCCCAATAGGAAAAACCCTCATTTGGACTCATGGATATTGTTTTAATATTGTTTTGTGTTGTTCTTACTAATATTCCAGATTTTTACATGTTTTAGAATGAGTTTCTCCATGTATCTAAATGTATCATATTCATTTTTCCATTTGAATATATATATGTGGTTATATATATATATATATATATATATATATATATATATATATATATATATATATATATATATATATGGCTTATGTGTATATTGGTGTATAATTTGTGGTGGGGAGATGTTGTTGTGCTTGGGGAGAGAGTCTTGATCGGTTCGGCCAAGTGGCCATGGGGTGTGTGTGTGTATGTTGTGGTTGAATGTAGGAGAGGTGTTTGATGTTGTGCTTGAGTGTGTAATTGTGTGTGAGTTTGTGGGTGAGATAGAGGGGAGTTTTGTGGAGTGTTGTAGAGTGCTAGGAGAGGGAAGAAAGAACCCCCCAAAACTGCTGTGCTAACAGCCCATGGCTGTCCAGAATTTCCCACATAAAACAGTCCAACAAATACCCCTCCAAACAGTCCACTTTTCCTTCAAAACAGTCCCCACTTTGCCTCAATTCAATCCACCCAAAAACCCAATGTACTGCTGTCCAAAAACCTATCAAAACAGCCACCAAAATGCCCCCATGGCTGTCCTATTTTGCCAAAGACAGCCCCCCCTAAAAACAGTCCACTATAACCCCAAACAGTCCATGTAAAACCCCCACTTTGCAGTCCAGTTTTCACCCTTCATGGCTGTCCTATACTCTACCAAAAACTCCCACAAATTCAGTCCAAGAACAGGCCTATAGCACCACTTTTCAGTCCCCACAAGTTCCTCCAAAATCTGTCCATATATTACCAATGTGTGTGTGTGTAATTGTGAGGTGTGTGTGTGTTCTGTGAGATATTAGTGAGTGAAACTAGTACCCTATAGTATAGCCTACATCTAAACTAGTAGGAAACCTATTAGGAAACCTATAGAGAAGCCTAATAGAGTGTGGTATCATGTGAGAGTGAGTGGTGTTGATGAGTGTGGTATAGAAAAGGGTAAATTCATGATATAGGTAAGGTAATGGGTAAATGATTAGCATGTGTCATAAGATGATCTAGATACTTAGGATACCCAAATTTCTTGGTAGGTAAACCTTAGATAGGTTGATATCTAGCTACCCTAAGGAGTCTAGGCTAGTACCATGGGTATTTACGGGGTTTCCTTGGGTTTGGGCAAGGTATCGAGATTTACCTTGGTAGGGTAAATGCTAGTTTTGCATAAAAATAGGATATTGGTGTTAGAAGCCTAAGATGGTGTTAGAACTTGATTTCCGTGGTTGGTAATGATCAAATATGGTACTCTAAGACTAGTTTTGATGTCGGTTGACCTTTTTGACCAAAAGTCAACAAAAGTCAACCGAGAGTCAAACTTAGCCTTTAAGCGACCCGATTTGACCGAAACCAACTCAGAGTTGACTAGTTGACTGAAAGTCAATAGTTGGTCAACATTATACTAGTTTGACCTAAAGTTGACCAGAGTTGACCTAGAGTTGACCAGAGTTGACTTTTTGACCAAAAGTCAACTGTAAGCCAACCTTTGATCCAGATTGACCTAGTTTGACTTGGATTGACTTCCAGTGACCTAGTATGACCCAGTTTGACCTAGATTGACCTAGTATTGACTTAGACTTGCATTCATGGCTTGTATTAGCTTCCTTTTTCAGTATTTAGTCCTGTTTGACTCATAGTATCTTATTTTAGGTTTGTGATCACTCTGAGCGTCTGTTCACCTTATCAGCTCAGGACCACCGACGAGTACATTCACTGATAGTTTTCATTGTCTTGATATCTGCTATATCTGATTCAGTTGTAGTGTCTTACTTGATTCTCAGACACGATATTTCCCGGACTAGTATATGTCGGATCCTACCATGAGATGTTGTTCTCGGATTACTTGGTATATTGGTACATGACTCGATTTGTTACTTGTACTTGTATAGACATGGACTTGGGAGTGGGCTGATCACCTGCTCTTAAACCTCGTGTCATGACGTGTTATGACCGAATCTTTTATTCTATTCGGGGATGGGGAGTTATTAGTGGTTGTGTGATCAAAATACCCACTTGTTGTTTCACACTTGTACTCGACACTTGTTTATAGCTACTTGAACTTTCCATGGTGACCGGCCTTATCTTCACACTTGTTGTTTCACACTTGTTATTTGTTCGTAGCCGGTCAGATGGAAAGCTTGAACATGTTTCCCAAACCGATCACATGACGCACTAATAATTCAAGGCACCTTTTCATATTTATTTATCCTAGGAGGCTAAGTTCTGTTCGGGAGAAGAGTTACAACCCCGATCTTTGTTTGGTTTAAGGGTTGTAACTCGGCTCCCGGATAGTTCCTAAGCAATCCTACATACATATTGTTGTTCTATTCGGTACTCACACCTATTATACATTTTCTGCTGGTTTTACCCTGTACTTTACATATCCTTGTCTTGTATTTCATTATACTGTCTCTTATAGCTTTTGTCAATTCATATGGAACTGCTGTTGGTATTTGTACTTGCTCATTTTCCTGACAGAATACTGTTGACAAATTTTACAGATGATTTAGAGGCTAATTGCCCGACTTACTACGGGATAGAGTCTGACGGACTTGACTTAGACAGTGGCTTAGTGGTAGAGCCACTAGACTTCGCTCACCCCGAGTAGCCTAGTTTAGTTAGGTTTGCCTGGCCTACGAGCCAGCTAGTATATTTCAGTTGTAGTATCTTTATACTTATATTTTCTGAGATTCTGGATGTTGTATTAGCTCTGACTTGTGGTTTTGGACTCGTTTCCTGATTTATCTATCATATCTCTTTCCCATACTATCTACCTTAGTTTTGATTATGTGATTGAGACTGTATTGCTATGTTACCTCCGTTCGGAGTGTATATAACTGTACAGGTACATTTATCTGTTTTAGTCGTAGTATTTACAGACCCTATATACCGCGTTCTTCTGCCGATTCTGCAGCGTAGGCTGGACGTAACCACGTGCTCGTGCCCCTCTTCAGGGTGCGGGTCATGACACGTTTTTGTGGTGGCCCATGCAGGTCAGTGTTGCAATTAGTGCGATCTAGTAATGGTGCTCGACTTAGAGTGCTAATTACGAGCCTGCTACTTGGACGTAGGGTCTAGGGTATGGTAGGAGTTACTCAATCACATTTTTAGGAAAACTCTGATCTTTTGATTACCATGACAACTCTTATTGCATTTGAATTCAATTGTCCTCCTTTGATAATATCTTATCTTGTGCCATATTGATCTCTTGGGTTCAATTCATCTTCAGGATGACGGTGACTCGTTCTCAGGCGGCAGGGCCCAGTACAGTTCCAGAGAGGTCAGATCTCGGAGGTCTTCCACCTCCAGCTGGGGGAGCTGCAGTTCAGGGAGCTGCCACATCAGTCCCTGCCCTTTAGGCGGGAGCGGCAGCGACGATTTTAGGAGGTCTTCCACCTCCGGCAGCGATACCGTCCATGGTCATCCCAGACATTCTTCCACCGCCGCCTCAGCTACGGGCAGACACTCAGGGGATGATGGCCCTTCTGCAGCAGATGTTGCAGACAAGAGAGCACAGGCAGAGGCACAGCACCGTCAAGTATCCAACATAGCTACTAACTTATAGCCTAAGTCACTTACTAGACCAAGCACAAAACTAAACCATAAGCTAACAAGGCACACAAACTTAGTCATATAATGTATATATATTATTCACATTCACATATTTATATACATAGATATATATAGGAAAGCTATATATATAGCCACATACATATATAGAGAGAGAGAGAAAGAGAGGTAAAAGAGTAAGTGAGTATGTGTGTGTTTGGCATGTGTGAAAGGATATGTATTAATGTTCTAAAATTTAGTGATAGGTAGGTGTATGTGACATGGGATACATGATGTCAAAGGGTGTATGAATGCATGTGTGTAAAAGGTTATAGATTAACTCAGTTTATAGAAATACATACATACATACTTACCTTGTATACATGCATACATACATATCATATATATTACATTTACATGATACATACATATATACTTGTATTATATTATACTTACATTCATGCATATTAGATACTTGTATTTATATTAACATATTGAAAACATTCATTTCATTCATGCATCTATGCATTACCTACATGTTTTATACATATGCATACATTGTATATTCATATCATTTCATACATTAACATAGAGACATACAAACATGCACACATCATATATTTCATACCTTGCATTACCTTACATATCATGTTATATATTATCATTCATTCCTTTCATATATTACATTATCTTGCATGCTTGAATTCATATATTTCATTCTATATTACCTATATACATGTATTTCCTCCATTCATTCATGCTTGCATCATATACTCTACATTAGCATACATATTATCATTATATATTGTATTACAATATTTATACATCATGCATTCATATCTATCATTACATATATATCTTGCATTCATATCTAGCATTCATTATATACTTTCATGCATACATTGTATATCATTCTTTTATTCATGCACTGCTTATATGCATTATATTAATTGTATTCCTATATGCTTGCATTCAACCATATATATATACATTAATGTAAAGAGAATATATATCATATATATATCATTTCATTCATCTAACATATCATGCATTACATACTCTATATTTATTTAATATCCATACTACATAGGCTCATAGGTTACACAAAATACATATATCGTATAATCACTCTTCTACTTAAAACAAATAATGTACCAATTGGGCTTTCACTAAATTCTAGAATTAAAGTATGTTATATGTCTTTGTGTGAGCTTTCCGAAACTTTAAACGTATCGCATTTTCGTGTCAGGAAGCTCCCGGAATCGTAAAAACATCGAAACACGTTCGTCTTTCGTACAGCTGACACTCAAATAATTTTATAGAAAGTTCCAGAAAGAATTTGGCTTATTAAAATATATATTTGGAAATCTAACTTCGATACGCTTCTTTAAAAAAAAATGGGAGGTTAATTGGAGTTATGAGCTAAAAGTTATGGCATTTCTAAGTTGCTCTAGCTACTAAAAACGTGGATAAAAATTATGACAAATTTAGGTAGTTTGAGACAAAAGAAACACAAGTATATAACATAATATATCAAGAACTCACTCTTTACACTAATATACATATATATATATATATAATATATATATATATATATATATATATATATATATATATATATATATATGAGACACTATAGAACACATCTCCAATACAAAAATATGAGATTAAACATGTAATAATTCATTCATACATAACAACAACACATAGTGTGTCCAAATTTGGGATTTTTGTCATGACTCGCACCCTAGAGTTAGGGCACGAGAACGTAACGACGCCCAGCCTACGCCGCAGTGTCGGCGGTAGAACACTGTCCTAGGTCACAACATCTAACATTATAATGCCAAGCAGTATATATACTCCCCGAATGGGGTGACATAGCAGATACAGTCTCAATCATATCTAGGGTAGAGCATGATAAGGATAGATAAAACATGAAATCCAAAATAAATACAGGAGATAGAAGTCTAAGTGTCTAAGATACATGAACCCAGAAGTACATCTCAAAACTCAAATAAAGATACAGTAATCCACAAAGTAAAAACAACTCCAGACAAATGAAATAACTACCTAAACAACCTCTAATATGTCTCCTCTAGGCTAGCAGGCACATCCAGGCTATCTGTAAAATTTATCAACAGGTCCAGTCAGGACTGGAGCGAGTACAGTACATCTCAACAGATCATAGCAGGTTAGAAAATATAATCATGCAGTAAAGTAAGATACAGGTACTGAAAGAAAACAGTATGTAAACAGAGAGATAACTGTAATAGAAATATCTACTATACATAGAGAACTAGCATGTGACTAGTGAGTCAGAGTACAATATGAACATGTAAATGGCCTGGGATGATTCTGATAAGACACTAAGGAATGATTCTGAAAAGAAACTACTGGTGTATTATTCACATGTCCAAATTCTACTCCCCCGTACCCCCAATCAATACACAAGGATCCAGCCAGGTTATGTTATGATACTATGTTCAGACCCCGAAGGTGATAGACCCCGAAGGTGATAGACCCCGAAGGTGATACATAGTAGACCCATAAATGGGATAAGGATTCCAGGATGACTCTGTGATCATAAGAGTATATGTCACAAGTGATCGAAGAATCAACGAAGCATAGTGATACGCCATGCAAGTGAAACGCACAAAACATAGAGTACCCGATGCTCCCTAAGGATAACATCTCAAGAAGGGATCCATATAGTACCAATCCGTGTGACCAACGTGACAGTACAAATAAAGTAATCTACTGCAGAAAATAATTCTAAACAGGATATGAAATGAACAGAGAATGTACTCGCCTCGATAACCTGAACAGATAATAAGTATAGGAGGTCCCACTGAAGCCACAGAGTCCTATTTAAAGCAACACAGGTTACAAGGTGTTCAAGTTGTAATAAATGAATCTCTATAATCAATCTACATTATTCTAGGTTCTTCTAAGTCAAATTAACTCTAGGTTAACTCCGGTCAATAATTTAGTCAAACTAGGTCCTGCGTTGACTTATAGTTGACTTTGGGTCAACTGGTCAACTCTGGTCAAACAGGGTAAATCTAATCTAATATAAAGTGTACTTCGTTATTTGTACGTCGAAACTTACGGCACGCAAATCGAGATAAGAAGATTATCGGTAAGGTTGATAATCTTATTATAGTGATCCACGTATCCAACTTGCCAATTTTAGCGATATGAGATCACTGGAATTGACTTATCTCAGTTTCGTTGTACTAATCCCGAAATACGAATATTATATGAATTAATTATTAAAGAAATTATAAAAAGGCTAAACTCAGAGAAACTATTAACAAACATTGTCGGACGATGAAATAAACATCGCCAACGTGTCCAGAATGGTCAAATTAGCTAGGATAGCCTACCCAACGGTCCAATTTGGACACAAGGGCAAAAAGGTAATTTCGGGTCAAAACGGTGTCCGTGTCGGAACCGTTTTGCACCGAAAAACGTGCAAGAAAACAAGTCTACAAAATATAACAAATTATATGTCCACGAAACCAGAATGTCGATACGAACCCAACGGTATCTCCAGAATTGGATTCCGTTGACCCGATCTCATTTTGACCCGTTGACCAGAACTTGGAATTCCGGTTTGCACAGAAATACGTGCCGGAGCCAAAGTTCTCAAAACTCAGCAAACTACCTGTCAACGAGTCCAGAATGATGATACGAACTCAACGGTATCTTCGGAATTGGATTCCGATGAGCCGAACTCAAAATGACCCGTTGACCCGGATATTGGTATCCGACTTGCACCGAAATGCGTGCCGGACCCAATGTCCACCAAAACCTAGCAAATTATATGTCAAAGAGTCCAGAATGACGATACGAACTCATTGGTATATCCGGAATTGGATTCCGATGAGCCGACGTCAAAAAGTCCCATTGACCCAGAATGTGGGACCCGCTTTGCACCAAAAAACGTGTCCGGGCCCACGTTCTCCAAAACTAACAAATTTTATATGAAAACATGCCAGAACGATGCCACAAATCTAATGGTGGTGTCAGAAATGAAATCTGGAGTCCTGTGTTCAAAAATAGAATTTTACAAGTTGGAAATTACGAATTCGGACGACCAACTTTGGCGTCGAATTCAACCAATCAAACAAGCTCACAATGAAACGAAACTGGAGGGGTAGTAAGAGGGTTATACCAGCTTTGCACCGGAACTGGTAGCATGCCAAACGGAGCTGCGATGGAGGAGATACAAGCTGACAAAGTTGGCCCCGCGAAACTGTCCAAATTTAATACAATTTAAACGGTCAACTTGGTGGCCGGTTTTGATGTATCAAACGATAAAATTAACGGACGAAAATTGACATGAGCGAAGGTGGATATACCAAGATTGCGACGGAGTGAAGAAATCGCCGATCCAACGGTCGAATCTCTGGGAAAATGTGCGCAAAGTTGCTGCGACGGAGCGCGAATTCTGAGTTCCAAACTCGCGCGCGCCGACGGGATCTCGTCCAAAACGCACGAATCGCCTCGACGGCGCGTCCCGGAGGACGGTGGCCGTCAGAAAGAGGCTCGCCTGAGTTCGTGTGCCCACGGGGGGGGAGGGGGTTGCCGGAGCTACGGCGGCCACGGCGGCGCGTGGCGGCGGCGTCCACGCTTGCACGCGCGTGCGCTAGGCACTGCTGCTTTGCGCTGTGTGCACCGCGGTGCTGCGCACGGCTGCACGCGGCCAAGGTCGCCGGCATAGGCTCATCGGGGGCGGCCAAATGCCGCGGCTGGTGGTGGTGGTGGTGATCGATGGCTAGGCCGGTGCACGGTGATGGAGGTGGTGGCGCGGGATGAATGGTGTGGAGGTGGTGATGATGGCTTGGGTGATGAAGAGGATGAAGGAGATGAGGAGATGGAGGAGAGAGGGGGAGGAGGAGAAGATGATGTGTAGGGTGGTGGTGGCCGGCCGAGCTTGGCCAGGAGGGGGTGGTCGGGCTCGGCCAGGGGTCGGGCATGGCTGCTGTGTAGAGTTTTTGTTGTGTTAGTTGTGTAGTAGGAATTTATTAGGAAAGAGAGAGAAAGAGATAATAATGTAAAGGAAGAAGAGAGAGGGAAAAGAAATTTTGGGAGTTAGGGCCGGCTGTGAGTTGTGAGAGTGTGGAGTTTGTCATGGTAGGAATTTATTGGTTAGGATTTATTTGGAGGATTCCAAAGGCTAGGATTTAATTGTAGGAAAAAATATGTTATTCCTATAGAATTAAATCAATAGAATTTCCATTAAATATTAGAAACAGGTAAAAATGAGTGCTTGATATTTTTGGGCAAGAATTATGAGGGTGTCATGATGGAGGGCAACATGGAACTGGACTGGACTCGGTGGAGCCGGATTAGACGAAAATCGGACATTATGCAAAAATTGAATTAAAAAAAGGCGTTGATGATCATGAGCGAATAAATAGCACATGGGAATTCCAATACATGGGACACAAGTGGCGGACGGATAGTAGGCTCAAAGTGGGCCATGTCCATAGTTGGGGCTGACAGGTTTTGGTCGACAGGGGACCCACAAATTAAGTTGGAAAATGAATGTGACGCCGTGGAGTGAAATAAAATCGGATCACGTGTCGAGAAAGTTGTGCGAATCAAATGGAGCACAAAATGACGTATCTGAGTGGGAAACGAAGGTCATGGGTGACGAACGTCTCGAGTAGATCAAGCATGAGAAGTTGGTTTCAAGAAACTGACTGGTCTTGCGCTCCCAAATTAAAAGTCATGGTAACGCGCTGAGAATGATCAAGGAAAATAGTGGGAAAATAAATAATAATCAAATGGTCTAAATCAACCCGAAGTTCAGCGAAGCAAAAAGAGCACAAGGGAACAAGTTTGGATGGGACACTATATACCGTCATGAAGGTAATCATGTCCACTCCAAAACTCATGAAGAAGATTTCCAGAGTTGAACATCCATGATACTCCAAATATCAATGGCATGAAAAAGTACACTTACAGATAGATAAATAAAATGAAATATTTATCAAAACCAAATAATCATAAAAACAAAATAAAAATGAAAAAATTTCAACCCGAAATTCAGGGTGCTCCCAGTTTTCCCACATGGACACAACCACAACACAAAGGACACTCCTATGACCTCCAAAAGGACACGAAATGGACAAAAATAGAGATACAACCATGGGGGTCATTCCTATGGGTTTAGAATATTTTTATATGCATGTAGGGATGGATTAGAGGAGAGATTATACCTTCCGGGAGAGAGATTCAAAGGAAAAGCCTTCCGATACGGCACCGACACGTAGAGATTCCAAAAGGACACGAACGAGCTCCGAATCATCCCAAACTTGGCTAGCACCCTCTAACCATGGAGTAGAAGAGAAATAAAGAAGATTTTGTGGAAGAAGGGGTTGATTTGGAGATAAAATCAATGGAGGTTCATCTCTAAATTAATTTGGGGAAGAACAAGAGAGAGAAAGTGGATAAAAACAAATGAATGAAGGAGTGACTCACTCCTTATCCCCCCATAGGTGGCTGCCCAAAAAGGGTGAGGTGTCCCCTATTTGAATGTCCAAAATGCCCTCCACTAATCTATTTGATTTAAATTAGGAATGGGTTAAAGGTTGAGGTCAATTTAGTCTAGTTTTAAGTCTCTAATTAAACTAAACCTAACCATAAATAATTAGTCTAACTACTAACTAAAATAAATATCATGTGGACTAAAATTAATATCATGTAGGCCATGCCTAACTAGTGTGTGGGTCCCACTAGAGTCAAACTACCCCCCGGGTCCCCGTTTCAAGTCGGATTGAGTTGAAATACGAACCCGACTCAAATAACCCCAAAACAATATCATAAATAATAAAATAAATTTCAACCCCAAAATAATATCATAAATAATAAAATAAATTTCAAAAATATTCAAAAATGTAAAATGACAAAAATACCCATGTTTCTGAAAACTGGGGGTGACATATATCGATAGTCTTCCGTTTCATTGTTGTAAACCATTCATTGTTTCATTGTTTGAACGCATAAGGGACTTGAACGTAGTCTTGTGCCTTAGCACGAGTACGGGTGTGGTGCGAAAGTTCTTACATTTTCCATGTTCCTTTCCATATTCTACACAAGCATACAAGATGGGATTATTCCCTTAGCTAGGTGCGTTGAGTCATTTATTAGCATGCGCGGTGTTATCGCCTAGCGATTCTAACAATAGTTTCCGTATTGTTATGTGTCTAGGCTAAGCAAAGACGGGTTCATCGGAGCCACCCGCCTTAGAGATGATCGCATCGGCCGAGCGATACTCCGAGCACGCCTTTGAAAGTCTAAGTCTAGATTCATCTTTGACGGGCCAATATAAGCCTTGCATCGATTCTTCCCCAGGTCGACGCAACTCTTCGGGTCGACGGCTCATTTGATTCGTTGCACTTGCTGTTTGAATCGGCGTTCCGTTTGGGCGGAGCGGGTCATTACATAATATACCACTCAAAACAAGTCTCGTGCTCGAGACTTCCTGAGTGCAGGTCATCCTACCGTTCCTTAACTCATGTCGTGTGCGTATCTTAGACAATTTCCATCGAATGGCTTTACCATTCGATGGCATCAAACTATACTCGATACCTTTCCAAGTTCCGTATCGCATATAATTGTTCGATTTTTTTATTGAATGGCTGTTCATTCATTTTAGAGTTGATGGTTCTTATTCAATTGTCGGGTTTCTTCGAGTCGATCATGATTGTGCCCTGTTGCGGGGCTGTGCGGTCACACGAGGTGCATTGTAATTTGTCAAATACGAGAGACGTAGGCTGAGACTAACTCACTTTCGTTATGCGCATCTCAACACCCACTTGCAGCTACATTCGAGTTCATCATATCGCTGAGTTTGGATCGTGCACATATTCAAGGCGTCCCCCGAATACGTACATTTCAACCAAGCTTAGCGATTAGCGAAGTCGTACAAGCTACTTGTGATAGTTTTGATTTGCCGATCGTTTTACTAACTTTGATTTAAAACCAAACTATGCGTGTCTCACTATCGTTTACCTCGGTCCTCGAGATAATCAGGTTCGCTTCTCAAGCGTTCTTGTTTACGATATCAATACGATTTCTTCTTAGCGAAGTCGACCAAATTTAAGTAATTCCTGTCCGATTCAATACCAAGTATTGCAATATCATCGGATACGTCTTCCAATCAATGATTCAATTCGTTATCCCAACTTTACTTGCGCATCATCCATTCCTATCTTTTCCTTCGTTTGGGGCCAATCTTGCCGTCGTTCACGCACACTCCCAGTTCTCCGTCCTACTCTAAGTCTTGTTGCCCCAAGTCTATCATCCGTCCAGACGATACTGTAAATGCCATCGCACAGGTTCAATCACTCGGCATAGGGTCATCCGCCTATCCGTTAGGTCAGCTCACAAGGTCATAGTTACACGTCAAGTCTGTTGCTCATCGTGCAAGGTCGTTGTACGACGCTCGCCCCAAATCCTCTGGTTAAACCATTTGTTCGCTTGTACGGGAGTTTCTACCCAAGTTCGTTTCACTCAAATTTCTAAACATCAAGCAGTGTTCCTCCTATTCGCATCAACACATTCTTTGCTCCAAGTCCGAGCGCGTTTAGGAATGTCATCCTACGATAGGTTGTCCTCAACCAAATCCTCGACATATTATTACGTATGTCCACACTAGCAATTGTCGTAGTCTATCTTTTCAAGTATGTTTAATACAATTCACCAATTCATCCTATCCAATTCACGTAGTCGATCACAAGGTCATCTAGCCTTGCAATATATCGTGCCCCGATCTTATGCAAGTTTGATTATCCACGGCGGACATGAATCACCATGTCAACGTTCTCGCAGAATAATCGTCCTCATCGGGACGTAACTCTTGCGTTGATTCTAGACTTGCTTATTTTTGATACACGAATTTGGGCCTACTCAATCCTCAACTTTACTTAGTCGTCCATCATAAGTTCGATCAATCTTCAAATTCGCCTTCGCTTCAAACCAGAAGTTGTAGCAATCAAAATTGCTATGTCATGATATTTTGAGTTCGATCATTCCCGCTGGACATGAATCACCATGTCAATGCTCATGCGGAAAGATCGTCCCAAATTTGACGTGACGTATGTGCGAGCCTGAAGTTGCGCTCGTACAAGACAAGATTGTTGTCATTGTGGTTATCACTGAACAATTAAGTCACTTCCCTTCCTCATTCCAAACATTCATTTCTATCCAAATTCTCCAACATGGTATCCTTCAAAATAATAACTTCTAACACCATCATCATTCATCGAATCAGAGTACCCTAGAGTTATCGTACATCGATCTTTGATACGCCTCAATACCATCGATGATGTACATAACCTGACGATCTTCCTTTTGCAACGAATTCCAAGTCGTGCAACTTAATTTCCTCAATTCACATTGTCGCGTGCTAACTCTTCATCGAGCAACATCAATTTTAATTCCTTAGTCATTTTTGTATCTCCAAACTAACATTTTCCATGCACGCTATCTTCCAATCGTGCTATCTTCGATCTCGTCCCTGCGTATTTCACCTTAACTCAAGTTTTAATCCCTTCGACTATGTTCAAAATTGCATGCATGATCTTCTATGTTTCTTCGACCAAGACCTCTATTGGTTTCATCGTTTCGACTCTCTATTCGATCGTTTCGTAATTCGTACTACGCATTTTTAATTCGTCCGAATGATATCTCGTTTGAGACTATCAAAGTCAAAACCAACTAAGCGTTACTCGTTCTAAGGCTTTGCGAGATATCATCGCTTGCCGACATACTCGTTCTATCCGTAAATCCTTTAGTCTTGCTCGAACAATTTCTATAACGTCCATACACCACTTAGGGTTCGAGCCACTCGACTAGTTGTCGACACTCATTCTTATTCTTTTTCGAAGCTATCACATACACCACTCGGGGTCAAATCATTCTACATATCCTCAAATGATCATTCGATTTCGTTTCGATATGTTCAATCGTGCATTCTTCCGTTCCTTAAAATTTAAATCAATCTTCCATGCACGCCTAAGCGTTAGTTTGATAGTGTTCCTATCGATATACACTCTAAGTGTAGCTTCGTTCCCGACCGAGCGGTACTTGATACCGCTCGCAACTCGATTGCACCAAAAAGTCGAGGTGTGTGACACGCGGCACAACTTAGCCAAAAGGCCGTGTGCATAGCTATTCCGTACAGACTATATTCGAGTTTGCACGCTAACTTATTCTCATTCGAGCGATAATCGATCTCGCTCGCAAGTCGTTCGCACCAGAGAGTCTAGGTGTGCGATACTCGGCACAACTTAGCCAAAAGGCTGCGTGCATAACCATCCCGTTCGAACTATACTTCGGTCTCTCATACTCGTTCTCTATTGTCAGAGTAAGGTTATTCAAGCACGTCATGCGTTCTGCTAACTCTTAGCATCGGTTCCTTCCAACTCAAGTACGTCGTGGTTCGGCACAAAGGCCTTTGCCTATCGATCCCTTCAACCGAGTACTTTTACGAGCTTTTGAAAATATTAGACTTATTGTATAGAACATCCCAAGGCACAACGAGAGAGAGCGTACACTTTTTTTATTTCCAAACGAGCTTCTAAAACTGAGAAAATCGAATTGATGTCCAAGGACGTAAAGCCGTGCTTAGATACCAATCTGTCACGCCCCGCTCCCGCAGGAGCGATTCGTCCTCGCTAAGGCATGATGCCACACAGGCCTAGGTTGCGCCCGTGCAAGGCTAAGTCCATAAACGGCCGATTTGAGCTATGCCACAGAGTCGCACAGAGTGTTCCCATTTACAGCGAAAAGTAAATGAATGCAAGTTGAAGCGAATTCAAACTCTTTATTCTCATTCAAGAAGTTTACAAGCGGTGCTAGGCCGAGTTTACAAATCGCTCAAGCTCTCTCTCTCTCTCTCTGAAACATAAAAGGTGTGCCAAGTGGCTTACATGATGGAATGATTCATGGCGATGTTTTGATACATTATGAACTGTAGAGGGTGCTTCAGCTCCTTGCAACGCTCCAAGGCCCTAGAGTTAGCTCCGCACCTTAGCACGTTCGAGGGAAGCTACGCACCCGGTGACGTCTCCTGCATCCTGCAAGTAGACTGTGGGGTTATCAATACATTGTTATATACTGGTGGGGATGCTAGCTTGCCCACAATGCTATCATTACCAAACACGTTCTATTTACTTTTGTGCATCGTCTATCATTCATTGTCTTACTAATCTTGCCTTAGGATCAGTTTCATGGCATATTTCATAACCTATCTCGTGTTGCCGAATTCAAGTGTGTGCATGGAAATACATGCACAACTTACCCATACTTACCGTCCGGCCTTCCCTGTCCACAGTAAACCAAGTTAGTCTCTTGTTCATATAAATTTTCAATGTCAAGCCCGTGTCCCTGCCTCAGGTCCTAGCGCGTCGTAGGCGTGTTTTCTAACTCGTTTGCTCGAAGTACTCTTGATCATTTTGTGTGTTATATTCAAGCCTATTCAGAAGGTGTTTTATTCAGTTAACTTAGACTACTTTGATTTCAATGCAAGGACTTGCACGTGGATTGCCACCAGCAAAGCCCACTTAAATCTATATGTACTGGTCGCTGGCATCACAAGCAATTTTGGACATGACCAAGCCGTAGTATTTCTCAACTAGCATAGGGTGCGGGCTGGCACACACCCCGTTAGTCTCTTGAAATACGTCTGCACTTACGTCCACTGGGTGGCCAAGTCCGCACCCAGGCAGCCCGTAAGCCATATTTTTTATTCCGCCTAGGCCAGCCACGATCCTCCCTTTGATCATGCCGCAGAATCCCTATCACTGCACGAGTCCGTCCACGACTATTTCGTATTTTATTATCATAGGCTAACCCTTAGCCATAATGCGTTATCGACCAGCTTAGCATCCGTGCAGCTCGGGTAGCGAGTCCCGTGGCACGTGTCCGTCATACCTGTCGCTAACTATTCCTTTCTTTCTTATCTTTTATTCATTCTTCCTTTTCTTTATTTCGCTTGTCCGTTCGTTCATGGATTCATTCACACATTGATTTATTCATTCGTTGATTCATTTATTCACTCATGTGTTCATTCATTCGTTGATTCATTTATTCACTCATTCTTTCTTTCTTTCATTCATACATTATGCAACTCCCCGTACGGGAGTTACCTTGGTGACCCATCGGTCCGGAAGTCTTTCAATGTTGCTATACTCTACTCGAAATGACTATATCGATAGTCTTCTGTTTCATTGTTGTAAACCATTCATTGTTTTATTGTTTGAACGCATAAGGGACTTGAACGTAATCTTGTGCCTTATCACGAGTGTGGAGTGCGGTGCGAGAGTTCTCACATTTTTCATGTTCCTTTCCATATTCTACACAAGCATACAAGATGGGATTATTCCCTTAGCTAGGTGCGTTGAGTCATTTATTAGCATGTGCGGTGTTATCGCCTAGCGATTCTAGCAATAGTGTCTGTATTGTTATGTGTCTAGGCTAAGCAAAGACGGGTTCATCGGAGCCACCCACTTTAGTGATGTTCGCATCGGCCGAACGATACTCCGAGCGCACCTTTGAAAGTCTAAGTCTAGATTCATCTTTGATGGGCCAATGTAAGCCTTGCATCGATTCTTCCTCAGGTCGACGCAACTCTTCGGGTCGACGGCTCATTTGAGTCGTTGCACTTGCCGTTTGAATCAGCGTTTTGCTAGGGCGGAGCGGGTCATTACATAAGTCATGTATGATTATATCTCTGAACTTTCTTCCTAAAAGAGCTCCCTCCTTATGATCCAATACCCGCACTTTTAGTGCACAAAAAGGGTAACAGATCCACAAATTCTCCGAAACAACCACGTCGATGTTACCTCTGAGTTGTTTCCCTTCCATCAAAAACAAACTTCCCCTAGCATAGAACTTCCACGTCCTCATTACCTCTGAGTTGTTCTATGTTCCCTTCATGGAGCCCACTCCTGCCATGTCCTCATTACCTCTGAGTGGGAAGGCTCCATCGATGAAACCCTCATATTTACCATGTCCTCATTACTTCTGAGTAAGTATGTTGGTTTTTCTCTCGACTTATTATCCGTACCTAAGACCGGAGTACGCCAAGGATAATAGGCCCAAAAATGTCTTCTGTTGACCACAAATGATGTACTAAGTTTCATAGTACATGCCCCTCATCTCTCATCATGCCCCGGGGGCCCAGCTGCTCCATGGCATTCTTTCTCCCGATACCAGGAACGTCCATAGCCACCTTACTGTGGAATTGTTCCAAGTATCCCCATCAACTTGTTATCTGTACCTAAAACCAAGGTATACCCAGGGTAACAAGTCCACAAATAGTCCATCGGTGGGGCAAATACCACAACGCCACAAATGCAATAAGCATTACAAATAAAGGGTAGAATAAAACATACTTTTTTATATGAAAGTCAAAAGTACTACATATTCTGGGGACCACGTCCCCCTCAAGAAAGGAAAAGAACGAAAATAAAAGAAGGAAAAAAGTCGACTATGGTTCGACGATACACAATTTCATGAGATGGTCCCTCAGCAAGACAGTCGACCGCTCGAACCCCTGCTTGGCCCGACGCTCGACCTCTTGTGCCAGCCGCTCCGCGTCTTCTAGGTGTGCATGAGCCCGCCAGCCATCCTCGAGCTTCTTCAAAGCACGCTCCAGGCTAGCAGAAGCCCGGGAGACCTTTTCGGCCTCCTGAACGATCAGCTCTTTATCCGCACGGGAAGCTTCAAGCTCAGACTCCTAGAAGGCCAGCTTCCTCTGGAGTTCGAGGATATATATGCTCCCTTGTATCAATTATTCCGTGAGAGGCGACCGCTTTCCGAGCTGTGTAATCCTCGCTCCTGTGGCTCAGCTGATCATATTGAAGAGATAGGTCACCAAGGTCCTTCATTATAACTGGCTTGGACTTATCTCGTGTAGCCCTTACCTTCTCCAGGACAGTGGTAAGGAAGCCTCGCTCCTGATCTATTGCTGCAGACAGATCAGCTTGCCGTAACACTTGAAACTGGGCCACGAGCTGATCAGCCTCTAACAATTTGGGCTCCAGAAGCGCAGCTATCCCTGTCCCGCCAGGAAGGGTTTTAAGAATGTCAATCTGGCCTCGGGCGCATTGTCTGGCCAAGGCAAAGGGGGTCCCCCGCTCCACAGCATCTTCGACCCCTCTCTTCAAGTAGCGGTAGAAACTGTCAACTACATCCTGTGACGTCTTATCCAGAACTTCCGTAGAGGAGGCGTCAGAGGAAGTGTAGCTGGCAGTGTCGAAGGAGATGTGCCAGAACTTGCCACCCCTGCCACCAGAAAAACAAATTTCGATCGAAAAGACGTATTGATAGCAGCTAACTCCTCCTCCGCGGCCCGGAGAACCTAGATACTCGGCAAGGCGGAGAAGTCGACCCCCGAAGCCATATGAACAGAGGAGGACGCATGGACCATTGCTCGCTGCCCCGGCTGCGTCGCCAACCGATCTCCCGAACTCGATCCAGCGGGAGGCCCCTCAATATAAGTCGGAAGAGGACGGGGCACACTCCCTCCTACCAGATCCCCGCTGGTAGAGCCTTCCCTGACAATAACTGTCATTGGCAGTGAAGAGGCAGGACCTGTATGTCCAGAGCAACCATCAATCAGTATGACCCGAAGGATGTGATGATAGAGCAAATGGGCCTCCTCACTAGTCAAAATTTGGCTTATCTTACCAGGGGAGGGTTGTGGAGTCTGAGGCTCACTCACAGCCGTCATAGTCCCCTCACCAGCAACCTCCAAGCCGAATTCAGCTTGCTCTTCTGCCCCAGCCACCCCGAAAGGTGATACGACTAGATCAGTGTCACCTTACTGAAATTCAGCAGTCTCGGAGACGGGTTCAGCAGAGCCCCCGTCTTCCTTGGTCGAGGCCTCATCAATGTGAGATCCCTCAGCCGCCGCCGAGAGGACCCTGGCAGAAATAATCTCGGCACACATGTCACTAATCAAAGTATTCAGGGCCTGATTGACTTCAGAAATAGCGGCCGGTTCTCGAGAGTCTGACTCTTCCGACGCCTACAGAGAAGAAAAAATGATTAGGTCATAGTTCAAGAAAAGAAAGAGATAAAAAAAGATGGTCGTAATTCAATTTACCTCCGAAATGGCGTCACCACCTTCGCATCCCTCCTTAATGAGCAGCCCGCGGCGTCTTATAGCAGCCCACTTTACGGAGAAGGTTACGCCACCAATAAAATCACGCCTGCATCGCTTACGTGAAGGGCCAGGCGCAACAGACGGTTGATCCGCCACCCTCTTATCAGGCACAATAGGCGGCTGATCCGCCACCATCTCATCTGGCACAACAAGCGGCTGATCCGCCCCAACATCTTCCACATGAGGGGAAGAGTTATCTGTATCACACTCGTCATTCTCTTCGTCCGTATTGGTGGACTCCGAGTCAGGCACGGGAATTATGTTCACCCTCCTCTTCTTCGTCTCAGACCCCTTGGGCTTCTCCGCTAAGCCAGTACCCACAATGAAGCTGGTACTTGGGTAAAAATTAACGGGAGGCTTGCTCGCCGTAACATGGTACAGGGCCGCCATAAACAAAATCTCCCCTGGCACCTCACCATCAGGAACCGAAAAGGTGGTTCGGGTTTGAACCGTGTCATAATAATGTCATGCCCTGATACCGTCCAAGATACTGCCTTCAAAGCCCAGGCAAGAGATGGGACTGTCAAATCATAGCTGGCTATACCCGAATTGGCGGGAGAACCTGCTGGGAAAGTAGGGCTCCAGGTAGACGTTATTGCGGTTACGATATACTAGGTGCGCTGGACGGATATTATGCAGCCAAAGGAGCAATTTTTCAGCCAAGAGGTGAGGAGGTCTGGTACCATCAACATGTACGCCCCTCACTTCTTTAACGGTAAAACAAGGAACAGACACAAAAAAGTCATCTCCGTCCACTCTCGCCAGCGCCCTCCGACAGGCTGGCATGGTGCTACACTCCCAGGGCTGATGGTGAAATCGGAAAATGAAAGCATCATCAGCCGTAACGCCGTCTTCTGCTCCAGGCCTCATCAAAGACCGGCAGTGCATTAACATGTACCCCATCAGATAATGGTATGGAAGCTCTATACGCTCAAAATCTATCGTCGTGTCACGGGTGATGACCTTAGACGAAAAAATGTGAAGGCCGTGGTGTATGCTGTACACCATGGCCGGAAGAAGGGCCAGTCTGACCCCAAAAACCAACTTTACGGCAGGGCGGATAAAGTGGCGACTGATCCTCTCAATGGAACCCGCCCCTCCTGAGACTACGCAGTTCCGTAGCCACACCATCAAAAATCCTGCAAGGAGCGCCTTCTCCGACAGTCGCTGAGTACCATGATAAAAATAATTAAAGGAGTCAGTTTGACTTCCAAATATGTCGCCCGTGGACCTCAATCTCTTGGCAATCGATGCCAGGTTTTGTACCTCCTCCTCGATTTGAGGATCTCAGAAAGAAACCCGACCTGAGGTGCCTAGTATGAAAAGGTATGAGACCCAGGATGTGGTGTGAGGAATCCTTCCTTCCGTGCTACCATCCTTCTTGATGGCCGTCTGGTGACAAGTACTTTGGTGATATAATAATTCCCGATATACGGCAACAAAACACGGGAACTGCCGATCCAAATCCTCGAGCTCTTCGCTCGTAGGGGTGTACACTTCAAAGACTTCTCCCCCCCAGGATAGCTTGGAGATAACGTACATCTCATGGAGAGCGAGTCCCAGCTCCCCTCCAGGCGTGAAGAAGGTTTCCGTCTGCCGGTTGTACATCTCCAAAAGAGCCATGAACAACGACTTATTTATGGGTAGACCATGACAGGTGCCCTGAATGGCGTGGTAAAGGCCGATCTCACGCAGGGGAGTCTTATACTTACGCAGAATCCATGTGGTCAAGTTGGCCCACGCAGGGATAGGATTTATCCATTTTAGCAACGCCAACCGGCCGACGGGATATGACCCTTTTCGAGCAAGCTGGTTCAAGAAGGTATCAGCTTGATAGAACATAAAATTGGAACCCTATACATTTATGAAGGTACCCGGAGCCAGTCCCATCACGTACCGACTGACCGGTTCCCTTCCCACATACCCTGACCCCAAATTCCTGTTGTAATAGATGTTTTCCACAATCATCCCCGACCTGCTTGGAGTCAAGGAGTCCACCATCTTTCTGTCCAACGCTAACATGTTGAACCATGACAGAGGAAAATGATGCTATATCGAGGGATATGGATCTCTACCCTGTCGAGAGTAAAGTCCCAACCCTCGAATATATCCAGCACTCGGAGGTTCTTTACAGACAAAGCATCCCCAAAGAGGAACGTCGGCTTCAGGTATTTCCCCTCCAATTGCCCTGAGTTCATCATGGCGCAGAGAAAGTAGAAGGGCTGGGTCTTGATAGCAATTATCCTCTCCAAAGGCTCGTCTGTGGGAAGCTGGTTCGTCATATATTGAACTAAGTGGTCGAATCGCATACCCATAGCAGACTGAGCACGACCCACCAGAGGCTCTTTCGTTGGATTAACTCGCAGATTTACTGAAGAAGGACAAAAGAAACAAGTTAAAACATGGCTAAACAAAACCACCGAGTATTTTTAGGCTTATACGGCCCAGTCCACATGAGCTTATGCGGCTCTGTTTAGCGCGAGCTTATGCGGTTCTTTTTAAAAGAGCTCATGCGGCTCTGTTTAAACATGAGCTTATGCGGCACTAATTAGCGTAAGCTTATGTAGCTCTATTTAGCGTGAGCTTATGCGGTTCTGCTTAGCATAGCATTATACGGCCCAGTTCAGATGGGCTTATGCGGCTCGGCTCAGTACAGCTTCATGCGGCACTGTTTCGATGGAGCTTATGCGGTTTTGATTAGCAGAGCCTTATGCGGCCCAGTCTAGATGAGCTTATGTGGCATAGTTCAAAAAGTGGTTTATGCGATCTTTTTTAATGGGACTTCATGCGGCTCAGCTTAGAGGAACTTATGCGGTTCTGTTTAACAGGCCTTTATGCGGTTCAAATTGTAAGTGCTCATACGGTCGCAAGACGGCTATCATGCGGCTCGAACATAGGGCATACCCCCATGCAGCTTAGACATGGGATAGCACAGTATGCAGATTCACGAAGACGAAGAAGGCCCACGGATAAAATATGCGACATAGCCATGATGGTGAAAGTTCAGAGTTGTGCAATTTTTGCCAAAACCCTTACCAGCAATGGCGGGGTAAACGTTAGGATAAATTTCAGGCGCCGTAGTCGACGTAGAAGCCACTCCCTTATCCTTCGTCGCGGCCTTGAAAGTCTTGGGGGCCATCGAATGATCGAAGAAGAAGAAGAAGAGGATAACAGTTAGGACAAGAAGAGCTTAAATCGGGAAAGAGAGTAAAGAGTTTCTTTCTCCAAATTACTCTTATTTATAGAAGAACAAAGGGGGGCACGTTGATCGATGAACGCTTCGGGTCGTGTGTTACAGACAAAACCGACTCCTTGGATTTCGTCCCCTCCCATAAAGGAGATTCATCAAAGCATAAAATCCAAATATTTAATGAACCGACTCTTGGGATTCCTCCAAAAGACGGCTCTAAATCAAAAAAACGAATCAAGGACAATTAATGACGCCTACGTGGCAGAAAAGACAGTATGCGGCCAGCGCGGTCCATGCGGCCAGAGCAGTCCATGCGGCCAGAGCGATCCATGCGGCTAGGAAGTCCATGCGGCCAGGCAGTCCATGCGGCCAGGAAGGCCATGCGGCTAAGAAGTCCATGCGGCCAGAACATGCTATGCGACCAGAAGAGCTTATGTGGACATAGCCATGCATCTTATTCAAAGTATTTCAATTTTAAAAATTGAAAACTTTGAAGGGGGTCTTGTAGAAGCATGGAAAAGAACATGAAAATCCATACGGCTTAAAACAAATGGAGTCTCATACGGTTCAAAGAATCTCTCATAGCTTCATTCGGCTTAGAAGTTTTATGCGACAAAAAAGATGCCAACTTAGCCATGCGGCTCGAGTAAAAGCCACGTATTCTTATGCGGCTAGCCTCTACAGCTGGACATTAAGCAGCGGCCTCATTTAATGCTATGACACAACAAGGCAGCTCTAAAGGTGAACTGACAGCTCTGACATAAAGCTGCAATGATGACTCTTACATAAAGGCGTGCTCCTAGGGAAACAAAAAAAATCTTTATAGTTGGCACGATCTATCAAATCCTAAAGTCTTCCATACGGTTTTGACATATGTCCAGCCACATACGGTTCAGGTGGAGGCCACCCCCATGCGGCTGCTACTCTCATACGGCTCGGATCATGGGGACCATCTTCATGCGGCTCAAATCCTGAGAAGCAACCCCATGCGGCCGCTACTCTCATGCGGCTCGGATCATGGGGACCATCTCCTTGCGGCTCAAGTACTGAGAGGCCACGCACATGCAGCCTTGACACGTGGCCAAACTTATGCGGTTCACTTGGAAACCACCCTCATGTGGCTCAGATTTCGGAGGCCACACCTATGTGGCTGCCACCTTCATGCAGTTCAAATCCTGAGGAGCCACCCTCATGCGGTTCTGTCAAGACACCCTATCCCTATGGCTCACGGTTAGGACACATGGCAGGAGATCAGTCCCCCCCGCGTCCCTATGGCTCATGGCATAATGATAGTTGGACACGTGGCACCAAATCAATCAAGATCTATCCACTCAGATTTGTTACTATCAACAAATCCCAACAACCAGATTTAGTGCAATCATCATAATTACCCGGATCAAATTAAATTTATTGCAATCAAGCAGATTGAACACGTGGTAGGAGATCCGAGCTTGTCATAACAAATTACGAAGATTTGTGGCAATCAATATTAATTGCCCACACGAATTTGGCACAATCAACATTAACTGTCAAGATTTGTTGCAATCAAGATTAACGGCCTAGATTAATTACCAATAAAATGGGATCAAGGAAAATGGTAATTAATCCCCAAACTGCCGACTTTTCAAGGGACAATCATTGCAAACCCTAATGATCACACCCCACTCCTATAAATAGCAAGGTGACATTCCCTTGCAAACATTGGGATGGACACACAGAGAGAAAAAGGCACGCACAGAAGAGTCTCCCCACACATTTCGAGAGCATTTCTTCATCAGAGCCAAGGCTACGTCCGATCGTCCAATGAGTAAGGCAGACCTGCCGTCGCTTTCCCGAGCCTCTACTGTTACCCCCAGAATCAAAAATAAACAATCGTACTTAGATTGTTGTACCTAGGTTTTCATTCATAGGCTTTTTTCATACGAGCGAGTTTGTATTGTGAGTCTAAGTTCAGTCCTCCTATAAAATTGTTCTGCACTTTTACAATCAATGGCAAACAGCTGCCAGATCGTGATGGGGAGTTCAGCATCGACCTAGTACCCGAATCAGTGCCAAAGTCCCAGCATTGTTACAAGATCAACCCGAACGAAGCTGTAGAGTTGACGGCCCAGATTGTTGAGCTGAAGAGTAAGGATTTTATTCGATCCAGTATTTCACCCTAGGGAGCACCGGTACTCTTCGTACCCAAGAAGGATGCGACGGTAAGGATATGCATAGATTACCGTGCACTCAACAACATCACGATCAAGAATAAATACCCTTTGCCATGGATTGATGAGCTATTTGACCAGCTTAGCGGAGAGAAGGTCTTTCCCAAGGTTGACGTTCGGTCGGAATATCATCAGATGAAGGTTCAGGAGTAGGATATTTCGAAGACAGCTTTCAACACCCGATACGGCCAGTATGAGTTTCTGGTGATGCCGTTCGGACTCACCAATGCCCCAACAGTATTTATGAACTTGATGAAAAAAGTTTTTCACAAGTATCTGGAAGAGTTTGTTGTAGTCTTCATTGACGACATTTTGATCTATTCGAAGATCGATGAGGAGCATGTGGAGCACCTGCGGATTGTGTTGGAGATTTTACGGAAGGAAAAGCTGTACGAAAAACTCTCGAAATATGAGTTTTTCTTGGACAGAGTGGAGTTCCTAGGGCATGTAGTGACTGGTGAAGGGATTTCTGTGGATCCCAAGAAGATTGAAAAAGTTGAAGCAAGGGCACCTCCCAAGTCAGTAGCAGAGATTCGTAGTTTTCTGGGTCTAGCAGGATACTACAGGAAGTTCATGAAGGATTTTGCCAGGATAGCAGAGCCGATGACCAAGCTTACGTGGAAGGACGAGGAGTACATCTGGAGCGACGCTTGCCAGTCAGCATTTGAAGAATTAAAAAGAAGACTCACGACAGCACCAGTTTTAGCTTTGCCATCTGGATCGGGAGGTTTCGTCATCTACAGTGATGCTTCATGGAAAGGCTTAGGATGTGTGCTTGGGCAGAACAAGAGGGTTATTGCTTATGCTTCTAGACAGTTGAGGCCCCATGAGAAGAATTACCCTACACATGACTTGGAGCTTGCAGCAGTCATTTTTGCCTTGAAACTCTGGAAGCACTATTTGTATGGGGAGAGAGTGGACATCTTCACGGACAACAAAAGCCTGAAGTATGTTTTCACTCCTAAGGAGCTGAATATGAGGCAGAACAGATGGCTGGAACTCATGAAGGATTTTGACATCAATCTGCAGTACCACCCTGGGAAGGCGAATGTGGTAGCAGATGCTCTCAATCGAAATCCTGTTGATATGTATCTCACTATGGACCGGCATCTTCTAGAGGATCTTGAGAGCCTTAGGATCGAGATTGTTCTACCAGAAGTAGGAGGATAGCTGATGCACATGCAGATACAGTCAGGACTGTTAGAGAAGATCAAGGAGGCCCAGTTTCTTGATGAGGGACTCCGATGTCTTAGAGCTCAGGCGGAGGCAGGATTGCTTGATGACTTCACTATTGCAGAGGACGGATCCCTGAGGCATGGGAACCAGTTGTGTATGCCCAAGGATCTGTGGAAGGAAGTGATGCAGGAAGCCCACCAGTCGTAGTATTCTATTTATCCTGGGTCTACCAAGATGTACAAGGATTTGCGAGAGTATGTTTGGTGGTATGGATGAAGAGAGAGGTAGCCAGATTTGTTTCCAGATGCCTTGTGTGCCAGCAAGTCAAGGTGGAGCGCCAGAGACCAGCAGGATTACTCCAGTCTTTACCTATTCCGGAATAGAAGTGGGAGCATATCACCACGGACTTCGTTTCTGGATTACCGCGTACGCCCAGTGGCAAGGATGCTATTTGGTTTATCGTGGACAGACTGACAAAGTCTGCTCATTTCATTTCGTTCATGGTTGGGCTGTCCACTGAGAAGCTTGCAGATCTTTACATGCGACAGATTGTGCAGATTCATGGAGTGCCAGTTAACATCATTTCAGACAGAGATAGCCGTTTCACTTTATACTTTTGGAGGAGCCTATAGTTGAGCTTGGGATCACAGTTGAAGTTCAGCACCGCCTATCAACTACAGATGGAAGGTAGTCCGAAAGGACCATTCAGATACTGGAGGACATGATGCAGGTTTGTGTATATGATTTCGGCTGTTCGTGGAAGGATCATTTGCATCTAGTAGAGTTTGCCTGTAACAACAGTTATCAGGCTAGCATTGAGATGACCTCGTTGAAGGCACTATATGGATGGAGTTGTCGTATGCCTCTATCATGGGACAACATTGGCGAGAGAGGTTTGCTTGGGCCAGAGATGGTAGTAGACTCAACTGAGAAAGTCAGACTGATCAGAGAGCATCTCAAAGTTGCACAGGATCGACAGAAGCACTGGGCGGACAGCAGCAGACGGCCACTTGAGTTTGCGGTTGGAGATAGAGTTTTCCTGAAGATCTCGCCGACTAGGGGCGTTATCAGATTTTGCAGAGGCGGGAAGCTCAGTCCGAGGTGGCCTATCGACTAGCGCTTCTAGCTAATCCAGAGGGAGTGTATGACGTTTTCTACGTGTCTTAGCTACGATGCTACATTCCAAATTCGAGCCATATGGTGGACTATTCAGAGCTGGAGGTGGGCCCGAGCTTGACCTACGAGGAGCAGCCAGTGGAGATCCTTGATAGGAGGGAGAAGCGTTTGTGGAACCAGACTATTCTACTTGTCCGCGTCATATGGAGACAACACTCTCCTGGAAAGTCCACATGGAAGCGTGAGGATGAGATGCGGGAGCGCTACCTAGATTATTTACTTGATTCTATGTCAGCATTTTGAAATTCCCACTTTCAATAAATATTTCGTGGTGTTTGCAAATCAATTTTTGGAATTTCGAGGACGAAATTTTTTTAGGAGGGGAGATTTGTAACTCCACTTCTCAGAGATTTTATTATTTTATGAATCCTTGAATAATTTTTTTTTGATTTTTTTCTTCCTAAACTATTGTTATTATTTTTCCCTTCAGCCCAATTTAATTTGGGTTTTCTTCAACTTCACTTAATGGGCTTTTAGTAATAAGCCCATGTATCAATCCCTTCTTCTAAACCATCTCTCTTTTGAATTAGGAATAAACCATTGATAAGCTCGGCCATTCCTTCTGGAAGAGGAGAAGGAAAAACTTGAAATTCCTTTCTCTAACTAACTCTATCAGAGGCTGTGTGCTCTAACGAATTCCCATTTTCGTTTTCCCTCCAAATTTTTTACACAATCACCTATTTAAGGATCAGTGGAGCTCATCCTTTCTCAACCATTATTTTTCTGATTCGAGCTATAGTTTCTTCTTCCCCAAGCTACTACTCTTCTTCAAAGCATCGATCACGACTAGGTGAGAATTGAATTTATTTTCATCTGGATTTATATTCTCGGTTGAATTGATTGAATTATGTTTCATTGTTTTCAATCAAGGTCATTTGTTCTCGATGAGCAGGAGGAGGATGAACTGTCATTGATCTCTGTCGTTACCATCGGTTAATTAGAACCTGGTAAGTAAATCCTCATTCGTAGTTACTTCGATTAGAATGCCAACTCGTTTGATCAATTTGATTCTTAGATTGATAGATCTAGAATTTTGGTATCGATCGATGTAATATCTCGAAATTCGTGATACGTATTTTATTGCGTATTCGTATTTCTGACCCGTATTTTTATTTTTCTTGTCTAGTTAATTGTAGTTTATTTCGTAATCTTGTGGTAGTTTAATTGTCATTTATCATTATGGGTTAATCTGGTTAATGACTTCTGGATTTTGATTGGACTTTGGCCTGCATTGTATTTTGCTCAACTTGCAGTATTCTCGGCTTTCGTATTTTGGCTCGAATTTATGTGGAGGAGCTTGGCTTGGTTTAACTTGGTTTGATTTGGAGACTTGGTTCGGTTTTATTTGGTTTGAGATTGCATTGGAACCCTTTAACCTATACTCTCCCTCACCTCCATCACACCCCACCATCATTTAATCCCCTCTCTTTCTCTCTCTCCCCTCTTATTTTCCCACTTCACAGCCGGCCACCCCCTCTCCCTTCCTTCTTCTTCTTCCCTAAGAGAGAATCACCCCCATTAGGCAAGTGCACCTTGCTCACACTTGAGGGCCGGATTTTATGTGCCCATTAGCTAGTTTAGCACCCTATGAGCAACATTAGATCTTGGGTTTTCTTGATTTGGAGCTTGGAATCTTGTAGATCTAGGTTTGGAGTGTTTTCGGATTTTTGGAGATTTGATCTCCCAAACTTGTTCTTTTGCTGGATTCAATGTTTCCATGTTGTAGAGCTTTCAATTTTTCACAAGTTAGAGCTTTGAAAATCCGAATTTGGGTTTGTATTGATGGATTTATGATGTTCCAAAGTTTTGAGTTCCATGGGTTCTCTTCACGGATTTTTGGAGAAGATGACTTGCTGTTCTGGCCGATGGCGCCTACTTCCTCGAACACGCCTCTTTAGGCGCTGTTTGTTGGACTGCGCCTTCTTAGGCGCGGTTCGCAGACTGCGCCTCCTTTTCGAGCGCGCCTCTTTAGGTGCGGCTCGCTCGAACGCGCCTCCTTAGGCGCGGTTCGTCTCGATCGCGCCTCCTTGGGTGCTGTTCGCCGCCGTCCCTCGATGGCGCCTCCTTGGCGTCATTTCAGGCGCGGTTGGCAGACTGCGCCTACTTTCCCAGATGGGCAGATAGCGCCCATTTCCTCCTGTTAGGCAGATAGCGCCTACTTTCCCTTGGCTTGCTCGACTGCGCCTATATTTATCATTTTAGGCGCAGTTCACTGTTCCCTTGACCTAGGCGCCATTCGATTTCATGGATTAGGCGCGATCTGATCTACCAGATCAGACACGGTTGACTTCATAAAATTAGGTGCGGTTTAACCCTTGGGCCTAGGCGCCATCTGACTTGACTTGACTTAGGCGCTCTTTGACCTACGGGTTTTAGGCGCGGTTTGGCTCACTGGTCTTAGGCGCCATTTGATCCAATGGATCTAGGCGCGGTTTGCCCCATTGGCTCTAGGCACGGATTGACCTGTCCAGACCAGGCGCATTTTAGTGTGCTGCCTCCCTGGCACACTCTAGTGTGCTGCCTCTAGGCGCACTCCAGTATGCCTGGCCTGCCCTAGTGCCCCTGTACCCCTGCACCCCTAGTGCCTGTATTGCTTTCTCTGGGATTTGGTTTTCTTTTCATAATTTGGAGCTTCCTGAGATTTTGGTGCTCACAACACGACTTGACTAGACTCGACACGTCTTGACACGATTTCCTGTATTTGTGTACTGCTTTCTTGAATCTTGACACTAATTTGGGGACACCTTACCCCTGGTTTATATTCTTACGCCTTTTGACCCGAGCTTGACCCAAACACGATGTGGGCACGATTTGATTTAATGCTAGTACGGCGTTGTCCCTGGTTTTGTTATCTCTTGTTACATCAGAAAAGTGTTTTCTTATGGTCTTATTTATAAGTCATGTTTTCAGCCTTATTGTACTTTTCATGCCTTTTTCATCGGTGGCCGTTTGGGTGCACTCAGGATTATGTTTCTTTTACTTGTAGAATAGTTGCATGGTGATATGCCTTATGGCCCTGACACGATAAATAAATCCTGGCTAATAACTTGTAACTTGTAACCTTAACAACTAGATAACTTGATAGTGGCCCGTGGTGGCGCACTCCCGACTTGGCATGACTTGATAACTCAACTTGACTTGACTTGGTATGACTTGGCTTCACTTGATAGTGGCTCGTGGCGGCGCACTTCCAGCTTGTAACATGACATGACTTGGCATGATAATTTGACAACTTGAGCTGCTGAGGCAGGCTCACTTGACTAGTATAGCTTGTCTTGACACCGTGGGTGTACCTTCTTGTGTTTGGTCAATTCACCAGTCTTGTCTTGCATCATGTCTAGGACATGAATTCTTGATTTCCCACGGTCAGGAATTCATATTGGAAATGAACTAAGATTAACAACTAGTTTAATTCACTAGTCATGACGAGATGTTCCTCAGCTACAGGCGATCCCGTTACCCCGGCCACAATCGTTTGGACTTGTAGCCTGCCGACGAGTAGGGCGCATTTCCAGCTCACTGCCAAGTGGTGCATCCTCAAGCTACTTGTAATGATAACAAGAATGTAGTCCCTCTCTCTCTAATTGTCACTATACTAATAATCGCCTGGGTAACCTGGATAGCTGCAGGGCTTGTGGCGGAGATACATCTCACTTGCATCTTGTTAGTAACTAGGCTTGTGATAACCCTAGTTAGTTAATGTAGCAAGCCGTAGGCTATGATTGGTCGTGTATTATTGGATGGTGTCCAGCCTTGTCTGGTCTGGTCTAGGACCAGCCCTGATGGGTCCAGCTCTTGATTGTTCCAGTCTCTGGAACTTGAATGCTTGACTTGCACTGGATGTGATTGCAAGACTTCTTCTCTGTCACTGTAGTGTAACTCTCTTGTGTGACTGTCCTCTAGGCAATAACTGGTCAGTGACTATGTACTGTTTAGGTGAAGGGTTACAGTGGTAACCTGGCTACCTGGTACGGTACATTTGTCCTTACCGTGTTTATTGTGTAAATGGCACTTATCTATGTTATAGCTTCCTGTATATGATTGTTATCTTCAAGCAATAGACTGGTTAGTGACTATGTACTGTTCAGGTTTCCTGGTACGGTACATTTGTCCTTCCTTGTTTATTGCCCGGATAGCATTTATTTCTTATTTTTCATGCATCTTATCTGCCATGTTCTCCGGTATTATTATTATTTTCTAATCAAGTTACTTGTTTCCTTTTCTGTGATTGGGATACGTGCATTGGTACCGCACAAATCTCAATATGCTTTTACTTATTTCTTTTGCTGCTTTTGTTTACTAATGATTTGCTGGTTTTAGTCCTTAAGTGGAGCCTCCTTTGTGGTACTTGCTCTTTCTGGGGTCTGACCCAGCTGGTTTTGTATGACCAGATACCGGAGCAGCAGCAAGGGATCTACCTGTCTTCCAGCCAGATGGTGACCGCCAGGCGTGACCAAGGCTTCTAGTGGGTTTCTTTTGTTTGCCCACTTTATTGTAAACTAATATTCTTTTGAGGCGTTTAGCCGACGAGCACGTGTTAGCTCGATTGCAACTTGTATTTATTATCTGCCTACGGGCTGTAACGTGATTGACATGCCCCGGGGGTTGATCATGTATGACTTAACTCTGAGCTAGTCTCTACATTTTGTTACGACTAGTTTTCATGATCATCTTATATGTAATGTTTGGGACGCCTTACAATTGTATATTTGGTGATCTGTTATCTTGTAACTTATTTTACTTGTTGAGATTGAGACAATAGGCCATTTAGACCGTAAGAGACTGTTGGTTTGTAGAATACCCTCACATGCTAGACAGCCGTGATCGTATAGCGGGATGGTTGCCGTCCCAATATACGTAGCTGGCTGTTCACGTTCTCGTTCGTCCGTATTCCGGGGGCGGGGCGTGACAGTTTTAGTGGTGGCCCATGCAGGTCTTGTCAAACAAGAAATGTGAGGGTTACCGGTAGATGTCTCAATCTGTGCTCGCCCTTGATCTCCCGTTGTATCTTTGCATCTCCTTGAATTCTCGACTGATAACATGCTTGCATCCTTGAATCATCCTGGTCCTTTCCTTTATTTTCCTGATGTCATTGCTTCAGTGGGGATGTTCCTGCTGACCAGCCAGAGAGAGTTCAGCCTGTAGTCCAGCAGCAGTCAGAGAACGAAGCTCAGTCGTCAGCAGCAGCTTCCCAAGCCATGCCTCCTGTAGAGCCAGAATTCCCAGTCCAGCCAGATCAGCTAGCAGGGTCAGAAGATGGAGTCTTGGTAGGACTCGTCCGTGAGTTGCTTGCGTCTCAGAACCGCCGAGATGATGCCTTGCAGCAGGCAGTACAAGATACTCTGAGTGGAAGTGGTCGGAATAGTGCAGTCAACAGATTCAAGCGCCTGAACCCTCCCTTCTTCAACGGTACTGAAGATGCGGTGGCTGCCGATGCTTGGCTACAGGATATAGAGATTATTCTTGAAGCAGCGAAGACTCCAGAAGACGAGAAGGTAGCAGTGGTGCGCCTACAGTTATTGGATCTAGCCCGCGATTGGTGGGCTGCGCAAGCAGTGGGATTGGCAACACCTGTTCCTTGGGCAGTGTTCAGCGAGAAGTTCCAGATCAAGTATTATGATGCAGTGGCTCGATATGACTTGCAGACAAGGTTCGCGAATCTGAAACAAGGAGGCAGAACGGTCGACGGATACGCGGCCGAGTTTTCGAGACTTAGTCGGTTTGCTCCCACTTTGGTGGCGACCGAGCTTGACAGAGCGCAGAAGTTCCAGCAAGGACTTCACTGGAGATTATCTTGGCAGTAGAGCAGTTCGAGCATCAGACTTATGAAGCCGTGTTGCGAGCAGCGAGGAGGTATGAGTACACTTCCCAGAGGATAGCAGACAGAACTGGAGGGCGAAGGTGGTCCCATAGTCAGAGGAACCGATCTTCAGCTCCAGCCCCAGCAGCCAGGGCCTTGACCATTGAAACTCCGAGGCGAGCAGCTTCAGTTACGTCGGATCAGTACTCAACCCCGACGTACCCTCAGCAGAAGCAGAAGCAGGACCAGTCTTCCTCAGTGGGCTGTTCTTATTGTGGTAAGCCTGGGCATGTAGTAGCAGAGTGTCGTAAGGCTTTGGGATTGTGCTTGTTATGCGGAGCGCCAGACCATAGAGTGGGGTCCTGCCCATTCAGAGTCGATTCAGCTTCAACAGTGACTAGTCCCTCGGTTATGGGACCAGCACCAGTTCACCAATAACAGCAGTTCCCGTTTCCAGGACCATTGCCGACTCAGGTTCAAGCTTTTCAGCAACAGAGTTCTCAGCAGTTTGCCCTAGCCCAGGCCCAGATCCGGAACCGTCAGAGAGGTCGTCAGAGAGGTAGTCGTGCTCTATCTATCTTGCTTTCCCCCGTCGTTACCAAGGGCACATGACTTATTTCATGTAACCTAATTACGACGGCATGTCCCGGACCCGAATTGTACCCTGATCATTCGAAGAGGTTATTTGGTTATTGGTACCAACCTTTAATCTTTTCGGATGTGGAGAGGCCCGTGTTCGTATTTGATCAGGGAGTAAGACCTCAATGCACCAGACTATCAGTTAGTCCGTGTTGCTTGAGTTCATCACTCCTTGGGGAGTCGAACGTGGGAGTGTAAGGATGGCATCCGAACACGTATCCCAATCGGTTTTGGCTCGTAAGGTGTAAAATTTTCTCATGCCTTGCACTTCGAATCCTTGCTTGTATGAATGATTGCTTGGTTGATTGCTAGCTCTAGATAGCTTGTGCTAGTGTAGCTTGTCCCGACATCTCTAATCTCTTGAATAAATTCCGAGGACAGAATTCTTTTAAGGTGGGTAGGACGTAATATCTCGAAATTCGTGATACGTATTTTATTGCGTATTCGTATTTCTGACCCGTATTTTTATTTTTCTTGTCTAGTTAATTGTAGTTTATTTCGTAATCTTGTGGTAGTTTAATTGTCATTTATCATTATGGGTTAATCTGGTTAATGACTTCTGGATTTTGATTGGACTTTGGCCTGCATTGTATTTTGCTCAACTTGCAGTATTCTCGGCTTTCGTATTTTAGCTCGAATTTATGTGGAGGAGCTTGGCTTGGTTTAACTTGGTTTGATTTGGAGACTTGGTTCGGTTTTATTTGGTTTGAGATTGCATTGGAACCCTTTAACCTATACTCTCCCTCACCTCCATCACACCCCACCATCATTTAATCCCCTCTCTCTCTCTCTCCCCTCTCATTTTCCCACTTCACAGCCGGCCACCCCCACTCCCTTCCTTCTTCTTCTTCCCTAAGAGAGAATCACCCCCATTAGGCAAGTGCACCTTGCTCACACTTGAGGGCCGGATTTTATGTGCCCATTAGCTAGTTTAGCACCCTATGAGCAACATTAGACCTTGGGTTTTCTTGATTTGGAGCTTGGAATCTTGTAGATCTAGGTTTGGAGTGTTTTCGGATTTTTGGAGATTTGATCTCCCAAACTTGTTCTTTTGTTGGATTCAATGTTTCCATGTTGTAGAGCTTTCAATTTTACACAAGTTAGAGCTTTGAAAATCCGAATTTGGGTTTGTATTGATGGATTTATGATGTTCCAAAGTTTTGAGTTCCATGGGTTCTCTTCACGGATTTTTGGAGAAGATGACTTGCTGTTCTGGCCGATGGCGCCTACTTCCTCGAACACGCCTCTTTAGGCGCTGTTTGTTCGACTTCGCCTTCTTAGGCGCGGTTCGCAGACTGTGCCTCCTTTTCGAGCGCGCCTCTTTAGGCGCGGCTCGCTCGAACGCGCCTCCTTAGGCGCGGTTCGTCTCGATCGCGCCTCCTTGGGTGCTGTTCGCCGCCGTCCCTCGATGGCGCCTCCTTGGCGTCATTTCAGGCGCGGTTGGCAGACTGCGCCTACTTTCCCAGATGGGCAGATAGCGCCCATTTCCTCCTGTTAGGCAGATAGCGCCTACTTTCCCTTGGCTTGCTCGACTGCGCCTATATTTATCATTTTAGGCGCAGTTCACTGTTCCCTTGACCTAGGCGCCATTCGATTTCATGGATTAGGCGCGATCTGATCTACCAGATCAGACGCGGTTGACTTCATGAAATTAGGTGCGGTTTAACCCTTGGGCCTAGGCGCCATCTGACTTGACTTGACTTAGGCGCTCTTTGACCTACGGGTTTTAGGCGCGGTTTGGCTCACTGGTCTTAGGCGCCATTTGATCCAATGGATCTAGGCGCGGTTTGCCCCATTGGCTCTTGGCACGGATTGACCTGTCCAGACCAGGCGCATTTTAGTGTGCTGCCTCCCTGGCACACTCTAGTGTGCTGCCTCTAGGCGCACTCTAGTTTGCCTGGCCTGCCCTAGTGCCCCTGTACCCCTGCACCCCTAGTGCCTGTATTGCTTTCTCTGGGATTTGGTTTTCTTTTCATAATTTGGAGCTTCCTGAGATTTTGGTGCTCACAACACGACTTGACTAGACTCGACACGTCTTGACATGATTTCCTGTATTTGTGTACTGCTTTCTTGAATCTTGACACTAATTTGGGAACACCTTACCCCTGGTTTATATCCTTACGCCTTTTGACCCGAGCTCGACCCAAACACGATGTGGGCACGATTTGATTTAATGCTAGTACGGCGTTGTCCCTGGTTTTGTTATCTCTTGTTACATCAGAAAAGTGTTTTCTTATGGTCTTATTTATAAGTCATGTTTTCAGCCTTATTGTACTTTTCATGCCTTTTTCATCGGTGGCCGTTTGGGTGCACTCAGGATTATGTTTCTTTTACTTGTAGAATAGTTGCATGGTGATATGCCTTATGGCCCTGACACGATAAATAAATCCTGGCTAATAACTTGTAACTTGTAACCTTAACAACTAGATAACTTGATAGTGGCCCGTGGTGGCGCACTCCCGACTTGGCATGACTTGATAACTCAACTTGACTTGACTTGGTATGACTTGGCTTCACTTGATAGTGGCTCGTGGCGGCGCACTTCCAGCTTGTAACATGACATGACTTGGCATGATAATTTGACAACTTGAGCTGCTGAGGCAGGCTCACTTGACTAGTATAGCTTGTCTTGACACCGTGGGTGTACCTTCTTGTGTTTGGTCAATTCACCAGTCTTGTCTTGCATCATGTCTAGGACATGAATTCTTGATTTCCCACGGTCAGGAATTCATATTGGAAATGAACTAAGATTAACAACTAGTTTAATTCACTAGTCATGACGAGATGTTCCTCAGCTACAGGCGATCCCGTTACCCCGGCCACAATCGTTTGGACTTGTAGCCTGCCGACGAGTAGGGCGCATTTCCAGCTCACTGCCAAGTGGTGCATCCTCAAGCTACTTGTAATGATAACAAGAATGTAGTCCCTCTCTCTCTAATTGTCACTATACTAATAATCGCCTGGGTAACCTGGATAGCTGCAGGGCTTGTGGCGGAGATACATCTCACTTGCATCTTGTTAGTAACTAGGCTTGTGATAACCCTAGTTAGTTAATGTAGCAAGCCGTAGGCTATGATTGGTCGTGTATTATTGGATGGTCTCCAGCCTTGTCTGGTCTGGTCTAGGACCAGCCCTGATGGGTCCAGCTCTTGATTGTTCCAGTCTCTGGAACTTGAATGCTTGACTTGCACTGGATGTGATTGCAAGACTTCTTCTCTGTCACTGTAGTGTAACTCTCTTGTATGACTGTCCTCTAGGCAATAACTGGTCAGTGACTATGTACTGTTTAGGTGAAGGGTTACAGTGGTAACCTGGCTACCTGGTACGGTACATTTGTCCTTACCGTGTTTATTGTGTAGATGGCACTTATCTATGTTATAGCTTCCTGTATATGATTGTTATCTTCAAGCAATAGACTGGTTAGTGACTATGTACTGTTCAGGTTTCCTGGTACGGTACATTTGTCCTTCCTTGTTTATTGCCCGGATAGCATTTATTTCTTATTTTTCATGCATCTTATCTGCCATGTTCTCCGGTATTATTATTATTTTCTAATCAAGTTACTTGTTTCCTTTTCTGTGATTGGGATACGTGCATTGGTACCGCACAAATCTCAATATGCTTTTACTTATTTCTTTTGCTGCTTTTGTTTACTAATGATTTGCTGGTTTTAGTCCTTAAGTGGAGCCTCCTTTGTGGCACTTGCTCTTTCTGGGGTCTGACCCAGCTGGTTTTGTATGACCAGATACCGGAGCAGCAGCAAGGGATCTACCTGTCTTCCAGCCAGATGGTGACCGCCAGGCGTGACCAAGGCTTCTAGTGGGTTTCTTTTGTTCGCCCACTTTATTGTAAACTAATATTCTTTTGAGGCGTTTAGCCGACGAGCACGTGTTAGCTCGATTGCAACTTGTATTTATTATCTGCCTACGGGCTGTAACGTGATTGACATGCCCCGGGGGTTGATCATGTATGACTTAACTCTGAGCTAGTCTCTACATTTTGTTACGACTAGTTTTCATGATCATCTTATATGTAATGTTTGGGACGCCTTACAATTGTATATTTGGTGATCTGTTATCTTGTAACTTATTTTACTTGTTGAGATTGAGACAATAGGCCATTTAGACCGTAAGAGACTGTTGGTTTGTAGAATACCCTCACATGCTAGACAGCCGTGATCGTATAGCGGGATGGTTGCCGTCCCAATATACGTAGCTGGCTGTTCACGTTCTCGTTCGTCCGTATTCCGGGGGCGGGGCGTGACAATCGACCCTCACCAAAGGAACGATCGAGGATCCTTGAGGCTACCATTGTTCCTTCAGAATTCACCAATTTGAGATTAAGGAGTGTAAGTATAATTTTCTCCTTTTGATCATAATTTTAGAAGTTTGGTTCGATCTTGAGTATTCTAAATCACCTTGTATATTCCTCAGGACGTTAGAGCTGTGTAGACAATTGAGAACATTGTGATTCTAATTGGATACAGAGTAAGTGTCGAGTTCTTCAATTCCTCAACTAAGATCCTTTGTTTATTTTAATTGATTCTTGTTTCACACCATGTCCTTAGGATCGTGTTTCGTAGGCTGAACAATTCGAGTGCATTCTGTGTTGCTCCTGAAGCCACTGAAGTCCACAGTAATCGAATTTCATTTCATCAGGTAAATTCCTATTCATGTTCGATATTCCTCGAATCAAGTTTAATTGAATTCTGAACCAGTAGCAAATTTATGCGTGTGATTAATAGTTATGTGAATTTATTCACATAGTATGGAAGAAAGGACTAGTTGTTTTGTTCTGTCATGATATTTTCAGTTTTGGAGGGAATTGGAATTAGAATTTTTGTGTTGAACTGCAGATTATTATAGAAGTCATAGACTGGTGCATCAGTTCTATTAGACTAGAATATCAACCCTACCTAGGACTGGTTTGGACCAAATGACCAGGATTGGTATTTTAGTGAACTGAGGTTTAGAATGTTAATGAGTTAGTAACATGGGACTCTAGGTGGCCAAATCTCAGTCACCTGAGATTGGAAGTTCCTATCAGGTATGCTGGAAAGGATATCAAATTACCAGTTAATTGTTAATGTAGTAGGTTAATTGCCTGGCCAACATGTAGGGATAATTCTTGTATAAGAAATTTGGTTATAAGATGTTGAGATTGGTTAGTTAGAAGCAATTACAATTTATTCCTCTGATTTGGATTATAAATCCTAAACTTCAGTCCTATATGCATTCCACTTTACTACTTCCATTTTACTACTCTAACCAGTATTGGGTATCAGTCCTGAGACTGAACTATCCCATGCCTGGTCGAGGATTGCTGTACCAGGCTTGCTATTGAATTGTTTAGTCCAAACTAGGACTGAATGATCATGAATTTTACTAAACCTGAGTGTGTTGTTTCAATTAAGGACTGATGTGTCTCATGTTCTGCTGTGGGTTGTTTAGCTTTTTGTGTTCTTTTATGTATAACTGAAACTTGTGTCTTCCCTCTGGACTGATTTTAGAAATAAACTTTAGGACTAAAATGGCTGAGAACTGAGTATAGACTAGCAGTGGTTAGATTGATAGGTGTCCCTAATTGAGAATTGGAGTAGGACTGATGTATGTTGCTTTTAAACAGTATCAGGTCCTAGTGTACTATTTAACTATAGGGTTGAATATTGAAATCCTATTGGACTATTTTAGACTCATTTATGACTGATAGGTAGACTATAGGTCTAACACATCATTTTGGTTTTAACTGGTGTATTGGCCGACTTTAACTGGGCATATCAACTAATGATGGACTGAGCCAGGTATGGCAAGTTTTGCATATTGTTTCAGTTGCATGGATAAGTTATTATGGTTGAACTGGAAGCAATATTAATTCTCTCAGGACTTATCACCTTAGTAAACTGGGTAGTCTATTTAGAATTGCTGTATACCAATATTATCAGGAACTGAACTCTTTCAGTCCTATTTTTAGGACTGAATACTACCTAGAAAGCCTTGAACTTGGGACTATTATATATCAGCAGGGACTGATATGATTGGTATGTACCAAAGCTAATAAGTGCACTGACTCGGGACTGTCATTGAACCAGTTATTGGACTGAGTAATTATTTAGTAGGACTGGTGTGGACTGGAAAGGAATACTAGTCCAACACATGAACTGTTCATGAGGAAACATATTTCAGTCTCAGTTTTAGAGGAGTGCAGGAAGGATTTCATCTGAATCCTGATTCAGAATATATCAGAGTATAGTGTACTATACAACATCTCATGGTTCAAATCCTTGTTTAGCCACATTAGGTAAGTTAGATTTATGTCTTTCCTAATAGGGATCTCACCTGAACCTGGTTGGACTATGGAAATGTCCTGGTAATAAGGATATCAAATCAACTATAGATATTTTTAAGACTTGTGAAATAGTGGAACCTTGGAATAACTAGCCATTAGTACTTCATATTAAGAGTAATACTAAATTAGGTAAATAATCATTTATAGGGTATTTTGTATTGTCAAGTTAGAACTAAGGATTATGTTAAAATAACTTTTCTAGATTAGAACTAGTTACCTTAAGAGTGTTGACTTATTAATTGTAAATCATTTGATACAGGAGGATATCCAGTTTCCTTGACTACCTGTACTTTTCCGGAGCCAGGCAAGTACACTCTACGGTCTTGTACATTTTATTATATCCTGTGCTTTCTTGATTGACACACTGCAACACGACATGTATTTCTGATGCTTATGTTCCTTGTTCTTATTACTTGTACCTGGGGTGGGGAAATATACTATTTATGTGACCAAACGCAAGAAATAACTCAGGTGTGTTTAGCTTAGACCCTGCATCGTGCACGCAGGTCCTAAGCCGTACCATCCATGTTCTTTCATGTGCTTCATGTGCTTTCATGTGTTTACCCCTAGCCGGTCACATACTTAGTTATATTTTAAATATTATACACACATTCAGTAAATATATCATGTACTTAGTTTCGTATGATTCCTGAGATACCATGTTCTTTCATGTTCTTACATACCATGTTCTTTCATGTACTTTACACACCATGTTCTTTCATGTACTTTATTCACCACGTTCTTTCTTGTACTTTTTATACCATGTTTCCTTGTACTTTCATATCATGATGTCTTGTTCATTACCTAGAACTGTACTTGCTTCGCACCTGAATAGGATATGTTGCAGGTGAGTTGGAGGCCCTGTGCGACACTTATTATGGCCGAGAGCCAGTTGATGCTGGAGAGCTAGCTGGAGCTGCTTGTGACTTAGAGGCTGCAGAAGCCTAGAGCTTTACCTTTAGCACTTTATATTTTCTTGTATTGAGACTAGTAGACTTACTTTCATTTGCTGGAATATAATAAATTCTTAGATTTGTACTTTACTCTGGGTTTGGGACACATTTATAGATGCTGTATTTTCATTCTTGTCTTAATATCTGGTTAGTTTTCCTAGATTGGTACAACTTACTTTATTGTGTCTAACGACAAAGACTGGGCGTGTCCGACTCGTATCCGATTATTCGGGAGCGGGTCGTGACAGGGACCGCAGCAGGAGGACCTACCTCTTCATGTCCAGCAACCGCAGGGAGTTCAACCAGAGGGGCGAGTCTACATCCTGATAGCTGAGGAAGTGGAGACCATTCCGATTCCGGACAAGTAATGACGGTCGAGGGCACTTATGGATCACTACCTTTCTTTTGATGTTTCCTTTTTGAATTTCTTTGTTGTTCCTCCATTCGGGACTTGTTTCTAAAAGTCTCATCCTTATCTTGATGTTTGTTTCATAGTACCTAGTAACTGCTTGTTGACTGTTGATTGTCTCTTGGTACCCAATAAAATTTTGTTTCTGAAGAACAGATACTAGCACTCTCTTTCATGATTTAGAATTTTCTTAAACTTTCTTGAAATTTCTGGATAAAGTTGAGAAAATATTTGACAACCTGCTATAACCCGGATCACGTAGACCATGGGCCCACTGCAGCTAGCTGCGCACTGGCGAGGCATGGGCTCTAAGCCAAAGTAATTACGGGTATTCATAGGTTCTCGGATATTATCAAGACTAAGTCCTAAATTTATATTATTATCGGATAAAGTTGATAAAATATCTTGGTAGTTTATTATTATCGAGACCATGGAACCGAAGGTTTGCTGCAGCCAGATGCATACTGGCGGGGCAGAAACTGTAGGAAAAGTGACTCCGAATATGTATAATTGCCGGATACTATTGAGATTATTATCCTTTGATCATGTTTCTGTGACTATCACTTTGGTAGTACTCTAAATTATGCCAATTTCAAATTTTTTACCTGATTATCTTGATCGTGCCTAATCATACCATTTTGAAATTTCGAGGACAAAATTTTCTGGGGTGAGATTTGTAACCCCGTTTTCCCGAATTATTAATTTTTTGTATTTTTTTGGGATTTTATAATTTAGATATATTTTATTGTATGGTTTGTTTATGTGAATATTTAATTGATTTACCTATTCTTAATAATATAATTTTCTTAATGTATATTAATTAAGAGCAATTTGAATTTGGTTTCAAAATTTATTTTCCCTCCATTTATAACAACCTTGTAACCAATTTCCTAACTGAATTTTTTTGTATTCTTGTAATTCATGAGAAGGGGAGGGACTTTTGTGTTAAATTCCATTCGGGTGGAGGGGCTTATGTGAAAATCTCCTATTCCTTATTTATGATCTGAAAGTTATTTCATTAATCATTTACTCTATTTTAACCCTTTCTCTCTCTCTCTCTCTCTCTCTCTCTTCTTATTTCTCTGCTCAGAAGTTGAGAGCAGAGCTCGAGCTCCCCAAATCCTCTTCTTCCCCAATCTAACCCTAATTCCTAGGGTTGGCCATGGCGAAAACCCTCTCGACAACCAGGCGATCTTCCTCGACGACGTACGATTCTTTCCCGATGATCTCCATCTACTGCTACCTCATCGTTCAAGTCTAGCATCAACGATCGAGATCAAGGTCGTCCTTACCAGTTATACGTTCTCGACGTCGACGACTGCCAACTCCGACGATCCAGGACATCACCGGTGAGCCTCCACTACAACTCGCTGGCAAGACGAAGAACGTCCCTGCCACTTCGTAGATCCGACTTCTTCCTATTGAGCTATGTTCTTCGGTAGAGGAGTGTTGGACCATTGGTCATGGTCAAACCTGATTTCAATAATTGATCAAACTCTGTCTCGATATACGAATCAATTCAGATGTTTACTAACGACATTTTGGATACTGGTCAAAGATTGGATATCTACTCAGTTCAAGACTCAGTTCAAGATCGAAGATCTGTTTGCCACTCAAGATTATATTTCCTTACGTAATGTAATTTTTATTTTTATTTTGTTCTAGGAATACTTTGTACACCAAGTCGTACTAGCAAATAGGCTATCCGAAATCGTTTTTCAAAACTGACCTATCTTTTAAAATGACCTATGTTTTTGAAAAACATCTCTTTTATAAAAAGGTTCTAAAGGATTTTCAAAAAGCCAAAACTATTTTTCACAAAATCAACCTGACCAAACCCTGACAGAACTCGGCCAGAGTTCGGCCAAGGTGAATGTTATGTGAACATTTGATTCTGAACTTGGTCTCCCTTCAGTTGCGGTTGGTTACAAAGAATTCTGGTCGAATTCTGCCCGAATTCTGTCAAAGTTCTGTCTTTGGAAAAACTATAAATAGAGAGGAATTCTGATCATTTCAACACACCAATTCACTTTCATATACTCTCGTCTAAAGCTTACGTTTCTTCGAAAGAGTTTTCAAAAGCTTCCATTTTCAAATCCTAAGCCAGTTACAATTCTCTAATCAATTGCCGGTACGGTGCGGTGTAGAAGATTTCAGAGAAATTGTAATCAGAGGCTTGATTGAAGAAAGACTCTTCAAAACTGAAGTTGGTCGAGTTCTTCGTATCAAAGCTAAGTCTGTAGAAGTTGCAAGGGCTTCGTATGAAAATTTGAGGGATTTTTTAATAGTGGATTCAACTGGAAGCTAGAGTTCTTCCGACTGGACTAGTTATTTACAGTTATTTACTTTGTGATTATTATTATTTCTGTGATCTAAATATTAACAAGTTTTTAATTAGCAATATTCCGCTGCATGCTCTATTCACCCCTCCCCTCTAGAGTATTCTGCTTTACAATTTCGTTCCTACAATTGGTATCAGAATGGGTTATACAAGTAAAGCTAGGTAAAACTGCAGCTGTATTCAGTTATTTTTCAATTGTTATATAGATCACAGTATTACACATAGCAACTGTAAAATTTACAAGTGAAGGCCAAGCCACAAACAGACCTCCACCATTTGACGGCACAAACTACACTTATTGGAAAATACGTATGAGTTTCTTCTTAAAATCTCTTGATTTTGACTTATGGTCTGTAGTTATTGATGGCTACAAAAAGCCTCCTCGTATTAATGTTGATGGAGTTTTAGTTGAAAAACCCCATGATAAATATACGGAGGATGAAAAGAAACAGGCCAGTCTTGACGCACATGCTATTAACACTTTTTTTTGTGCTTTAGACTGAACAGAATTCAACAGGGTGTCTACTTACACAACAACAAATGAATTATGGAAACTTCTTAAAGTAACCTACGAAGGAACAACACAAGTCAAGGAGTCAAAGATCAGCAGACTTACTCAGGAGTATGAGGCGTTCAAAATGAAACCAAGTGAATCAGCCACTCAGATGTTTACGAGATTCTTGGATATTGTAAATCCTTTGTCTTCATTAGGAAATTAATACAGTAACCATGAGAAGATTCGCAAACTTCTACGAGCTCTCACAAAGAACTGGATTCCAAAGGCTACATCAATCATTGAAGGAAACGACCTCTCAACAATGTCTCTGGAAACATTCATGGGAAGCTACTCACTCACGAGTTAGAACTTTAAGACTTTGAAAATGCTACACCAAAGGAGAAGTCAGAAAAGTCGATCGCTCTCAAGGATCAACATAGAAGAACTGTCAAAGATGATTCTGACGATATCGACTCTGACTCTAAAGATCAAGCTCTTCTGGTAAATAATTCAAGAAGTTCATAAGATTCAACAAGAGAACAAAAGATAGCAACAATAACAACAACAACGAGGAAGATCCTATTTGCTACGGATGTAAGAAGAAAGGACATATAAAGAAAGATTGTCCAACAGCATCATCATCAACAAGAAAAAGTAGCAAATATGACAAAGGCTACTTGAAGAGATCTACATCAAGGAAGTACGCCAATACAAGCATATGGCATAAAAGCGAAGCCAGTGATTCAGAAGATGAACAATCAGATGACGCTGTAAATGTATGCTTGATGGCTTGCGATCAGGAAATCACTAATCCTCTGTTTGATCCTTATGATGATTTCACCTTTGAGAAACTATGAGAGGCTTTCAGTAACCTGTTAAATGATTACAGGAAACTGCGTAGTAAATGTGAAACTTCTAAGAAGGTACTCAAAGAGTACAAAGGTGAGATATGAAGAATTATCGACCAATTAGCTGATGTTAGAAATAACGACTCTTCAATTGAGTCTGGTGAGCTTTCATCTATTAAACTGTTGTTATACGAGACTATTAAGTTATCCGAAGAAAAAGACCAAACTATTATCCAGCTAAAGGAAGACCTATCTAAGGAAAGAAAGAGCCTCCAGTGTGCACCAGTCAGAATAGAAACACTTACATCTGACTATACTAGATTATATGACACCTCCAAAAAGTTGGAAATTAGTTTAGGAAAACAGCCTGAAGTTGCTGCTTCCTATTCTAACACGTGTCAATTACCGAATCATCGGAACACGCCCAAACCAAACACTGTCAGACCAAACCATACCAAACCTATGCCCAAGAAGACTAATAGGCATGCATTCTTCTATACTAGAAAACCAAAACCTACCAATCATGCACCTCACACAACTTTCAACACTCAACATACAAAATATCATTATTGTGGCCTTATTGGTCATATATCCTCTGCATGTAGAATCAGAAAGTTGGTAGATTTAAATATTTATGCATGGATACCAAAAACTAACCAGTCAGGACCCTACAAGAAATAGGTACCAAGAGTTTCATCTGCAAATTGTTTTATAGGTGGAACGCCCTTCACATGCTAAGAGCAAATGGATCCTCGACAGCAGTTGCTCATGGCACATGACCGGTGATGCTTCATTATTCGCAATACTGTCGAAGAAGAATAAAAAAGGATACGACTCCTTCGGTAATAATTTAAGAGGGTACATAATCAATATCGGTGACATTGGTAAGGCTCCATATCCTGTGATTAAAGATGTCTGTCTAGTTACCGAGTTAAAACATAATCTGCTCAGCATAAGCCATTTAGCTAATCACGGTTATGGCATTAACTTCGTCAAAGACAAATGTACTATAGTTGATAGTTCAACTGGTAGTACTATCTTTGAAGGTATCAGGGAAGGCAACATATATGTTTTCTATTTGTTAGAAGATGCTAACAAAACAGGTAGATATTTGATGGCCAAAAGCATTGAGAGTCAACTATAGCATATGAGACTCGGTCATGCAAACATGGATACAATTTCAAAACTATCTACAAAGAAGTTGGCACGCGGCTTAACGGACATATCTTTCAAGAAAGATACGGTATTTAGTGAATGTGAAAAGAACAAAGCTACTCGATCCGCCTTTAAATCCAAGAACGCTGTAAGTACCACTAGACCTCTACAATTGTTGCATATGGACTTATTTGGACCAAGTACAATTGCTAGTCTAGGTGGTAAGCTATATGCATTTGTCATTGTAGATGATTTCTCTAGATGTACATGGGTATATTTTCTTACACGCAAGAACGATGCTTTGTCAGAATTCGTCACCTTCTGTAAGAAAGTACAGAATGAAAAAGGTTTCATGATTACTCGCATTCGTAGTGATCATGGCGACAAATTTAAGAATACAAAATTCAAGTAATTTTGTGACAAACACGGTTATTTGCATGAATTTTTTTGCCCTAGGACTCCACAACAAAATGGAGTTGTGGAACATAAGAACAGGACTCTATCTGAAATGACTAGAGTAATGTTAAACCAGTTTAGTCTACCAAGATACTTTTGGGCTGAAGCTGTCAATACAGCGTGCTATATTCTTAATAGGGTTCTAATTTGACCTATATCGAAGAAGACTCCTTATGAACTATGGTTTGATAGAACACCCACTGTTTCATATTTCAAGATTTTTGGTTGTAATGCTTTATTCTTAATACTAAAGACAATCTGAGTAAACTTGATGAAAAGACCAATGAAGGTATATATTTAGGTTATGCAGCAAAGAGCAAAGGATACAGAGTCTTCAACAAAAGAACCATGATCATCGAAGAATGAATTAATGTCAAGTTTGATGAACTAAATCAACACTTAGACAATGACGACAATGAAGACGTAATTACACCAAGTACAGCTACTGCAAAACCTTCACACAAAGATGCAGAACTTTCAAGCAAAGAAGTCGGAACCAACAATCCTGAGGGTACGCCAAAAGAGATGAGATTCTTGGCAGATCATCCAAAGGACTTGGTAATTAGTGAGATTACCAAGGGTGTAAGTACTCGTTCCTCTAGTAAAGATATACCTTCTTGTGTTGCTTTTATTTCACAGCTTGAACCCAAAGATATTGAAGAAGCATGTAGTGATAATTTTTTGTTAGATGCTATGCAAGAGGAATTAAGCCAATTCGAACGGAATCAAGTTTGGGAACTTGTTTCCAAGCCCATTGATCATTCGGTCATTGGCATCCGTTGGGTATTCTGAAACAAACTGAACGAGAATGGTTTAGTGACTCATAATAAGGCTCGACTCGTAGCTCAAGGATACAATCAAGAAGAAGGTATCTACTACGATGAGACTTATGCTCCAGCTGCGAGATTAGAATCCATTCGCATGTTATGTACATTTGCATGTTTTCATAATTTCAAGTTATTTCAAATGGATGTCAAAAGCACATTTTTGAATGGTTTTATAAAAGAAGAAGTTTATGTAGCTCAACCTCCCAGTTTTACTGATTTCAAAAATCCTGATTATGTTTACAAGTTGAAGAAAGCCTTATACGGTTTAAAACAAGCCCCTCGTGCTTCGTACGATCGTCTAAGCTCTTTTCTACTTGACAACGGCTTTTCAAAGGGAAAGGTTGACACTACATTATTTATAAAGTCTTTGAATAACAATATTCTTTTGATTCAAGTCTATGTAGATGATATTATTTTTGGATCTACTGATGAATCTCTTTGTCAAGAATTTTCAAAGTGTATGCAGAATGAGTTTGAGATGATCATAATGGGAGAGCAGAAATTTTTTCTCGAACTGCAAATCAAACAAACCAACAATGGGACGTTCATAAATCAAGCAAAGTACACAAAGGATCTATTAAAGAAGTTTAACCTGGAAGCATTCAAACCACTTAGTACTCCAATGGCGACTTCAACCAAGCTTGATATTGATGAACAAGGCAAACCCATCGACATACGCAAGTATTGAGGTATAATTGGTAGATTACTGTATTTAACTGCTAGTCGACCAGACATTATGTTTAGTATTTGCTTGTGTACACATTTTCAAGCCAATCCTAAGGAATCACATTTATGCGCAGTTAAGCGTATCTTTCGATACCTTAAAGGTACTTCTTCTGTCGTCTTATGGTATCCCAAAACCACGTCATTTGACCTAACCGGTTATTCTGATGCTGATTTTATCGGATGCAAAGTAGATAAAAAAAGTACCAGCGGCACATGTCATTTCCTAGGAAAAGCTCCAGTCTCTTGGTTTAGCAAAAAGCAAAATTCTGTCGCATTACCAACAACCGAGGCAGAGTATATCGCCGCAGGACGTTGTTGTGCACAAATTTTGTGGATGAAGCAAACTTTAGAAGACTATGGATTACATTTTACACACATACCTATTTTCTGTGATAATACTATAGTTCTATTAATTTGACTAAGAATCCAGTATGCCACTTTCGTACTAAGCATATAGAGATTCGACATCACTTTCTTAGAGATCATCAACAAAATGGAGATATAGACCTTGTATACATAGACACACAGAATCAATTGGCTGACATACTCACAAAACCTCTAGCGGAAGATCGTTTCAATTATTTACGTCGAGAATTAGGAATTTTAGATGTCAATAATATTAATTAATTTTGTTTTATTAATTAATTTATTCAATACTCAATAAACTATTTTTGAGATAAGCCTAAAAAGAGTCTGTTTGTCACTACGACTACGGTCGAAGCGAAGCGGTATTTAAGAGTTCTCCGATATACCTCCATTAGCTAGAATAGTACTCCTACAGCTAATCTGAAACAGATACTGAGTAAAGAATATTAATTTATAAAATAATATTAATTATATTATTTGAAATTTAAAATTACTAAACTTTGAATTAAATATTTAAAATGAATGGATGAAAAAGATGTGGCCCACAAAAATATTTTTTTATATATGTAGTATGTGGAAAATTATGACACGCTGTCATTTTAATCCATACGCTCAAGGCCATACGCTTATCAAAAGCCATACGCTTAGCGGATATTTTATTTCTTCTTAAAGTGGCAGCACAGCATATATTAAATGAAGAATGAATCTGACCTCTCGTCTTTCGTGCAAAGATAGTTGTCATGAAAAGAGCAACCGTCGTATAGGATTTTGAAGAGTTGGTTTTGTCTTTTACGAGGACAGCTCAGAAGATCATTAATACAAAGTTATTATTACTGACAGTCTGTCAGCCATCATATCTGCAGTCACAACGCTCGAGAAAATCTTTGACAGTTATTAGAAGATATGGCGTATCAGAGAAGATTGATGATGGCCACGTGGCCATTTCTTCAGTGAGCGTATGAAGTCTATACGACTCCTTCCTTCTTCAGTGAGCGTATGAAGTCTATACGACTCCTTCCTTCTTCAGTGAGCATATGAAGTCTATATGACTCCTTCCTTCTTCAGTGAGCGTATGAAGTCTATACGACTCCTTCCTTCTTCAGTGAGCGTATGAAGTCTATACGACTCCTTCCTTCTCCAGTGAGCGTATGAAGTCTATACGACTCCTTCCTCTTCAAGTGAGCGTACGACTCCTTTCTTCTCCAGTAAGCGTATCAGCTTTATTTTGTTTCTACATCATCCAAGTCAGCGTATAACTCTCCTTCAATGAGGCAGCGTATTACAGCAACCATATCCAGGATTACAGTCAACACACGTTCTCACGTGTCCTGTACCCAGTTATCCACTTCTCTAGAAGTTATGCAACGTGGCATCCATGCCATCAATCTCTCCTGAACATGCTCCACTACTTTCAACCGCACGCTAATGTGTCTCCATTAGAATTAGCCACGCGTCCCTGCAGTTATGCAAACGTCAAGTAACTACCTGAGCGTATGCTTAAGGACAGTTATCCTGAACTCTATAAAAAAGAGTTTCTTCATCTTCATCAAGGACTACAGTCAATTTCAGAGAGAACAGAGAGATTGCCCAGTTGCTGTCCAAGTTCTTCAAAGTTCGAGTCTTCTTCATCGCATCGTCCAAGGGATAAAGTAATCGTCTTCTAGATTAGATTCCTACAGTTGTAATTTTCTCAGATACAAAATAAATAAAGTGAATTTATTTATGGAAAACAAATTGGCGACTCTGCTGGGGAAAGCTGTCTCCTCTAACGAGATAGTAACAACTCAATGCGATACTTCGTCGATCGGCTTGACGAAGAAGACGATGGTTGTACAATTCGACCAATCGGCTTATGAAGAAATGCTCAAGGCGAAGGAGGGCCGCACTGCTTCCTCCGTTCTTCCTGCTGCCAAGAAGAAGGGATGCTCCGTCTATGTCCCTAAGTCTTCTTCAGCAGTTCGAGACGCTTCTGTCACTTCTTATGCTGACAAGAACACGTCTTCAACTTCCATGAAGCACACTTCGGCTTCTCAGAACACGACAACAGTGGCTTCTCCTAGTCACGCTGACAAAGTTGGTTCTTTAACCAAGTCAGCATGTACAAGGAAAACCATCTCTAGACATGTCAAAGTCCCTTCTCCCTCTACTCTTACGACAGCAGTCGGCTCTTTAGCCATTGATGACTCTGAGCGTATGGCATTCAAAGGGCAGCGTACGGCGAAGGCAGCGTACAAAAGCCAACATCAGGCAGTGTACGCTAAGCCAAAGCCAGCGTATGCTAATAAAAAGACAGCGTATGACCAGAAGTCCAAACTGAAGTCAGCGTACGCTAACAGATACAGTCCTTTGACTGTTTCTCAAAATCAGGCTGGGGGTTCTCTTTCACAGAACAAATAAATGATTCCCCCTCAAATTGCACATCTTGTGCCAACCAAGGAGAAAGACTCTTTAGTCAACTCCTCTACTCCTAAGGTTTTTACCTCTAGAGTTAATTTGACTAGTACTCTTACTAGATCAAACAATGGAAAATGCCTTTTGGCTAATTCCTCCAAAGATGGATTATTACCGACTCCTAGTCGAAATAATACCCATCTTCCTTCTCTCCAAATTTTTCGATCTGAGAAAGGCAAATTACAAGTATCCAAGACTGATATCAAAGTCAGATCTCCTACGGATCTTCGTAACAAGCTTAATCAGAATCATCTCGGTTCCACTGAGACAAATATATTAGACCCTGATGCAGAATATGCCAAGAACTATGTGGCTCAAATTAATCAGTCTTTATACACTCAGGAACCAAGAAGACAGAAGAACAAAAGACAAGTTTCTACACAGAAACTATCTTCAAGTACTTCCCAATCTGTTCCTACAGATCTCCGAGAGTATTTACAAAATAAACGGAGAATTGACACTCCATCAGGCTATGATATTGCTCATATTTGCCATGAAAAGCATGGTGGCAACTTCCAACCTCGAGTTGTAATTCAATGTTGTTGTTCACCAAAAAGACAATCTGTTTTCGAACAGATTCAATATGAACCAATGTTGGATGAAGATGAACCTCTTTATGCTTCTGTCAACATGACCTCCAGAAATATTGGGGGTAGCATACGGTCTGATGCTATATCAGACTCTGAAGATGGTGTTTATCTCGGCACCCGATCCAGGACCGGAGCCTTGACCAGAGCCTCTTCTTCTTCTCATCCAAGTGGTAATCCGGAGATCACAGAAGACTTCCTTGGAGAGTCCAATTTTCCAGTATTGACTCCCGTAAAAAGCCCTGGAAAAGATACTGATTCACACAGTGATGATTCAGAACAGACTGTTTCATCATCTATTCCTCGAATGATTACCACTTACATGGCAGAGGGCGATCATAAACCTTCAACTAGCACCGAAGCTCACGAACAAAGGATTTCTTCCTTAGAACAACAGTTGCGAGCTATGGCAGATACGTTGAATGCTATGCACACTCTTATGCAAGCTCAGCATCAAACTCAGCAAGTCCAACAGACAGCTCCTCCAGTTATATTAAATACTCCTGTTGTTCCAAACCCGAAACCCTCTACTATTCCGGGGGTACAATCTAATGTTCCTGAACAACCCACTCCAAGTCAGTCTGGAGCTGGGGGTGGTACATATGCTGCAGTCCCTCCTCCTAATTACACTCAACAAGTTACAACTCCCCAATCTTCTGGAATTGTTTCTGAAGAGTTAAAGAATCTCCGAACTCAATTCGAGGCATTCAAACAGAAGGATGGTTTGCAAAGGTTAGGTATCAAGCAACCTTACCCGATAGAATGGAAGCAGGTATCGTATCCACCAAAATACAAACATCCGACCATCTCTTTCTATGATGGGACAACCTCCCCAAGTCAGTTCATTAATCATTTTGAAGTAATGACTGATCAACTGCAACCAAGTGACGCCCTCCTTACTCGGGTGTTCATTGGATGTCTCAAAGGAACGGCTTATGAATGGTATAGAAGTCTCCCTGATGGGTGCATTACCTCATTTGCCGGTTTCAAGCAAATGTTTCTTGAACGATTCTATGAAGGGCTCAACGACATGACTATATCAGCCCTCATAAGAATTAAACAGAAAAATAATGAAACCACCGAGGACTTCATTGAAAGATTCAGAAGAGAAGCCCTCAAAATGCCTCTCGGAACTCCCGATGCTGTTACCATCGACACTTGTAAGTCGAATCTCTTACCAATTATCAGCATGTGGACAGGGTCTACTCAGTTCCAAGATTGGCCTTCTTTCATTGTCAGTGCCAAGGCTGCTGAAGTCAGTGCTGAGACCTTCAAGGGTCTAGGGGTACAAATGGCTCCCAAGGAATCAAATCAGAGTGCTAGCAATAGTACTCGACCCAACAATCGCAAAGGGAAAGAAGCTCTTGAAGTCAATCTCCAAAGCAGTAGTCAAGAGGTAAATACTACCCGAGCTACTCCAGCTCCAATAAATCAACAACAGAGATCTCCTCGGCCGAAGGAAGAATATTCTTTCGACGATGATGATGTTCAGGGTATCTTTGAATGCTTACTCAAAGGTAATAAGATTCAATTGCCAGAAATTAAAAAGCCTGATGAAGCCAATAAGACAGATCATCCAAAATACTGTCCATACCATAGAATGCTGGGTCATACAATCCGATCTTGCTATGTATTGAAAGGGAAGATTCAAGAGATGATTAAATCAGGAGCTGTGACACTGACACCCAAAGACAAGACAGTCACAGCAAATGTAATTTCAATGCAGTTCGGTGACTTCCCTCCTTTAATGGTGGAAAGTGGGATTGTTCCTATCCCCAAAGCAACTCTCGAAGTTGTAAACATCCCACCAGCACAGAATGACGGACTTGTTCCTGTCACAACTAAGAAGGGAGAGATCATGTGGATTCACCCGGATTTAATGACGGAGTTTGAAACGTCTTCCTCTTCTCCTCGGAAGACTTCCTCATCTAAAAAGAAACTCGGGAAGACTAAGTCATGCAATGTGACTTCTAGTTTCACACCCGATTTTTATCTAACCTCTACTTTCATCTCAGCAAGAAATTCACTCCCTACGGAGACAAAATCTGTACCTCAATTTGAAGATAGATACAAGCCTGCTTTTCATCTATACAGTTCACAATCTCGTGAATTGATGGCGAAGATGGGTTATGATCTAGCCACTGCTCCTGGTTTGAACTCAGGCAAAGGACTCCGAGCACCTTTAGCCATTACTATGAGACATAATCAATCTCGTATTGGCCTTGGTTTCTGGAATGAAGCTCTCATCAAACATAAAAGAACCAAGAGCAAAATAAAGAATTGCAACATGGTTTCCATAGATCCTGAACCAGAATCTGAAATTGAAGTTCATGCTGGAACTCGGTCAGGAAAAATATATCTGAAAGATTATGCTGAAATTCCTAAAGAAACTTCTGAAGTCCCTCCGGTTACAGCTTCAACTCCAGTCTCTACTGAAGAGCCTTTAAATGTTCCTGTTGAGACAGTTCCTTCTAAACCAACAGCAGCTGACAAAGGCAAACAACAAGTCCGCTTCGACAAACCATTGAAGAAGTCATCTCCTACAGGACTTGAAAAGCCTTATAATTTTGATATATTGGCTCAACTAGCCAATACCCCAGCTAAATTATCAATCTTCGAGCTCTTACGCCTCTCTAAAGAGACTCGAGAAACTCTAAGTGAAGCACTACTGCAAGCAGAAACCTGCCTAACTCTTCTCAAGAAGCTAGAAACAGAATCTGTTTCTCATTGCCACAATGTATTGGAATTTATTCCAAACATTACCTTTACGCAGGACGATATGCTGCTAGAGGATAATCGACATGATCGTCCTTTATATCATACAGGATATATTGATTCTATGAAGGTTGATCGTCTCCTGATTGATCCAGGATCTGCTCTCAGTATTATGCCAAAAGCTATGCTAGACGTACTGAAGATACCTGTACATAGCCTTTCCAGCACTATCACTACCATCTTGGGATTTAATCAAGGAAAAAGTGAGCCTTTGGGCAAGATTCGCCTCAAATTTCAAATAGGCGATCTTCGCACTAAAGTTACTTTTTACATCATCGACAATCATGGTTGCTCATACAATGCTCTATTGGGGAGACCATTCTTGCATGAACATAATATCGTTCCTTCGACCCTTCATCAGTGTTTCAAATATGTTGATGATAATGGAGAAGTTCAAAAGGAGGTTGCGAATCTCTATCCATTCAAAGGAGTTGAAGCTTACTTCAATGACGCTCGCATGTACAAAGATGAATACTCAAAAGTCTTGCAAGCTATGGATAATGATGATGAGATAGCAAAAGTTGGCACTTTTGTTATTCCTGTAAAAGGGCGTATCACTCCTCCGCAGTCTGTTAAATCATCTGAAGAAGGTTCACTGATAATTCCTGTCAGTGGACGTATTACTTCATCACCTGCTCAGGCTTCACAAGGTTCACTGATAATTCCTGTCAGTGGACGTACTACTGTACCGTCTTCCCAAGCTCCAGAAGGTTCACTGATAATTCCTGTCAGTGGACGTATTACTTCATCACCTTCTCAGGCTAGACCAGATACTCTAGTCATTCCAGTCAGTGGACGTACTACTTATCCACGATCTTCTTCAAGGGAGCTCACCTCTTCTGAGCCTTTTGTTATCGATCTTAATCGAAACAAAACTTCTGATCGCTCTTCCTCTCTTTCTTTTGTTATTAACTTGACTAAGTCTGATAAGGCTCAGCCTTCTATTGTAAATACAGTATTTAATATTAATGAAGCATCTCCTTTGCAGTATATTGATGTCTGTAATCATGTACAAAGTTATTTACAATTGCTAGATAGCTTAGAGTCACTAACTATAGGGGTTGTTCAAACTCTTCATACAGACGTATCATTGGAATCCATACAAAAATCATACTTCATGGTCCCTGCTAGAAAAAAGGGAGAAAATCCAATCTTCTTTTATAAAGGACCCCAGAATCCTCCTAACTTGGAAGAAGATGACATAAACGACGATACTGGAAGGTTACAACTGCATCGCTACAGTCAACAATCCAAAAATATCATCAAGAATATGGGTTATGACTTCAGAACCAGTCTCAATAATGGAAAAGGAAGAAGAATGCCTGTTCAAATTCCTCCATTAAAATACGGAAGGACAAAATGTGGTTTAGGTTACATTGCTCCTGCTTCCTTTATCAACATAGTCCATGAAGATTCAAAGTCCGATGAAGACGAACGATCTGAGTCTTCTGATTCTCTCTCTTAGGATTCTGACACAAGTATTGGCGATCTTCATCATTCTATTTTATCCATCAATATGGTCTCTGTTGATGGCCCGCAAGAAAATGATGAAGATGAGGATGATTTTGAAATATCACCCGAATCGGAATAATGGGCTCAAAGATTAGATAATCAATAGGAATTCAGGTTCGAGCAGAGAGAACCTCCTACCGAAGATAAACTGATCCAAATTGATGTTGGTGAAGAAGGGTCTCCTAAACCAATATTCATCAGTGAAAGTCTTTCAGAAACAGATAAGCAAAACATGATTAAACTTATTTGTGATTATATTGATATCTTTGCCTGGAGTTACGAAGATATGCCAGGACTAGATCCGAAGATTGCAATGCACAAACTCAATATCGTACCAAATGCTAAACCGGTCAAACAACAACAGCGACGATTTCGTCCAGACATCATGGATGCAATTGAAGCTGAAGTCAACAAGCTTATAGCTTCTGGATTTATTCGAGAGGAACAACATCCTGAATGGGTGGCTAACATCATTTCTGTCCTTAAAAAGACTGGCAAGATTCGGGTCTGTATAGACTTTCGTGATCTCAATACGGCTTGTCCTAAAGACGAGTTTCCTCTTCCAATTACTGATGTCATGATCGATAACACATGTGGTTTCAAACGAATGTCATTTATGGATGGGTATTCGGGATACAACCAAATCAAAATGTTTCCAGATGATAAAAAACACACTTCCTTCAGAATGCCGATCGGTACATACTGTTATACAGTGATGTCGTTTGGTCTCAAGAATGCAGTAGCAACATATCAGCGAGCAATGAGCACTTATTTCGCGAACATCTCCGAAAAATAGTCGAATGCTATGTTGATGATATTGCAGTCAAAAGTCGACGAAAGGAGGATCATATCCAAGATTTGAAGACTATCTTTGATTTAATGCGTCAACATCAACTTAAAATGAACCCTACTAAGTCCTTCCTAGGCGTCTCTAGTGGTAAATTTCTCGGCTTCGTCATTACCGCTAAAGGTATACACGTGGATCCCGAGAAGATCAAAGCCATTCAAGAGATGCGTCCTCCACGCACCTTAAAAGAGCTACGAGGATTTCAAGAAAGAATTGCTTATATCAGGAGATTCATTTCCAACTTATCAGGACGCTGCAGACCATTCAACAAACTTCTGAAGAAAGGTGTATCTTTCGTCTGGAACGAAGAATGTCAAAAAGCATTTGACGATATTAAACAGTATCTCATGAACCCTCCAGTTTTGGTACCTCCCGTCTCGGGGATACTATTCCTTCTATATGTTCGAGCCATGGATCATTCTCTTGGTGCATTACTTGCCCAGAAAAATAAAGATGGCCATGAACAGGCTATTTATTATCTCAGTCGCACAATGACGGGTGCTGAACCGCGTTATTCTCCAATCGAGAAAGAATGCTTAGCATTAATGTTTGCTGTTCAGAAAACGCGACATTATATTATCGGTCAAACGATTCATGTCATTTCCAGAGTGAATCCCATCAGGATTATGATGAAGAAACCTGGTATTCTCAACTCCAGACTAGCTAATTGGGGAATCTTGTTAGCTCAATACGATATGCATTATATTCCTCAAAAGTCAGTTAAAGGACAGGCTCTTGCTGATTTTCTGGCTGCTCATGCAATTCCAGAAGATTCTAAATTATATGATGAGATTCCTGATGAAGTCTTGGATTCAAATCTGATTTCTGAAGAAGTTTCTACCTGGCGTCTATTCTTTGATGGAGCATCTAGAATAGGTCCTAACGGCGATATTGTCGCTGGAGTTGGGATTGTTCTTGTATCCCCAGAAGGACTAACTATTCAGAGGACTTATTCTCTAGATCAATCATGTTCAAATAATGTAGCCAAATACAATGCATTACTCATTGGTCTTCAACTTGCTAAACATCTAGATATTCAATATTTGGAAGTTTATGGAGACTCTAAGCTTATTGTCAATCAGATCAGAGGAACGTATGAAGTTCGTCATCAGGATTTGATACCTTATCATCGAGCAGCACTCTCTATAGCCTCATCTTTTGAAGACTTCTTTATTGAACATGTTCGACGAGCCTATAATGCAGAAGCTGATGCTTTAGCTAATCTTGCTGCTGTATTAGCTATACCAATCAGACGTTAGCAAGTGATAGTGGTTTATAACCGAGAACTATTCTGTGTTGAGAATAATTTGGCTTTGGCTTTTCCCTATAAACCAGACGAAGATTCTTTCAACCTTGATGCTTGATTAAAGTTTGACAAAATATCCTCGTCTTCTTCCGATTCTACTATGGAATATGTCTTTTCTAATGAAACAGAAGCCATAATTGAAGACTGGAGACGCCCGTTTCTAGACTTTGTTTTGTATGATATACTTCCTGATAATCCGAGTGAAGCAGCGTCTATTCGACGTCGATCTCTCAGATTCTATTATAATCATACGACGAAAACATTATATCGTTGGTCTTACGACGGTCTTCTCCTCCGATGCATTGCTGGTGAAGAAACACAACAGATAATTCGTGAAGCACATGATGGTGTTTGCGGAGCTCATCAACCAGGTCCTAAACTTCAAGATCGTATCCGACGTATGGGTTATTATTGGCCCACGATGGTGGCTGACGCTATTCAATATGCTCAAAAATGTAAAGCCTGTCAAATTCATGCAGACTTTATCCATCAACCGTCAGAGTTCTTACATCCAACAGCGGCATCATGGCCCTTTGAAGCTTGGGGCATGGACGTCATTGGTCCCATCAACCCACCATCATCAAGAGGACATCGGTTTATTTTAGCAATAACCGATTACTTTTCCAAATGGGCTGAAGCAATCCCGTTACCTGAAGTTAAAACTTCTAGTGTTATCAACTTCGTCAAACATCATGTTATCTATCGATTTGGTGTTCCTCGGCGTATTATCCATGATAACGGACCGCAGTTCGTCAGTCAAAAATTTACTCGATTCTGCGACGATCATCGGATTAATAATTTAGCTTCTACAGCATATAATCCAGCAGCCAATGGATTGGCAGAAGCTTTCAATAAAACAATCATCAAACTCTTGAAAAAGTTCGTTTCTTCCAACAAACGCAACTGGAGCGAGAAGCTTGGTGAATGTTTATGGGCCTACCGTACCACAGTTCGTAATGCGATCGGATGTACACCTTTCTCTTTAGTATATGGGTGTGAAGCTGTTCTTCCCCTTGAGATCCAGATTCCTTCTCTGAGAATTACAATCTCCAATGAACTGACAACAGAAAACAATGATCGTCTTCGACTTCAAGAGTTGGAAGCTCTAGATGAAAAACGATTGTATGCTTAACAAAATATCGAGCTGTATCAGGCCCGAATCTCAAAAGCTTTTAACCGGAAAGTCAAAGTCAGAGCATATCAGAAGGGAGAACTGGTCCTTACTGTCAGACGTCCTATGACCATGACACATATGAGCAAAGGCAAATTTGATGCGAAATGGGAAGGCCCATTCGTAGTAAACAAAGTCTTCTCTAACGGAGCATACCAGCTTGCCTCTATGGATGGGAAAGTCATGATGATGCCTATCAATGGCAAATTCTTAAAGAAATATTATGTATAATATTTTCATCATTCCCCAGCAAATATAAAATCCTTCTCTATAAAAGTTATTTTGATATCGTTATCCCCAGAGAAAATTGATATTCCACCATGTATCATCTTCCCAGAGAATTTGATATTTCGTCTTATTAGATCCCCAGGGTTTTTTAAAAAGATCTTGAATAGAAAATCATGTCCATATTACCTCTGAATTTTCTATCTCAATATCATATTTTAATATTTAGTCTTTCTGATTTTTGAGTCTAAAGATCAGTGAATAAAAGCAAAATTGATGTAAAGTGGAAAGGATACATCGTAAACAAAGTTTCCTTAAACAGAGTTTATTTTGAGACAAATTCTTCAAGAAAAAGAGTACATCATCATGGAAGATCACTGTCATCCCTCTCATACTTGGGACGAGGGCCACATACATAATCAGCAAAAAAATTTAATACATCTTTTCCTGACCGCACCAAGAACTGACAGACAGCCAGCCTCATTGCTTCTTCTTCTTCGGTTTCTCCTGGTTCGACCAGGAAGTCCAGGATATCTTTCGGCAACTTGGGAGTAGATGAGCTTTCGCCCATTTCCTTCTTCTGCGGAGGTAGATGCTCTTTAGCACCTTCAATAACTTCGGAGACGACTTCAGTCTTCTTTGTATTCTTTTCAGAAGACATTGTGGATAAAAGAGGATGATGTGTGATTCTTCTACTCAAATATATGCTCTATTTATAGGCATATGGTTACAAGGATCGAAGGGACATATTCTTTCCCGATATTTATTTCATCCATTCATTTCTCGCATTCATCCGACGTTTCATATGTTCATTAATACTTGACGGTTCATCCGTTCATTTATTACATTCACTCGACAGTTTATATGTTCATTATTTCCTAACGGTTCATCCGTTCATAATCTTCTATCAATTTATCAAGTGGGGATTCGTTATTTATCATGTTTTCATAACCTCTGAATCAATTCCGAATCTACTTACTCATTTGTCATGTTTTGACCTCTGTATAGAAATCAATCTATTTTCTTTCGAGTTTCTATATATTATCATGTCCATAATACCTCTGATAATATTATATACTCTAAAACAGAAAAGATAATTTTATTATCTATCATGTCCACAATTCATCCACAAATACAAATCATTGAGCATAGAAGAATTGTCATTTCCATTCCCATTTCACCACAAAAAAAGTCAATTACATTTTTTTAGACTTTCTTACAAATGATAATGGAAATCTATTACAAATCTTGGATTTTCATTCTACACCACAACAATAACCTAATAGAGATCTATCTTCTTCTTTGGATCTTCTCCGTCGGACCTTCCCCGCCAGGTTCGTTGTTGGTGGCAATTCCTGACTGTCTGGGTCTCAGTCACGACCAGATCAGCAGGAATCAAACTCTGGTCTTCTCTCTCAGACGAGAGGAGAACCACAGAGTATGGCAGCCCGAAGTCGTGGTGCTGCCAATACAACTGGTGGATGGGGGTAACCTCTCAAGGAAGACAGAAATGTATCCAAACCTTGGGATACAATTCCTGGTTCTGCCTTGAAAGGAACTCTACTACCCGATTTCTCGGTAGTAGAGTTGACTCCACCATCCAACTCTCGTGTATAAAGGCTCTTCCTACCATCTGAGGAAGACCCTTCTATCCCACGAAGAGTTCTGAGTTGTCTGATTTACGCATCAAAGGCGTATGAGCTCCCTGATGTTGGTGTCAGAAGGACATTCTCCACAGCATCCACATCACCAATGCCAGTTCTGAAGAAAATCTTTAGCCAAGTTTCTGCGGAAAACAGCATGAAGAAAAGAATTAAATCAACAGAAATGTCATATGAAACGTACTGGTTGGTCAAGCACGCTCAGAGACAGAAAGCTTATTTTTAAACAGCAAAAAAAATAGTACGTGTATTATGCCGGACTTACCTTCAAGTTTGACGCTAAGAATTGGCTAACTGATGTCTGACATATTGCTCAGAATTCGAACATTTAGAAGCATTTGCTTTCCGATTTGAGAGTGAAATCTCACGTTCATTCTTAGAGAAGAGAAGAAGAAAAAGAAGATGGGGATGAGTTCTGTGAAACTCTTCTGTCTATTTTAAAGTATGGAGTGCAAGCCTATTCTTGGAAAGGATCCACAAATAACGCTCATAAAATATGCAATGAGTGCCACGTGTACTTTGGAAACCAGCATAGCCTTGGAAATATTCAAAGAGTGCTTTCCACAACATTGGAAGATAGCGTAACCTACAGCTATTCATTGGTGCATGCTATTCATTACGCTATCCAGCGTAACTTACAACATTGGAAGACAGCGTAATCTACAGTTATTCATTGGTGCACGTTAGTTTTCAACACAAATTTATACTAAACAGAGAATTCTTGAATATTCATTTCATTAAGGCACTGATGGCCTTATAAAACAAAAAAAGAGAGGGAAAGAAAGGGGTGCAACAAAGTCACGCTCTATTTTCCAGAGCGGCTAAGTTTGACGCCTAACTCTTCTACGCTTTGGACCCCCATGCGGTGCAACAGAGCAGCGAGCATTTCACGCTTCTCTGCGAGGCTCCGCCCATCAGAAGTAGAGGAGCCGTCCAGACCGAAGTAACCCAAGAAATTCTTGGCTAACTGCGTGGGGTCATCTTTGAACTCGATGACGAAGGGCTCCGATTCTTTGTCTCCAAAGGTGGGGTCACCATGGGCACAGAAACCTAATTTTCGTGGTTCTTCTTCAGCCGCTTCCTTTGGAGTCATGGTTACAAGAAATGAATGTCAAAAACTAAATTTTCTCAGTTTATATAACAAAGCTTGCTGGCGGTTCATATTCCTCCATAAATCAGATTCAATCAGTCTCGAAAAATAAAGAGTCATCATGACATTTAATAAATTCATTTTTTGCATAAACAGACTTAATGCCAGCGTGTCAAGACTCATTCCCACTTTTTTATTCAAAGTAATTTTGAACTTTTGAAACTCATAAAGTTCGAAAACTTTGAAGGGGGTCTTGTAGGATGTGGAAAATTATGGCATGCTGTCATTTTAATCCATACGCTCAAGGCCATACGCTTATCAAAAGCCATACGCTTAGCGGATATTTTATTTCTTCTTGAAGTGGCAGCACAGCATATATTAAATGAAGAATGAATCTGACCTCTCGTCTTTCGTGCAAAGATAGTTGTCATGAAAAGAGCAACTGTCGTATAGGATTTCGAAGAGTTAGTTTTGTCTTTTACGAAGCTCAGCAGATCATTAATGCAAAGTTATTATTACTGACAGTCTGTCAGCCGTCATATCTGCAGTCACGACGCTCGAGAAAATCTTTTGACAGTTATTAGAAGATATGGCGTATCAGAGAAGATTGATGATGGCCATGTGGCCATTTCTTCAGTGAGCGTATGAAGTCTATACGACTCCTTCCTTCTTCAGTGAGCGTATGAAGTCTATACGACTCCTTCCTTCTTCAGTGAGCGTATGAAGTCTATACGACTCCTTCCTTTTTCAGTGAGCGTATGAAGTCTATACGACTCCTTCCTTCTCCAGTGAGCGTATGAAGTCTATACGACTCCTTCCTCATCAAGTGAGCATACGACTCCTTTCTTCTCCAGTAAGCGTATCAGCTTTATTTTGTTTCTACATCATCCAAGTCAGCGTATAACTCTCCTTCAACGAGGCAGCGTATTACAGCAACCACATCCAGGATTACAGTCAACACACGTTCTCACGTGTCCTGTACCCAGTTATCCACTTCTCTAGAAGTTATGCAACGTGTCATCCATGCCATCAATCTCTCCTGAACATGTTCCACTACTTTCAACCGCACGCTAATGTGTCTCCATCAGAATTAGCCACGCGTCCCTGCAGTTATGCACACGTCAAGTAACTACCTGAGCGTATGCTTAAGGACAGTTATCCTGAACTCTATAAAAAAGAGTTTCTTCATCTTCACCAAGGACTACAGTCAATTTCAGAGAGAACAGAGAGATTGCCCAGTTGCTGTCCAAGTTCTTCAAAGTTCGAGTCTTCTTCATCGCATCGTCCAAGGGATAAAGTAATCGTCTTCTAGATTAGATTCCTACAGTTGTAATTTTCTCAGATACAAAATAAATAAAGTGAATTTATTTATGGAAAACAATATAGCCAGGAGAATCCTTGGTAAATTCGGCCCGAGTTCGATCCGAATTCGACCTGAGTTCGGCTGGGTGTATATATATTTCAGTCCGAACCCGAGGCCCCCATCTTCTTTATCTCTTCCAAAACCACATCAACAGCAACAACAGTCGCCCGAAACCCTAGTTTTTTTACCTTCTTTATTCCAATATACATGGAGATCAACATCCAAAATTTGGATTCGTGCGGAGAATCGCATCCTCTACAGCATACTTGATTCTCAGGAGGTATAATTCCTTCTCTCCTTCACTTTCAAATTTTTAGGGTTTCTAGATTTTGGGATAGAATGCCTAAGGGATTCAATCCTTTCAAGAGGAAGAAGATCATGCCAGTGAAGAGGCATCATCTTCTGATCTGCACATGGATTCCCACTTTTCCCCGGTTAAATCGGATGACGGTGCATCGGACAAGTTTTATTTCAAAACTCCCAACGAAGCATTACTTTGGTATGCCGACTTTATTATATGTACTATATATACCGGATCTCCGATCAAGTGGACTGTATTTTCTGACCACCATCCTTACTTTGAGGCATTAGGGTTACACCACTTTGCTACTTTACAATTCCCTATAGCTACTAATGCCATTAGACTGTTTTACTGTAACTTCTTGTTAGATACTTTTGCCGTGAGAACTCATGTCGGCGGGATAGATATCGGGTTCAATGATAAATCGCTAGCGAAAATCCTTGGTCTTCCAAATGAAGGTGCCCCACTCGATGACATTACTGACTACGATTTCCTCGAGGGCACAACTCTTATTAGTTTCAAGAATGAGCTTTGTGCGCCCGCACGTTCTCATCCTGGAAAGTTCAAGGCCAATAACTTGAACTTGTTTAACTACGAGTTACATCGCATCATCTATTCCACTCTACTTCCAAAATCCACTTCAAAAGATGATGTCAATGCTCTAGAACTTTCTGCTTTATATCACATTCTTAAGGGGATTCCTTTTTCTGCCCCTAAGAGTATCATTCAAATGATGGGTAGATGTCGCGGTAGAGATCATAACCTCTCTTATGCGATGATTATCCCACGCATCTTTCAGCAATTTGATATTGACTTATCCACTTGTGCTCTAGACCCTGAGCCCAAGTTCCTCAAGATTTCTCGTCGCAGTATTGCCACTACTCCTCCACCTCCTGCACCTGTACCTGCTCCTACTGCACCTGGTACTCCTCAGTCTTACCCTATGACCTTTGAGGGTATTCACCAGCACTTATCAGATCTGTAGACATTCTTTATTGACACTTCCCGGGAACATGAGTTCCGTGACATGACTCGGTTCCAGGCTATTGCTAACTCCTTTGTCGATCTTAGATTTGCACAGACGAGTCACTCTGCTATCTCTCTTCCTAGAGACCCTTCTGTATCTGGCTATCGTATTGATGACGAGGCGGACCACTCTCTATTCCAGCCAGAAAATATATACGATTGGTATCGTACTTCTAGTGCTACTCCACACACCTCTGGGGCTGGCACTTCTGGAGCTGGTCCATCTGGACATGCTGGCACTGTAGCAGATGACGATGTAGATGAGGATGACTTTTGAGTTGTTACACTTTTGAGACTGATAATTTTGTCTTATATTTACTTGGAAATGCTCCGACATTCCAAGATAGTATCAGTACTCTTTTGATTTGTGACTTTTGATGGACATGTTTTTATTATTCAGCTTAGCATATTATTCAGTTTAGCACTTTATTTGATTCAGCTTTATTATAGCATTATCTTTTTTATGCTTCCATATAAACTGCCTGTGACAAATATTATCTGTTTATCTTATTTTTTTCTGTGTTGTTTATAACATGCCTGTGTTGAATATTTTTATATATTTTTTGTGTTTCTTCACTGATTGTTACTTATGCATTTATTACGGGGGAGCTTTCTCTTTTGCAATTATTTTGCTAAGTGACAACGGGGAAGAAATAAGATCTAACATCTTCATGAATACAGATATAGGTTATGAACAATTTTTTATTTTATATCTTGGTACAATCTACAATCGGTACAATTTTGAATTGATCAGGACCAAAGATGTTATATCGGTCAAGGTTTGTCAATTATCAAAATGGGGGAGATTGTTGGCCCATTGGTCATGGTCAAACCTAATTTTAATAATTTATCAAACTATGTCTCGATACACGAATCAATACAGATGTTTAATAACGACGTTTTGGACACTGATCAAAGATTGGATATCTACTGTCACGACCCGCACCCACCGTGAGGGTACGAGTACGTAACAACGCCCAGCCTACGCCGCAGTGTCGGCAGTAGAACGCTGTTCTAGGTCATGAACTATAACTAGCATAATATGAATACTCTCCATAAGGAGGCCAACACAGAGGTACAACTCAATCACAATCTAAGGTAGAATGATAAAGATAGATAAACGTAAAATCCAAAAGAGATACAGGAGATAGAAGTCTAAGTGTCTAAGATACATAATCCCAGAAATACATCTCAAAACTCAAATACAGTAATCCACAAGTAAATACAACTCTAGACAAAATGAAATAACTATCTAAACAACCTCTACTGTGTCTCCTCTAGGCTAGCAGGCAATCCCAGGCTATCTGTAAAATTTTTCAACAGGTCCAGTCAGGACAGGAGCGAGCACAATACATCTCATGCAGTTTATATCATGTCAGAAAATATAAAGCAGGCAATAGAATAAGATATATGAAACGCTGTAAGAAGATGTACATGAAAACAGGAGAGATATTTGATAACTGGAAATATATATACATGATAAGTAAGAACTGTAACTGACTAGTAATTTAGAGTACGAGATGGCATGTAATTGGCTTAGGTTATACATGATGAACATGAAAAGTAACAGAGTGTACATGATGGGTAAATCATATGACCATTTATACTCATCCCTACCCACAATCAATACACAAGGATCTATTCAAGTTACGTTACGGACATGATGTTTTGGTTATACAAGAAATCCATAAAGAAACATGAGCGTACATGAAAGAACATGACATGAACGTACATGTAAGAATATGAGAGAACATGAGTGTACATGAATAACGCAGAAGCAAGGAATACATGATGTACATGAAACACATGTCATAAAGTATCCGATGCACCCGCTAAGGGGTAACATCCCAAGAAGAGATCCGTATAGTACCAATCCGTGATGATAACGTGACAGCATCAAGTAAAAGTAATCTAGAGTGAGAATATAATTCGTGACAAGTATGAAACGATCAGAGAATGTACTCGCCTGATATCTGAATGTCCAAGGTAAAGATACTATCCGAGGAGAGGTGTCTGGCTCATAATTAGAACAGCACAAGTCACAACATGTCCAGAAGGGTAATATAAAGCACTACAATGCATTCTACATGAATCTAGGTCAAACTAGGCCAAAGTCAACCCTTGGTCAACTCTGGTCAACTGCACTAGTCAAACTAGGTCATGTCCTAACCCAGTAAGTCTTACTAGGCCTAACCAAGACTATCCTAGCAAGCACACATCAATACAAGGCTATACAAGCCAACATACATCCAACTCTATATAGCATGTAATTATTCAACACTCAAATAGGCAAGAATTCACATTGGATATACACTAGGTAATCTATTACTTTAAGCTATATATGTCTACACATATATACACATGCATATATTGGTATTCAATATTCGGTGTATAATCATGGCATTTCAAATGGTTATATAAACTTATATATTACAACACAATATGCTAACATATATATAATATACATACATAGCTAAGTTAACTATATTCATAAATACTTATTTAAAAGGCTATGTGTGTGTATGTGAACATGGCAAAGGGGCAAGTGAGGGTTAAATGGGCATACATAGTGTATACATATCAAAGAGTGTCAAAGTGTAAGTGAACAATGTGTCAAGTGTGATAGTGTCAACATAGTGTAAGGGGGTACATGAGGTAATATAGGATTTGTGTTAACATAGAACATTATATCTCATTAACTTGTATATTTCATACATTACATCTATTATTACATTACATTCATACTTGCATTAATTCATCATTCATTATTCTCTTGTACCACTATATGTACCATATATTACATACTATGGAACCTACATATTCATTACAAGCCATACTTATGCATGCTTACATTAGATAGGATACTTACACCTTATACATCATTTATTTAACCATTTAATCATGCTTGTATTCTCTATTTAATTACATAATGTATATATATTAGCATGGGTTAAAATCAAATAGAACATTATATTACACACAAGGGTACACAAAATGCATATGCCGAATAGTAACTCCTACTAATAATCAATACTGTACCATCTCAGCATGAATTAAAATTTAAGATTAAAGTATGTTATATATCTATGTGTTAGCTTTCCGAAACTTTAAACGGATCGCGTTTCGTTTCCGAAAACTCCCGAAATCGCGAAAACACCGAGAACGCGTTTGTCTTTCGTACAGCTGACACTCAAATAATTCTCCAGAAAGTTACAGAAGGAATTAGGCCTAATAATACATGTTTTTGGAAAGCTAACTTCAATACGCTTCTTTTAAAATAAACGGGAGATTAAACCGAGCTTTGAGCTAGAAGTTATGACATTTCTAAGTTAGGGCTGAAATTAAAAACGTGGATAAAAATCATGACGGATTTGGGTAGTTTGAGACAAAAGAACACAAGTATATAACATAATATATCAAGAACTCATTCTCTACACTAATATATATATATGAGACACTATAGAACACATCTCCAATACAAAAATATGAGATTAAACATGTAATAATTCATTCATACATAACAACAACACATAGTGTGTCCAAATTTGGGGTTTTCCCACATGGACACAACCATAACACAAAGGACACTCCTATGACCTCCAAATGGACACGAAATGGATACAAATGGAGATACAACCATGGGAATCATTCCTATGGGTTCAAAATAGACCTATATACATAAGAAAATGAAAAGAAGAAGGGATTTATACCTCCCGGTAGATCGAATCGAAGAAAAGCCTTCCCGGAGCGACACCGACACGTAGAGATTCCAAAAGGACACGAACGAGCTCTGAATCCTCCCAAACTTGGGTAGCTTCTTCCTTGGCTAGAATGGAGAATGAAAGAAGAAGATTTGGTGGTGAAATGGAATGATTTGGTGGAAAAATTGCTAGAGATTGCTCTTTAGGAATTTGGGGAAGAACAAGAGAGAAAGAAATAGATGGATAATGATAAATGGGAGGCTCAACCCTATCCTTATTATGGCTGGCCATAAAGGTGGTTTTGTCCTATTAGGAAAAGTCCAAAAGTCCCTTTTCTAGTCTATTTACTAATACATTGGTAAGGGGTTATGTCGGGGGTAGTTTGGTCAATCCTAAAACACTAATCCATATTAATACTAACCAAAATAATTAGTCTAGTCACTAACTAAAATTAATATCATATGGACTAAAATTAATATTATGTGGGCCATGCCTAACTAGTGTGTGGGCCCACTAGAGTCAAAACTACCCCGGGTGCCCGATACAAGTCGGAATGAGTTGAAATTTGAACCCGACTCAAATAACCCCAAAATATTACAATAAATAAATAAATAATTCCAAAATAATTTTAAAATGAAATATGACAAAAATACCCCTATTTCTGGAAACTGGGGGTGACATCTACTCAGTTCAAGACCGAAGATCTGTTTACCATTCAAGATTGTATTTCCTTACGCAATGTAATTTTTATTTTTATTGAGTCGTACTGGCAAATAGGCTATCCGAAATTGCTTTTCAAAACTGACCTATCTTTTAAATTGACCTATGTTTTTAAAAAACATCACTTTTACAAAAAGGTTCTAAAGGATTTTCAAAAAGCCAAAACTATTTTTCACAAAATCAACCGAACAGAACTCAGCCAGAGTTCGGCCAAGGTGAATGTTATGTGAACGTTTAATTTTGAACTTGGTCTCCCTTTAGTTGCGGTTGGTTACAAAGAATTCTGGTCGAATTCTGCCTGAATTCTGTCAGAGTTCTGTCTTTAGAAAAATTATAAATAGAGAGGAATTCTGATCATTTCAACACACCAATTCACTTTCATCTTCTCTTTTCTAAATCTTACGTTTCCAAAGAGTTTTCAAAAGCTTCCATTTTCAAATCCCAAGCCAGTTACAATTCTCTAGTCAATTTGCCGGTACGGTACGGTCTAGAAGATTTCAGAGAAATTGTAATCAGAGGCTTGATTGAAGAAAGACTCTTCAAAACTGAAGTTGGTCGAGTTCTTCGTATCAAAGCTCGTGTCTGTAGAAGTTGCAAGGACTTTGTATAAAAATTTGCAGGATTTTTGAATAGTGGATTCAACTGGAAGCTAGAGTTCTACCGACTGGACTAGTCCTCATAAGAGGAAAACCAGTATAAATCTCTATGTTTGCGTTTGCCTTCTGATCACTCTTTTCATTACAGTTATTTTTTGTGATTATTATTATTTATGTGATCTAATTGTTAACATATTTTTAATTAGCAATATTCTGCTGCCTACTCTATTCACCCCCTCTAGAGTATTCTGCTCTACGATTTCGTTCCTACAAGGAGTTGCTTGGCGACAGATTAGATCGAATCACTTTGGAGGATCGAACTCGACATCGATCGGAGAGTTCTTCCATTTTCTCCTCCTTGTTAACTCTGTGAGACATTCGAATTCTCTTCTTTGGGATCTTGATTGAATTCTAGAAATTCTATGGATTTTTGATCAATTCTTACAGTCTTTTGGATCGATCCAGTTGTTTAGATTCTTGAAGTTGATTTGAGAATTGTGTTGGTGAGTTCTAATTTGATGCTTGTAAATTTTCTCCAATTTGGAGTCGTTATAATTCAAATAGAACTCACGAAAAATTCCTTTTTATTTCTGCATTCCTTTTGTTCGATGGAATGCCTGTGTGGGAACTGCTATCAGCTCTGGACTCGGGAGAGTTGTGTCGGACTCGAGAAAGGATTTGTTGGTGATGATTTTCACTCAGGTAAACACTCTTCTCTCTTTTATTGTTGTTTCATAACTGGGATTAAGGGGTTTTGCCAGGGGCTGTGATCGGGAAGTAGTGAGTCGGGTCGATTTGTCCAATAAATTAGCTTATGTCAGCCATAACTTGTGTCCGGTAGCTCGTGTCCAGGCTCGATGTGTCCAAATTTGGATGGGTCCAGCTCTGAGTTGCTGCAGTGGTTGTGACCCGTATTGTTTTCTGCATTACGGTTGTGTGTAGGGGCATTTGGAACTGGAGATTTGCAAATGGCGTGGGTGTTTGTTTAATTGGAAGAGTTTACAAACATTATGAAGCGTGGTTGGAATATATATTATATAGATTTTGTATGTATATTTCTTCTCAGCTCTTTTATTATAACTCTCCTCTGTTGTATTATTTGCTGGGTGTTTGGAGTAGTCAATTTACGAGTTGTGTTGGACGGAATATAGAGTGGGCCAGACTATGGGTCCTGAAGCATTGAACCGGGACCTAAAGTTCAGTAGTGGGCCGGGTTGAGCCATTAGGACTATATGTTAAATATTTGTTTATAAATTGTCGACCTGTGGACTCAGGAAACTCTTTTATTCTGGGTGTAACCTTTCTAGAATTTATCCTGGCTTAGCATCAACTTGGGAAAGGAGTAGGATTTCATTCTTGTTGTAACTAGAGTTGGGCTGGATTAAGTTAGTTAAATTAGTTAAACCCTCCTTTATAGTTTAGCTTTAATAAATTATTTCAGGTGGTTGTAACGAAATTATTTAAAATTATATTTTTATAAACAAATGGTTAAGTATTTAATCGTTATTTATCTAATAAATGCTTTCTTCTTACCAATCTCTGTGATTGTTTAAAACTTCTACTTAGCATTAAATTGTCAATAAATAAATTGGCGCCACTAATTAGATTATGTCTTTTCTTACCAAAACTATAAGATTGTATATTAAATTAGTATTATCTTTCAAATAGTTTACTAATGATTATTCCAGTTTAGCTGCTATCTAAATTATAATAGGTTATCTTGCTAATATTTAGATAATACTGTAGTTAGCAAGTAGATTTTAAATAAATAATTTAAGTACTTTTAATTGAACTAGTGTGTGTTCTATATATATATATATATATAATCAACTAGCTTAAATTATAATATAGTTTCTAAATGGTTTTATAACAAAGTTTCTACTTAGACGTATACATGGGGGGTTATCTTCAAAATATTTATTTTGACTAATACAACTAGATTCAATGAATGATTATTTTATATTGGTAATATTTTGGTAGCAAACATTATGGTATGGTTTCAAACAGTAATAGTCTTTTCTAAATAATATTTTGCTAAGTTCTCCTAACTAGTTAGGAAGATATAGTTAGTTCTTATCAATAAATGGTGGCTTGCTAAGTAATTAGGTTATTTAGTTAAAACTGAAATAGCTAGTGTAGTATTAGAACTTAACCAACTTGTACCTACTACCAGGAGGACAACCAAATCTTCCTCTCTATTCTCGATCTCCCAGAGCAAGGCAAGTACACTGACTCGAACTCTTTACTTTGTATTTATGTCTTGCTTCATGTTCTCATATTGACACGTTGTACACACGGTTGTTCATTGTTCATTGTTCATCGTTCATTGTTCATAGTTCATTGCTCTTTACTTGTACATTGGGTGGAGAATACTACAGATATGTGACCAATCCTATTTTAGCTAGGCATTGACTAATAGCTTAGGTCTCTTATCGTGCACGTGGGACTCTAAGCCGTACTGTTATTCATGTGCTCTTGTTCCTTGTACTATCCCAGCCGGTCACATACTATGATAGTTATTTCACTTGCATGTTACATTGATAGTCTAGTTCATTATTCAGGATCTGGTACTATAGTTTCATCGTTATTCATGTACCATAGTTTCATATTCCTGTCTTGTACCATAGTTCATATTGTGATTCTTTTTCATGCGTTTCAGTTTACATTGTTTAGTGCTTCTTGTCGAGGTTGTACTTTGCTCTTTTTTTCTGACAGGATATGTTGAAGGTCTACTTGATGATGTTGTACCACCTTGGGCCATAGCCCGAAGATGGTGGAGTTTCTATTTCAGGATGGACTAAGATTGCAGAGATATAGTTAGACTTTTTCTTAGATTTATTTTAGAGATTTGTCATGTACTTTGTATTGAGGATTTAGGATTGTATAATTTTATTCTGGTTACCAGATTTGTCTCCGGATGACATTGTATGATTTGGTAGATTCTGGAGATTTGTTTTGGAAACGTGTATAGTAGCTGTGTTGTTTTACGTATCTTGTATCTGGAAGTTTTCCTTAGTATTGTACAGCTTACTTCGTCGTATCCATCGACGAAGGCTGGATGTGTCCAACTCGTGTCTGATTATTCGGGAGCGGGTCGTGTCATCTAGGATCCCAATGTGAGTGGCATTTTAAATAGAGATAACCTCCCACCGAAGATAAGGTCGTTTAAGTCGAACTAGGAGATGAGGCTTCCCCAAAACCCATCTTCATTACCAAGAGCTTGACTTGAGAAGACAGAGAATCTCTGAAACAGCTTATCCGGGAGTACATCGATGTCTTTGCTTGGAGCAATAAAGATATGTCGAGTTTAGACGCACAAGTCACGATGTACCGCCTCAACAACTTGTCCAACGCTCAACCTGTTAAACAGCAACAATGTCGCTTCCGTCCCAACGTCATGGATGCTATCGAGAAAGAAGTCGACAAACTCATAGAAAGTGGTTTCATTTGTGAAAAGCAGCAGCCGGATTGGGTAGCCAACATCGTCCCCATCACTAAGAAGAACGAAAAGATTCGAGTCTGCATAGACTTCAGGGATCTCAACTCGGCATGTCCAAAGGACAAGTTTTCCCTCTCGATCATCGATGTGATGATCGACAACACTTGTGGATTCGAGCGTATGTCTTTCATGGACGAGTTCTCGGGCTACAACCAAATCAAAATATTCCCTGAAGACGAAAAACACACTTCATTATGGACTCCAAAGGGAATCTACTATTATATAGTGATGCCTTTCGGCTTGAATAATATGGAAGCAACATACCAGCGGGTATGAGTACCATATTTCGCAAACATCTTCAGAAAATAGTGGAATGTTATGTGGATGACATTTTCGTCAAGAGCGAGAAGAAATCCAGCCATCTAGACGACTTGAGGATGGTATTTGACTTGATGCGGACACATCGACTGAAGATGAACCCAACCAAGTCTTTCCTGGGGGTTTCCAGGGGCAAGTTCTTGAGCTTCATCGTCACGGCCAAAGGTATTCATATTGACCATCCTAGACATGGCTCCCCTGAAGAATCTCCGTGAGCTCCGAGAACTACAAGGACGCTTAGCCTATATCAGATATTCATAGCAAATCTCTCTGGACGGTGCCAACCCTTCACCAAACTAATGAAGAAAGGGGGTTTTTATGTCTGGATCGAAGAATGCCAGCGCTCGTTTGACGACATCAAGAAGTACCTTACTAGTCCTCCTATATTGGCAATACCAGTCGTGGGGAGGCCCTTTCTGCTATACGTCCAAGCTATGGATCATTCTCTTGGTGCTTTACTAGCCCAGAGAAGCAACGACGGCCACGATACAGGTAATCTACTATATGAGTAGGACCATGATTGGTGTCGAGCATCGCTATAATCCTGTTGATAAGGAATGTCTCGCTCTAGTCTTTGCCATTCAAAAGATACATTATGTGGCTAGACAGATAATTTATGTCATCTCCCGAGTTAATCCCCTCAGAGTTCTCATGACCAAGCCAAGGGCATTAAACTCGCGGTTAGCCACATGGAAAATCCTTTTGATGCCTTATGACATGGTGTTCGTCCCATAAAAGGTAGTCAAAGGTCAAACATTGGCTGACTTCTTGGCGGCACATCCTGTACCGGAGACGTCAGAGCTCTACGATGGCATCGCTGACGAAGTCCTAGAGTCGAACGCAATCATAGACAATCCTGTTTGGCGAATGTTCTTCGATGGCGCTTCAAGAACAGGACCCAAAGGCAAGATCATCGCAGGGGTCAGAGTCGTTCTCGTCACTTTTGATGGCCTAGTCATCCACCGTGCATATTCTCTCATGGAGTCATGCACCAATAATATTGCTGAGTACAATGCTCTCATCATTAGGCTCCAGCTCGCTAAATAATTGGAGGTCAACTATATCGAGGCCTACGGTGACTCGAAGCTGATTATCAACCAGGTTCGAGGACAATATGAAGTACGGCATGAAGATCTGATCCCTTACCATCAAGTGACAATCGATATCATTTCTACCTTCACAGGATTCTTTATAGAACATGTATCTCGATTACAAAACTTAGAGGCCGACGCCCTCGTCGGTCTCGTCGCTTCTCTGGCAACTCCTTTCGGAACCAGTACTTTGTCACAGTAATGGGTCGGGAGCTAGTCTGCCCAAAGAATAATCTACATACGTGTCTGAGCTACTCTGTATAGGTAGACACTAATGTTGACGTTCGGGACTGGCGATTCCCGTTCGTAGACTACACAGTCTATGGAATCCTACCCAAAGACACGAAGGAAGCCACTTCTATCAAGAGACGTTCGCTCCGGTTCTTTTATGACACAGATACTAAACTGTTGTATCGTCGTTCATACGATAGACTTCTCTTGCACTATCTATCTGAGACAGAAGCACTCCTAGAGGCAGATGATGGCTCATGCGGAGCTCATTAGCCTGGTCCTAAGTTATAGGATCGACTAAATCATATGGATTATTACTGGTCGACCATGATGGCAGATGCCGTAGAATATGCTAAGAAGTGTCGGGTATGTCAGTTGCATGTTGACTTTATCCATTAACCTTCTGAGTTTCTATACCCCACTGTGGCCTTTTAGCCATTCGAAGCATGGGAAATGGATATCATCGGGCCGATCAGCCCTCCGTCCTTCAAAAATACTGGTTCATCCTCGCCGCCAACGACTACTTTTCCAAGTGGGCAGAAACAGTACCACTAGCTGATGTGAAAACCTCGAACATGATCAGCTTTGTTAAACATCATATTATCTACCGTTTCAGAGTCCCTCGAAGGATTATCCACGATAATGGCCCTCAGTTTGTGAGCCATACATTCCATTGGTTCTGTGATAAGAATCGAATACAGAATATGGCATCAACAGCTTAAAATCCTGCAGCAAATGGACTAGCCGAAACACTCAACAAGATAGTTGTTAAGCTGCTCAAGAAAGTTGTATCTTCTAATAAGCGTGACTGGAATAAGAAGCTAGACGAGTGTCTATGGGCTTACCGTACGACCGTTCGGACAGCTACTGAAAATATATCATTTTTACTTGTCTACGGAAGTAAGGCGATACTTCCTCTGGAAATCTAGATTTTGTCCCTATGGGTGGCCATAACCAACCAGTTGATAATCGAGGACAATTAATATCGTCAGCTGCAGGAGCTGGAAGTGTTGGACGAGAAGCGCCTGCTGGCTCAATAACGTATCGAACTCTATTAAGCTAGGATTTCTGAGGCCTTCAACAAAAAGGTCCGGGAAAGAACATTCCATGTGGGTGACCTCGTCTTATCAGTCCGAAGACTGATGGTGATGACCCACAAGACTGTTGGGAAGTTCGAGCCCAAGTAGGAAGGACCGTTTGTCATAAAGACGATTCACTACAATAGTGCTTACCAACTGGCCAGAACTAACGGCGATTTGCTAATGATGCCAATCAATGGAAAATTCTAGAAGAAATACTATGTCTAAAGTCTAAATCGTCATATATTTTTGCATCCCTTGTGGATGTCTATGAATTATATTAACGAGTTCATTATTTTCCTATTTTTCCAGTAGAAAACATTTCATGTCCATATTACCTATGAGTTGTTTTTTATAGCCCAACAAAGTTCATGCCTACCATGTCTATATTTCCTCTGAGTAGACATCTCTTCCATGACAAACCCCATGTTGTCATAATTATCTATAGAACATTTTATGTCCATATTACCTTTGAGTCGTCCTATACACCCGTAGAATCTATCCTTGCCATGTCCATATAACCTCTGAGTAAGAAAACTTCTACCATAAAAAATTTGTGCTTACCATGTCCATATTACCTCTGAGTAAACACCCTATCCCTAGAGGAGTTACCTCCATCCCATCATGTTATATAACCTCTGAGGGAATTCTCATTATTATACAGAATGTTCACAGCAAATGGGCAAGTAAAGAAGTAAAACTAAAAGTGTTCATTCATGAAAAAGAAAAGTTTATCTTTCTTCACTACAAAAGCCAAAAAGTGAAGAACAACAAGACGAAAGGCATTAGCATTGTGATGACCGATGCATGAGTTGTTCCAGTCGACTCCTCAAAGGAGCAACCCGGGGCCCGACCAACTCTTTGGCTCGACGCTCTGCTGCTTGTCATCGGACGACCTCATCCTCGAGCTTTGACAAGTTCTGTCGTGCAAGGTCTAGCTCTGCCTGAATAAGGCCAATGCTTTCCCTGTCCCGAGTTAGGATCTCAGATCGTTGGCAAAGGACCTCATGCTGGTCTCTTGACTTCTCGAGCTCACTCTCAGCGAAGGCCAACGCCTCTTTCAGTTGCCGAATCTGGTCTTGAAGGGTCTCGTATTGTTCCTCCAAGGTTGTTCGACGACAGACTTGAACTTCTTCGGCATCGTTTGCCTCTTAAATCTCTATTTCGATCTCGACGAGCCTGTTAGTCAGAGCCTGATGCCTCTGTTCGTGCTTGGAAAGTTCAACAACCATCTTCTCTAATTCTACATCCGCAAGAGGCGAAATGTTGCACTCAATATTTTGAAGCTCTGAGACGGTGGCTTCTAATTCCGTCAGGAGAGCCTCTATTGCATATGTTTTCGCTTAATACTCCTGATATTCATGCAACGCCGCTAAATGGGCTCTTACTGCGGACCGAGCCCGCCTAAGCATTTGGTTATGCTGCAGGACACTCTTTATACCATGCTTCAAGGCATGGCGAATGGTGCCCAGGATGAGATTGGCATAGTAGGCATTGTCGGCCATAACCATTGGGGTCATCGAGGATGCCGCGATTGAACGCCCCGGAGAAGCGACGGCAGCCAATACATGACTTGGTATCGCGGCCGAAGCAGGTGGTTCCATGAGTAGAACTAAAATCGATGGTGGAGCAGAAACGATACGTATGGACGCTGTCTGATGTATGGTCAGCTCTTTAACAGACTAACTCATCGGTTCTTCAATAATTTCCACAACTGACCTCTGGAAAGCCTATGGGCTGGCACTTGAACAATCTTCGTGACCAATTTTTCGACGGTCGCTGCGACCAACTCCTTAGTAGTCTCCTTAACCGGTTCTTCAGCAGTTGGTTCGTCAGCAGTCTCCTCGACCAAATCTCTAGCAGCTAGCTCGGTAGTAGTCCCTTCGAGTAGCTCTGTAGTGACTATATTGAGGGGCTATTCAGCAACTAGTTCCTCGACGGTCTTTTCGACGGACGCTTCCACAGTCTCATTGACCGAGCTGTCAATGGTGTCTTCAACAGGCTCATCAGTAGCCTCATCGGTCACCATCTTAGTGGCTACCTCGACTTGAGCCTCAGTAACTGGCTCGTCAGCGACCTCCTTGACCCACTCTTCCACGGTCTCCTCGGTCGTCCCTACAAGGATCATATCAGCCAACTCTTCAATAGCCTCATGTGCCATTTTTTGAATGACCTCATCGACTAACTGCTCGATAGTCATCTTGATCGGCTCTTCAATAGCTCGACCGGCTAGCCCCTTGATAGCTTCTGCCGTTAACCTTTCTACGGTCTCTTCGACCAGCCTTCGGGACAAATCCCTGATGCCTGTCAAAGGAAATTCCTCAGCTGCGTGATCCTCCTCACCTTCCGGTATATATGGGTCTTCTTCAGCCCCTTCTTCAGTATAGGAAGGAGGTACAGTTGAGGGGTCCCGAGCAAAGCCTTCAGTATCCTCAGCTGGTCGGTCCATTGTGGATACGGATCTTGGAATCATGTCTTTCGCCACCGTAAGACCGATCACAGGTATCTCCACAGGCTCGTCCACAATTGGCTCCATGAAAGCTTCTTGCTGAGGTAAAGTCGCTGGATCCGAGAAGCCCTGAGTCTCATACTCGAAAGGAGTGGAAGAAGAAGCATCTCCCAAGTCAGCAGCCTTAGTAGCTGAGGTTGTCGGGTTCTCATCCGGAACACTAACCTCTTTGGTCCTAGCAATCATGGGCATCACAAGATTTGAATGATCCACGACGGAGGCAATCCTCTCTTCTTGAAGAAGGATCTTCGGCGGATGAAGGGATGGTAACTTTAACCACCGGACACAGCGCTCCTTCTGGTCACCTTTGGGGCAGGTTCCTCAAGAAGTTCCCTGAGTATCTCTGACTAGCTAGACTCCTTCTTCTTTGCCTATACAAGAAAAATAGCAATAAGTGAAAATTATGGGATAAGATCCCGAAGGAAAAAGACTTAAGAGTACCTGTGTAGGAGGTTCAACAGGCAGAGCGCTCCGTTTTAGCAAAGACCGTCGAGAGGATCCGTACCGCAAAGGTATAGCCTTTCTAGTTCTCTTGACAGGAGAAGAACTCGCCCCCGAAGGAGGTCGACGTTTCAACATGTTACTCAGGGGCGCTTCCTTCTTTCTTCCCTCCCAGGATGAACTAGAACCGTCCGAGGATCTACTATCCGATGATACGAGCCCTCGGAGGCACTCGAGGGCTAACCGAGGTGCCTTAAACTTTGTCCCCTCAATCAAGCTCCGTTCTCGATCGTAGTCCGATGAGAAGTTGTTGGTAATACAGTAAAACTTTACGGCATAATATAAGATACGAGTTTCTACGTGCATCGCGGGGATCATAAATATTATTGCAGTGCATCCGGCTTTATAATAGCACCATGCCCGGGCGCCATCCAGTAGACTCCCTTCGTAACCGAGGTAGGAGCTTGGGTTATTCACAATCGTCTAGCTATAGCCGAACTGTTGCGCAAACCGACTCGGGAAATAGGGCTCCAGATATACCAGGTTCTGATTTCGGTATACCAAGTATGAAGGACAGACGAACTTCAGCCAATAGAAAGTACCGAGAGTTCGATCACTATCCACTTTGCCTTGGTCGATTAGCACGTCGTCTGCAAAGTAACCTTTGTAAGAAGGTGAAAACTTATTGAAATCATAGCCGTCTAACTGGCACAACATCCACCTATAGATGGGGATACCCTGATGGAGCCATTTTGCCATGTGATAGTTATGCAGGGTCGCATCCCCTTCCTCATAACCATCAATAGTGCTGGGGACTATCAAACCGGGGCGGTGTAGTACCAACCAACAAAGTAAATAATGATAAGGGAGCTCAACCCGAGGGAATTCATCGTCTCCCCTATGACACTCTGTTATCCTCTTCGAGAGTTCCCGTAAGCCTCGCAGGGTATTGCATACCATTGCCAGGAGAAAAGCTAGCGAAATGCTTAAAGGCCAGTTCCATAGCTAGCAGAATGAGTTCCCAGGTGACCCGCCCCATGGTTTCCCGAGCCTCCAGGAACTACGGCTTTCCACAGCCATATCATTAGAATAGCATCCAGCTCTGCTTTCGGGCTCAGAGCAGTCATGTTCTGACAGAAATAGCTATGAACGGTAGAGGTGGGTTTTCCTTCTATATCTACTGAAGCGGAGACCCCCTCTACGGCCATCAAATCTTCTACTTCGTCAGTAGTATATTCCCTGCGCATGGAAAAGTAGACCATTTTCGGCTCCGACGGGTGCTTTTCGAAGATATAATCCTTCTAAGCTTTGATATGGGATGGAGCCTTCGCTCTATCCTGGCAAACGCACACTTGATGATGGTAAAGCAATTCTTTGTACACGGCCATTATTTCAGGATATTTGTTCTCCAGTACTAAAAACTCCTCTTTGTAAGGAGTATAGTCCTCATAAGTATGGCTCATCGTACTACGGCAAGATGACGTGCATCTCATGGAGGGCCAACCCTATCTCTCCGCGTGGAGTAAAGAAAGTTCCGGTATGGTGGTTATACATCTCCAGCAAGGCCATGAACAGGGGCTGATTAATCTCTATACCATGTTCGGTAACCCTGATGGCACGACGCAAGCCCTACCTTACAGATCTTCCTTGAACCTATCCAACACCCACTGGGTTAGTCCGTACCATTCAGCCCTAGGATGGATCCAGCCTTCGACCCAAAAAGCCTTTTTCGGATACGCACATCCTGTCACTAGAAGCCGATTGGAAAAAAGAGAATCCCGGAACAGACATACCTTCGTGGTAAAATCACTAAGCAGATGACTAGGAAGCAATACGCACAATGTATACGATGGACTATCACGTGCACTCTTAAAAGTATCCTTTCTCTTAGAGTGCCTATCCACCTGGATATGGCCTATCATTAAACCCAATTGCTCCTGGATCAGCTCCCATTTCATGAGACGCTACTCGACAAAGCAAAATAAATTGGGAGCGGAAGGTGTCGATTGACTGACGAAACATACAAGGAGAGACCATCATTCTCGAAGTACCAATTCTCATTTATCTCCAAGAGCTTGGTCTCTTCCAGAATCAGCTGGGAACCGAGGTTTTGGCATCTCGGCGGCATCAGAGGGGAGAGATAACTTGACTCGATCCATCATACGATAGAAATATACATACTGTTGATCCCGTATCATGGTCAGTCGCTCCGTCGATTGACCTTGGCGATCAACTTTTTGGCAGGATTAATGAGTGCCTCATCGACATTATTGCCTAAGACGCAGACCGCTGAATCAAAAAGGATATCCCCGAAGAGAGGCGTGGACACAAAAATAACACATGAATAAAATGTGCTAGGAAAACACAAGTATCTTCTATAAAAAGTGCTAAGGAGCTGCATAGTGGCACTGTACCTCAGCAGAAAAGCATCTGTGCAGTCACTATGCAAGCATCCGCACAGGAACTATAAAAGTTGCATTGAGCATCCATGTAGGCAATTCGTAAATTGTACTGCGCGTAGACGCTGCTAGTGACTTTGCACATTTTGCAGAAACCTCAGCACATCTTACAGTCGTTACTTCATAAAAGTAACGACTATGCACATCGGTTGATAGAGCTTTAGCACATCTTCGGGACACCACTCAGAAGAATGGCATCCCATACGCATCAGTGGAAAAGAGCTTTAGCACATCTTCGAGACGCTACTCTGAAAAGTGAACGGTCATGTGCATCAGCAAAATAGAGTGTCGGACACCTACTCGCAACCGACGGTCACAAGTCTCCGTGAACTCAGGCACCCACGACGGAGCATTACCGATACAGACGGCTTTCGAGGCTGGCAGCTTCCCTCTAGCCTGGCCTGTGCTTGTTGCGGCCTCTCTAGTCTATCTCGTGCTCACTGCAGCCCCGTCGACCTGTCTTGGGCTCACCGTGGCCCCTTTGGCCTTTCTCGCAATCGTTGCAGCCCCTCTGGGAGCTTTTGGAGTTCTCGATTGCTTGGGAGCCATGGCAGGAAGACTAGGGTTTTGAGGAAGAAGAAGACTGGAAAGAAAAGCTTCTTCAGAAAGAGAACACAGGTAGCAGAAAAGGTTCTCTCTCTCCAAGGAAAATACTATTTATAGAGCAAGGCCACGTCAGCGGATGAAGACAAATCTCTTCGTATTCGAAAAAACTCTTCGAACGTCGTAGGAGATCATGATAGCTTTTAAGTCCTAAAAACGAGGAGTCATCATTACTTTTTGTTGAAATGACAGCTCAAAAGTATTTAATACTGACGGCTAAAATGATGCCAGCCTGTCAGCGACCCGCTATTCATTCTCGAGGATACGTGTCATTTCATGCTTATGTTCAAAGTGTCCCAAAGTTGTTCAAGTTTGTAAACTTTGAAGTGGGTCTTGTAGAAGCATGAAAAAAGCACAAGTAGTACAGAAGTGCAGAAGACAATAGTTGCTTCACATACCCCACAGAAGCGCAGAAGAAACAGTTGCTTCACATACTCCACAAAAGAGCAGAAGACAACAGTTGTTTAAAGCGCAATAGTCATTTCACATACTCCACAGAAGTATAGGAGACATACAAAGACAAGTGCATAAAGAAAAGTTCTTTATTAAAATCATGTTTACAAAAGATCTGTTACAAACTCTTCAGGATTACATATAAAGACTAAACCCTAAAGCACGGCCTACAAAGTATGCAAAATGCGCAGACCCCAAAATGTGCAGCAATGTTAGAGCGAATCACTTCCTTGTTATAGCGAATCACTTCCTCATCAGAGCAAGCCACTTCCTAGTCAGACACGGAGGAACTCCAATATGGCTAATGAAGCAACTATTGGCCCGAATAAGAACGTAGCTCCTGCTCGCAACACTGCTTGCGGCTCTTCCAGTATAATAGCATGAACAACTGCTATTGAGCATGGCAGAGCACAGCCTGTGGCACTTCGGGTTGGTAATAAATCCAAACTCGGTAGCTTGGACCTCGAAGACCTCCAAGATGTTGTTCAGGTTCGAACTCCTTATGCCAAACGCTCAAGTGCATCTCGAAACTTAGTAGTGGTTCTTCTACAAAGCCACAGCCGTAGAAACAGGAAAAATACAAACTATGTATCCCACATGAAGAAGACAAAAGAAGCTATGCGTCCACACAACCAAAAGGGGGCTATGCACCCACAGAACCAAAGGGAGTCTATGCACCCATATGGTCGAAGAGGGGCTATGCGCCCACATAATCGATGACGAGCTATAAACCCACATGATCGAAGAGGGACTTTGTGCCCATATTGTTTGTATGCAGATCAAACAAGCACCCCATACTATGCACCCAAGGCAACAGATCCCCACGACTCAGTCAAACTCTACGATCAATCGTGCACCGAAGCATGCGGCCACGTCAGTCTCCATGAGCAATCGTGTACCGAAGCATGCAGCCACGTCAACTCTACGTCAACTCCACAATCTACCCACGATCATCCAGTATCCATACGCCTACATCCTTTGTGCCCAAAGGGGTGTTATGCGCCCATAGTAAAATTAGTATATTTTCTATCTGTGGGCGCATAACAGTTATTTCAGTGCCAGCCGACTATAAATAGAGGGCGTCCCCCTCTACAAAGACATACATAACGGAGAGCATTTCAAGAGCCAAATTGATGCCCTTCTTGCTAGTGAGCCGAGAGTTAGCCATTTTCATAGATTTTCTCCTACTTTTGTAATCGGAGTGTCAACGGAGTAAAGGAGCAACTGTCGCTCGATCTCCATCGTCCTATTCCCTGAAATTCTTTTTGTACTCAGGGATCCTCAATGCAAGATCTCTCAAGTGTACTCGATTTGTGGTGCCTTACGCCAATAAAAAAAGACAGTATTTTTTTTCTTCTTTTTGTATGTCCACAAAAAAGGCGACTCTGTTGGGGACTACCTTTTCCTCTAACGAGAAGATGGTGACGCAATTCGACACCGATAAAGTCGGGAGCACTCAGAAGGTGTTGATCGTGAAGTTCGATCAGCAGGCATTCGAAGAGATGCTCTCAAGGGACGGCTCTACTTCCTCAAAATCAGTGAAGCCAAACAAGTCTTGCAAGACTTGGCTTCAGAAGGCTCATGGTGCATAACTTTCTAGTGTCATAGAAGATATGTGATCGAAGAACTCTGTCACGTGGGCGCATAGGCCTTCCACGTGGGCGCATGGAGCTCCCCTGTCGGCGCATAGCTCTACCACAGAGGCTCCTGACACGAAGAAGGCGCATACCGTTTTGGGCTCTACTAGCCCAGCGACTTTCCACTTGTGCAACCAACAACAGAGTGTTCAACACTCGAAACTTGGTAAAGGAAAACACTACGAAGTAATGGACTTAACAACATAGTGTTCAACACTCGGATGAGTCTAGTTACGGTTCACCAGTTCATATTTTCTTTGGGATAATTATAGAAAATTACCTAGTGTGGTTTACTTCTCCATCTAAAAGAACTCATTACGAAGTAATGGACTTAGTATTAAGTCATGTATACGCTTAGATACAAATAATGGTATCCTCCCCATCGGAGTCACTGCTACTATTTGTAGGACCAAAGCAAAACCAATAAATTAATTTTATTTGTCATAAAGTTTTGTTGACATGACATTAAAAATAATAGGATAAACCTCCTTAAACAAATATTGAATTTGTATACGTCCACATTATCATGGCATACTAAATTCATGGTGTTTAAGGTGTTGGTAAATTTTTTATTATTATTTTGAGGGAATCAATATTTATTTAATTCAAAAAGTTTTGTCCTATATAATAGTTATCTATGTGATTCTGAGGATTTGAAAATGGGTTCTTTTAGTCCACTTATGGTAGCACTTAAAGAAAATAAACTTATTGGCCCTAATTACATTGACTGAAAAATGTAACTTGGATATTGTCTTAACTGCTGAAGAGTAGAATTTGTACTCAATGAGGAATACTCACCAAGCCAGACGTTAATTTTGATGAAAAGACCAAAAAGGCTTATAAGAAGTGGATAAAGGCATATGAGATGGCATGGTGTTACATTCTGGCATATATGTCAAATATGCTACAACATTAGCAATCAGCCATGGCCACAACTTATGACATGATGTATAACCTCAAGAAATACTTCGAACATCAGAGTAGGGCTGTTAGAAAGCTTGTTATGAAGAGTTTGATGAATACAAACATCGCTAAAGAGACGCTAGTAAGGGATTATGTTCTCAAGATGATGGGTCATCAGAATGAGATGAAGATCCCTGGAGCTGAAATCGATAGAAAAATCCAGGTCGATATCATTCTTGGAACTCTGCCTAAAAGTTTTGATTTACTTTGCCTTAACTACAACATGAACAAAAGGTTGTATAGTTTGTCAGAACTTGCAAAAGAAGTAGAGGATGCTGAAACTCTCTTAAGGCAGAATAGTCATATTTATGTTACTAAAAATATTTCTACTTCTAAGCCAAAAGACAATAAGAAGAATAATAACATTCAGAAACAAGCAAATTCAGCAAAGAAGGGCATGGAACCTCGAGGCGTTGTTGAAAACCGAAAGGCAAGTGTTTCAAGTGCAAAGGGTCAGGACATTGGAAGAGTGATTGTCTACGTCTGAAATAAGAGAACAAGAAGGTATATCTCATTTACTAGTAGTTGAAACATATTTAGCGGTGTTATATGTCACGACATGCTCACGAATAATCAGATACGATTTGGACACGTCCATCCTACGTTGTAAACTCAACGTAGTAAGTTGTACTAAATATCTAAAGAGTTCACAAGATATGATAAAATCCAAATCACATCATCTAGTATATCCCCGAGTTTATCATAATATACAACCACATATCTAGCCATTATTACACCTTTTACAACTAAGACAGACAAATTTGGAGACAAAAATAACGGTGTCAGTCGACATCCACAAGTACCCCCACAATACACTATGAAAAGTAAAGTCTACTAGACAAAACGAAACTAGATCTAAATGTCAGCAGTAACTCCTAGGTTCTGAGTCATGATGTCGTCCTGCACAACTAAGGCCTAGGGCTCCTACCCATAGGAGGTAGAACATATAGCCTCAAGCTCACATGCAACATAACCAGTCAGGAGTGGAGCAAAGTATAACCTATAATAATGAAACAAATACAATATGTGAACAAGTAAGAAAACAATGAGCAAAATGAACATGAGCAGTAAATGCATAACCTGACAGAGTATGGAACATGTAATCAAAGATCATGACATGTAAATTTGAAATACATACTAAAATATGTGACTGTCTGGGTAAAGATCATGACGAAGAGCATGTAAATTGTACGACTTAATCACACGTGCATAAGTGTTTGATTAATCTATCATCATGAAACCTAAGTTGGGCCTTGGTCACATATCCGTAGTATTTCCCCTCCCCGGTATACAAGTAAAAGATCAGAAACCAGAATATAAGATCAAGCCATGTAAAAATATGTCCAATATGAAAAGACCACTGCATGAAGTAAATGAGTCAAAATCATAAAAGTACTTGCCTTGCTCTAGAAGATCGGTAATAGAAAGTAGTAATCTATATGTCCACCTAGAATAGGTACAAGTTGGTTAGGTTCTAATTAATGACAATTATCTAACATTACTAACTAGTTGACTATTAGCTAACCATAAACTAATTATTATATATTCTAGCTCTATATATATATTTTATATATATATATATATATATATATATATATATATATATATATATATATATATAAATATATATGATATATGTTTATATAATATATATATAGATAGGGAGATAAAGGCCTCCTCGTCGGCCTCCTCGTGGAGTGGAACGGGAGTGGTCGAGTGCAGTTGCCAAGCATGGCCGGCGAGCCTCGCCGGCCTCCTCGGTCCGGCCCCAGGCCTCCACTCAGGCCTCTTCGACTCCCGCCGAGCCCTCTTCCTTGGGCCGTCGGCCGCCTGGTTGCCCCAGTGGAGAGGTTTCCCCCTCGTCAGTCTCTTCTTCCCAACGTGGGGGGTCCGCCCCTCCACCCTCCTCGATGTCGCCCTCGGCGACATCCCAGGAGCCCCCGCGCACGGCGCAGCAAGGCCCATCCGTCGCCGGGCGTGCTCCTCGTGCCGTAGGCCACCGCGCCTCTGGTCGCGCTTTCTTCGGCAGCGCCTACTCCATCGTGGCCCCCCACGTCCGTCCCCGGAGCTGCAGCAGCGGTCCGCCCCCTGCGCCCCGTCCCTGTCTCGGGGTCTCCAGAGTTTTTTCCCCCTCTTCTTGCTTCGGTTCCCCCGCCGGCTCTCGTCCCGACGCTGGCGGCCACCGAACCCCCTCCCCCCGATCCCTTCCCGCGGAGACGTTCCCCCCATCGGCTCCGGCCACTCGCTCTCTGCGGTGGCCCAACTCCGCCTCCTCCTCCCTCAGCCCCCCGGCTGAGTCCCCACCCCCCGGCGGCCCGGGGGTGGCCTTTTCCTCTCCAGTGCCGGCCGCTCCCTCGGCATGCCCTGCCTCCCCCGTCCCGGCGTCGGAAGATAGATCGTCGTCGTCCCCGTCGCAGCCCCTCCGTCCGATGGCCGTTCGTCGACGCCCCCGCGTCGTCGCCCCCTCTCCAACTTCGCCCTCTGAATCTCCCTTCGTCGCATGCTGCAGGCCAACCCCTACCGTCGTTGGTAGGCCTCCCCCTTCGTCGTGGCTGACGCTTCGCGCTTCTCTGGGCCGGTGCTCCCCTCCCCCGCGTCCTTCCTCATGCCGGCCGCAGCGTTCCCCCGGCCTGCCGTGGTCCCTCCCTCTCGGCGTTGGCGTTCTTCCCCTTCTCCCTTCTCCCCAACCGGTGGTGTTCTCCCCTTCTTCCCAGCCGGTCGTGTCCCCCCATCGACTTGCCCAACGATCTGTCCCCCCCGGAGGAGGCTCGTCGTGGCCCTGCTCCACTTCTCGCCCCCACCTCGGGTTTCCTCCTCTGTCTCCCGGAGTAGACCTCCCCAACCCTCCCTCGGTGGCGGGCTCTTCCCTCCGCTGTCGGAGCTCCCCGGTGATCCTTCCCGTCGGCTTGGAGGTCGGACCTCCCCCTCCCCCCCCCGAGGTCTGGCTACCCCCTTCCACTGAAGGCCTCATCCGCCAGAGGCCCCTGAGGATCCACCCCGAGCTGCGTGCCACCCCACCGGGCTGCACAACCCTATCGTGCTGCGCTCCCCCTCGGGCCACGTGTTCCCATTCTCGAGCAGTGCGCCCACCGGCTAGGCCGCATGCCCCCTCGGGCCCAACGCCCCCGCCTAACTTTTTGGTCTTTTCAAATTCGAAATTTGGTTTTTGAATTTTGGTTTATCCTTTCAGCCATAAAAAAAAGACCTGTTATTGTCTGATGTAGTTTCTAGTCAGGACCTTTGTTAGGGCTACCCCCACATTTTGTAGGAATTTGGGCTATCTCCCGGTTCCAACCTCTCGATTCTCATTTCAATGAAGGCTTTAGCCATTATTTTAAAATATTTACATACATATAATATATATATATATATATATATATATATATATATATATATGTAAATCATAACCTAATTAACTTTCTAGCAAATTATTATTAGTTATATATATAAATAATTCATTTAGAAATATTTAACAAGATAATACTTATCAAAATAGGAATAATTATAAACATTTAATATCTAAAATTATTAATGAAGGTTAGCAACAATAACTACTAATAATACTGTTAATAACAACTCCAATAATATTGGTAAACAACTAATAGCAGTCCAAGAGAACAACTCAAACCCAAGCCCAAAACCTTATTTTCTAATATTCTTTCCCTTTTTTTCTTTCAGCATAGGCCTCTGGCCCAGTCTTATGGCTAGCTCATACTGCTGCCACTGTTATTATTTCTTACAATTTTTCTTTTCTGTTTTCCTAGTTGGCCCACGGTGATTGCCCAATACTCTGCCTAGCCCATTCAATTATTGCTACTGATTATTTCTTATTCTCCATATTTCTTCATAACCCCACAGCGCAGCCTGTTTCCTCTAAGTCCAACCTAGCCTAATTTTCCCTATCAAAAACCCAAAAACACTAAACTCTTTCTCTCTCTCTCTCTCTCTCTCCATCTTATTTCTATCCTCTCAGCCACAAAGACATGAAACCCTAACCTAACATCCTTCACTCTCTCTCTAGCTCACTTCTTTTTCATTTCAACATCGCTCGCCATTTCCACACCAAACCCTAATTTTCTTCCTCTACTTCCAGCCTCTTCTTCACTCACGATCGCCATAGGGAACAAGTAAACCCTAACCTTAATGTCTAGTCTTCGTCTTCATAGTAGCATTCAACCTCACTTCCCTTTTTTCACTAAACGACCAAGGAACCCTAGCTCTAGAATCCTCCCGGCAACTCCATAGGAAACCCTATTCTCTAGGGGAAAAAGAAGAAGAGGGGATTGAGTAGATCAAGGAGAAAGCTTACCTCGGGTGGTGGAAGAATGATCTCCGACGAGGCGAGGTCGAATCTGCAACGATAGCGATGACTAGGTGCTCCTGCGCTGTGGACAGCGGGTTCGAAACGAGCGCTTCGTCTTCTTCGATGGTCATCAGTGTCGTGGCTCGATTCACAAAGGGCATCTCGTTTCACGAAGAGGCAGCTCATTTCATGAAGAGACAGTGCAGCCTACGAGGAGTCACGCATAGGGATCGAGGGTAGACAGTGCAGTTGAGTCAAGTTAAGGATTTCGGTCGTCGGATCTGTAGACGGCTTCTCGACGGATGGTCGGGATCCGTCCGCAACCAAGAAGCAATGAGAAATAAAGAAGAAAAAGCGAAGACACCGAAAAGAAACTCACCGTAGCTCTCTGGTGGTGCATCGAAGTCCAGCGGCACGATGCGATATGGCACGACACACAGGGACGGAAACGTCGACCCCTCTAGCAGCGATGACGAGATCTGAGTAGTTCTAGCAAGATCTACTACCGGGGTGGTCGGCAAGGCAGAGATCCGACAAGGAAAACAGTGGTCAGCAACTCCCGAGCCATGGCGATAAACTCCAGTGAAGTCACGACGGCGTACGACGACGATCGGCGGTAGGCGACGGTGTAAAATGGAGAACAGTTATGTATGTCAGTGGTGTGGGAAATAATATATGTCAGAATGAATTAATATATTAAAAAACTAGAGAATACCTAATATTTATATTAAAATAATAGGGTATTCGCCAAGTCAGTCTTAGTCGAAGTCCTTGTAATTTGTAAAGATCTTGGGTTAATAGTGAAGAATACTAACTAACATGCTAACTAACTAACTAATCTGCTAAATATTACTTAATTAATAATTATAATTAATCCAGAATTATCTAAATTATACTAAGCCCTTCACTAGGAATAGTAGCTTAAAGCCCACAATTCAAAGCCCAAGGCTTGGTAGGCTTTAAATTAATTAGTTTAAAATAAATCTATCCAACTAATCATAGTAATTAACCATTAGCAAATCATAATTAAAATTTAATAAAACATAATTATTTTATTTAAAACTAAATTATATTAAGAAAAGCAAAATAGTACTTTTCAAATAGAATTTTAGAAAAATACGTTCAAAATTCACAAGAATGATTTTAGAGAGTTACAAATCTTCCGCCTTAAAGAAATTTCGTCCTTGAAATTTAGAGAATAACCAAGATTTATTGAAATTCAACATTCAAACAAAACTATTTACAATAATCAAATAAAAGACTATTATTGAAATTCATCATTCAAACAAAACTATTTATGCAAATACATCAATCAAACAAAAAGTGTAAGCCCTATCTAAAAATTTTTCTATTTATTTATTAAATTATTATTTATTTTTAATAACCCCTTAACACTTAGACACCAGTTATTTTATACACATTTATACATGTGTATAAATGGCTAATTTGAACAAGGGGGTTTATTGCAAACAACTAGGAAACAGGGACCTTACTGCTTATATGCAGATTTGAATTTAATTCAGTAGGAGATGTTCTACTCCTGGATGGAAGTAGAATTCATACTGCTGATTTCAAATCAGCAATGGATAGACCATAATCCTAGATTTGAATAATTCGAATTCCCTTCGAATTCATCCACCCAAGCTATATAAATACATAGATGATTCAGCCTTGTTGTCCTTTCAAACCCTAAAGACTCTGCATCACCTGTCGCAAGGAAGAACAAATTCGAGATCTCTTCAAACTGAAAAGGTGAGTTCATCCTTCCATTGAGTTTTCCAATACTGTTTCTTATTTTAACACCAGAGTAGAGGGGCTTGGTAGGCGTTTGATATAAGTCCCAACTAGGACCCTGTGCCTGAGAGTAGGAAACTTATCATTCACATAAGATTGACATGTGACTCCTCAGGGAATCGATTTATAAGAGGGAAACTTGATAGAAATCTCACAAGGACCTATATGTGTCAGATTAGAACACTGTCAGGATGTGTACTTATCCCTGTTACTTATTAAATCCTGATACAAGGAAGTTATTGAAAAACCATTAGATACAATGGACAGTGAGGGGTCGGGTCAGTTGACATCAAGTGATGTATACCTATGCTAAGATTGATTGCTGTACCTAAGCCTATTATGCTTAGCCAAGAACCATGGTGTACATACCAAAGTTTATCATCCCCAAGAAACTGGGAACTGTCCCTCAATACCAGTGATGGTAGCAAGGCTTCCTGAAATCCAGGTGCCCACAGTTGTAGGAACACATTGTGGAGCCAAGTCCAAATCACCATAAACCAATTAGTACACAAACCTAATAAAGACCTAGGGTGAGAGATATGTACCCTGCTGACACAACAAAGTTATGGCTTATTCAACTGTTCCCCTGACCTTAGGTAAATATGTGGGGTACTTTAGATAATAATCCTAATGTCAGGAAAACCTTGCCATGGTCAATTCCTTATAGGCAACAATCACATAGCAGGTGACCTCTGTTAGAAGTCATATAACCTATACCCTCCTAAGTGAATAACAAGATACCAGGTTAAGCATCCTGATATCAGGTGGGGTGTACCAAGAAAAGGGTACACTGGTACAGGACCTACCACCCTGAGTACTAATTTTCCTAACTCATTTGGTAGGGTGTGGATTCAGATAGATACAATGAAGCCTGGTAAATCAAAGGAGACAGAGAGTACCTGGGTATTTGCAGGTTGAACATTATTCAACTGAGATAGGGACATCTCTATGATCCCAGGGACTGTTCCTACCTAATGGGCTGTACTATTTGAGTTGTATCAATGTTTTAGTTAGTACTGGATATCTGACCTAAGGAAACCTTGCCTACCCCTTTGCACAATGTGTAGCAGACATAAGATTTCCACCCTGGATCTAAGTACCCCCTGGACGTGGCCTTGTATCTTCAAATCAAAGGGTAACCTGTTAATGCACATAGTATATTAGATGTCATATCAGTTGGAATAGGGTAGACTTAGTCTAGGAATAAATAACAGTTGCTTGTTTGACTCAACTGTAATGACAAGGAGGGGGGTTATGTGTGATGCAAGCAAACCCAGTCATGCCTTAAATCCTGATACAAGAATTTGTGCCTCCAGAAACCTTGACAACCTGTATCTATATCTTCAAAGTACTGGTGTTTCACAACCAGTTCCCACAGGAATAGCCTGGTACATTCAATATTAATATGGCTAGATATTCCACACTTGAACCTCTGTGACTAAATTGAAACTCATGTACCAAACCTAAGAACTATCAGACCCAGGGGATACCAGGACTACTCCTGAATACCAATTGAGACTCCAATATACTGATTAGTACACAGGAATAGAGTATACCCATTAACCCAGTGCCTTAGTTCTAACCAGCTAGTACAAAAACTAAGGAAATTGGTTGACAGGGCCAAATTTAATTATAGGGAAGATATTGCAATAGCTAGAGTGGTGTTTGCTGTTGAGTTCAGGGGCTACCCTAAGCTTCAAGACTATCTACTTGGTGACTCAAGATAACTGGGTAGGTAGACCCTTGATGATTGAATCCCAAACCATTGTGTAAGGAAATGGGGGTAAACACTGAACCAATGAAGCAATTGTAAGTAGAACACAAAATATTCATGTTGAATTATATCTTGACCTTGTGATTCATTAAATAGGTTCCTTGGACCACGATTTGGACTCTGACCAGTGCCAGCAGCTCGGGACGCCAGGCGAGTACAGTTTGTTGTCTGTTTCCAATATTGAATTTTACTATATCTCATTGATTGGTCATCAATTATGTGGATTTTACTTTATTATTATAAAATATTGAGTCGGGAATAAGAAATATGAAGATATGTGATCCGACCATAGATCTCGTTTACTTTCATACAGTAGATCTCGTAGACATTGTTACTTTTATGTAGTAGATCTCGTAGACCTCGTTTACTTTTATGCAGTAGATCTCGTAGACCTCGTTTACTTTTATGCAGTAGATCTCGTAGACCTCGTTTACTTTTATGCAGTAGATCTCGTAGACATTGTTTAAATTCTGCAAGTAGATCTCGTAGACAGTGTTTATCTTTCATGCAATTAGATCTCGTAGACCGTGCAGTGTAATGTCCCAGACCGATCACATATCAAGGTATTCCTAATAGTCGAAAAGGTATTGTTTACTTTATTTTACTGCCTATTTACTGTCTTTACTTTCGTCTCTACTATTATTTTCAAAACTTATGATTGGTGTCTAACCTTTGTTTATAGTCATTTTCATATATTTAGAACTGCATTCGATGAATTGTACTCGTTCCATCCTGACTGGGTAACCAAACAAATTTTAGGTGGTTGCGAGGAGGTCGAGTGCCCTGACCAGTATGGCCCATACTTGGGAGATTTAGCTGAGACAGATTTTGCTTATCAGGAGGAGTACGCAGCATCCGATCCTGCTGCGTTTACTTAGTTTCCCTTAGTTAGAGCTGAGACTTGTATTGGATTTTTGAGTTGATGTTGAGACTTGTAGTATAGATATCATTTCATTTACTTATCATACTTTCCTTTGAGATGGACATTTATTTCACCTTCTAGTTATTGAGCTGTGACTTTGAGTTATGGTTGATCTATGTGAGAATTATATTATTGGGTGGTTGTTCATCATATTGTTACAGCGTTCTACCGCCGACTCTGTGGCGTAGGCTGGGCGTGTACACGGTTTATGCCCAAATATTGGGTACGGGTCATGACAAGTTTTTATGGTGGCCCATGCAGGTCGACGTTTCGCAAGACCAGCAAAACCGTGGTAGTACTTAAGATAGTCGTACTACTGCGGGCCTGTGACTAGGACTAGGAATAGGGACTTAAGGACTGTCTTCGTGAGCTAAAATTTGTGTCATTGACTTCTATACTCGCCTTCAATTACTCTTATGCATCATGTTTGAATCATTCCATTCGTCTAATAGTTTTCTTTGTTTTCAGCCAATGGATTCACAGGACAGGAACAACGCTGTATGGAACACTCTACCGACTGTTGGCAGATTTTACACTTATGAGACTCCTCCGACTCAGGGAGGCCAGCTTACTCACCAGGGTGGACCGGCTCAGCCACAGTACTCGAGGTTCCGCAGGGATGATATTCTGCCTCCACCACAGTTCCCTCCGCAGACGCCAGCACTAGCACCCATTCCTCCACCGGCACCAGCAGTTTATCCACCACCTGCGATACACCCAGCACCAGCCGTGTATTCCACACCTATGATGCAGCAGGTTCCCTACACATACCCAGCTCCAGCGATGTACCCAGCCTCTACTATACATCTCGTGCCAGTGATGTACCCAGCACATGCACTGCCTCCACCACCAGCATTGGACAATGTCATACTTCTCGGGATCATCCAGCAGCAGGCCAACATGTTTCGCGACACCCTGAGAGAGGCACTTCAGATTCGGGATGCTCCCCGACAGCAATCGGGGATTCCCAAGCACTTTATGGACTTTAGGCCCATGCCATTCTATGGGATAGAGGGGATCGTCTACGCTGACGAATGGCTGGAGAACGTGGAGAGGTATCTGAAGATGGCCCGAATTCTGGAAGATCTGAAGATAGAGTCAGTCAGTGGACAGCTTTTTGATATTGTGCGGACATGGTACCAGGGCGAGTCCTATTTTTCTGCCCTAGGCGTCAATTGGGAGGAGTTCAAGCATCTGTTCAAGAAGAAGTTCCACCCATATGTAGCACGAGAGGCGCTAGTGAGCCAGTTCGAGCATCTGGAACAAGGCAACCACACCGTTGATGAGTATACAGCAGAGTTTTCTTGCCTCAGTCGCTTTGTGGAGAACTTGGTCAGCACCCCGGAAGACAAGGCACGACGGTTCAGGAAGGGACTGTCACACGAGATTCGCTTGGCCATCGCCACCAGCCGAGCCACTACCTATGAAGAGATTTTGGAGGTCGCACAAGCAGTGGAGGAAGAACTAAATTACAGACCGAAGAGGAGTCGAGAGACTTTTGGAGGAAACAACAACCAATCGGCCCCAGGGAAGCGTCCCCAGTTCCAACAGAAGACATTTTAGCACCCTCATCAGCAGCAGTTCCAGCCTGCTGGTAAGACTCCAGCATACCAGCAGAACCGGGCCCCAGCCCGAGCCCAGACTCAGCAGCCGCAGAGACAACAACAGCAGATTCTGCACTGCACTCACTACGGGAGGAACGGACACATTTGGGACGACTACGGGAAGAGACTTGGAGTATGCTTATATTGTGGATCTCCATCGCATCAGCTGAAGGACTGCTTACGGGTCCCTAATCGGACAGGACTTGAGACGGCACCAGCACAGAGAGGACCAGCAGCACCTCAGCCACGAGGTCCCCCACTTCCAACTCAGCAAAAGCAGTTCGCTCAGCACCAGCAGCGAGGCGCACCCCAGCAGGGCCGAGTTTTTACTATGGCTATTGAGGAGCCCGAGCCCACACCAGACGTGATAGCAGGTTCCATACGTCTTGATTCTATTTTCGCTATAGCTTTGTTCGATTCTGGTGCATCCCATAGTTTTATCTCTGTAGCTTTTGTATTCAAGCATAGTATAGCGTCTATATCCTTGGACGGTAGTTGCAAAATTATGACAGGCGGAGGCATTATCCTAGTCAAGAATATTTGCATGAGGCGACGCATCACTTTGGGTGGAAGAAAGTTGCGTGCCAACTTACTCGTAATGCCACTACCGAGTTTCGACATCGTTCTCGGTATGGATTGGTTGAGTAAGAATTTTGCCAGTATAGACTGCCACCGAGGATGTATTGTATTCAGTCCTCCGGAGGAACCGGTATTTGAGTTCGCGAGAGGGGCAGTCGAGCAGCAGCACGGAGCTATTTGCGGAGCTATGATCGAGGGAGAGGAGATCCCGCATCCCATCATCACGGAGTTCATAGACGTTTTTCCCGAAGACTTGCCAGGATTGCCGCCAGACAGGGACATCGAGTTTGCTATTGACCTAGTGCCCGGAGCAGTACCAACAGCGCAACCGGTGTATCGAATCAACAACAAGGAGGCTGAAGAATTGAAGAAGCAGATAGACGAATTGCTAGAAAAAGGGTTCATCGGGGAGAGTTTGTCGCCATGGGGCTCTCCTGTCCTTTTTATGCCGAAGAAGGATGGTACGGTACGAATGTGCATCGACTACCGCACCTTAAACAATCTTACTATCAAGAACAAATACCCGCTGCCGAGGATAGACGATCTTTTCGATCATTTGAGCGGCTCGCGAGTATTCTCTAAGATAGATTTGAGGTCGGGCTACCATCAGTTGAAAGTGAAGAAGGAAGACATACCGAAGACTGCTTTCCGGACCAAGTACGGATAATACGAGTTCATGGTAATGCCATTCGGGTTGACTAATGCCCCGGCAGTCTTCATGAACTTGATGAACAAGGTATTCCATCCGTACCTTGACAAGTTTGTGGTGGTGTTTATCGATGACATACTCATCTATTCGAAAACACCAGAGAAGCACGAAGAACATCTGAGGATCGTGCTAGAGACCCTCCGGAAGGAGAAGCTCTATGGGAAGCTCTCGAAATGTGAGTTCTTCTTGGACAAGGTAGAGTTTCTTGGTCATGTGGTGACAGGCGACGGTATATCCGTCGATCCGAAGAAGGTGACAGCAGTGGAGGCATGGTATACTCCGACTACAGTAGCAGAGATTCGAAGTTTTCTGGGGCTAGCAGGGTACTATCGGAAGTTCGTACAGGACTTCGCCCAGATTGCAGAGCCGCTTACTAGGCTCACGAGAAAGGATGTGGAGTACATATGGACAGAGGATTGCCAGGCTGTATTCGACGAATTGAAGAAGAGACTGACGACAGCCCCTATCTTAGCTTTGCCTTCGGGATCGGGAGGTTTCACCATTTATAGTGATGCCTCGGGGAAAGGACTGGGCTGTGTCCTAGAGCAGAACAAGAGAGTGATAGCCTATGCGTCTCGACAGTTGAGACCGTATGAGAAAAACTATCCCACCCACGATCTTGAGTTGGCAGCCGTGATCTTCGCCTTGAAGCTGTGGAGACATTATTTGTACGGAGAGGGAGTGGAAATCTTCACTGACCATAAAAGCTTGAAGTACGTCTTCACGCAAAAGGAGTTGAACATGAGGCAGCGCAGATGGTTTGAGCTGATGAGTGACTATGACATATCACTGCAGTATCATCCGGGAAAAGCCAATGTTATTGCGGATGCTTTGAGCAGGTATCCCGTAGCTATGTGCTTGACTCGATACCGTCACTTGTTAGCGAATTTAGAGAGTTTGGGCATCGAGGTCATCATACCAGGAGCCGAGATGCAGATGATAGGCATGCAGATTCAGTCAGGACTGATGGACAGGATTCGGGAGGCAAAGCACCAGGATGAACAACTGAAGGAAATCATAGCACAAGCACGAGCTGGATCGCGGGATGATTTCACTATTGCAGAGGATGGTTCGTTGAGGCACGGGACAAGACTTTGTGTACCGAGTGGAGAACTTAGAGAAGAAGTTATGCAAGAGGCACATCGCTCCCAGTATTCCTTACATCCGGAAGCCAATAAGATGTACAAAGATCTGCGCAACCACGTATGGTGGTATGGTATAAAACGTGAAGTAGCTCGCTTCGTTTCTAGGTGCCTCGTATGTCAGCAGGTCAAAGCCGAGAGGCAGAGACCAGGAGGATTGTTGCAGCCACTGCCGATACCCGAGTGGAAGTGGGAACACATCACTATGGATTTTGTTTCCGGTCTTCCGCGATCCTCAGGCAGAAAGGATGCGATTTGGGTCATCGTTGACAGGTTGACCAAATCAGCCCACTTTATTCCATTTAAAGTGGGGTTGTCTACGGAGAAGCTGGCGGAGCTCTATGTGAAGCAGATAGTCTGGTTGTACGAGGTTTCGATAAGTATCGTGTCGGACCGTGACAGCAGGTTCACATCTCATTTTTAGAGGAGCCTATAGGCCAGCTTGGGCACAGCGCTCAAGTTCAGCACTGCTTATCATCCACAGACGGATGGACAGTCGGAGCGGACCATTCAGACGCTCGAGGATATGCTGCGGACATGCATGCTAGATTTTGGCGGCTCATGGGAGGACCACCTTCATCTCGTGGAGTTCTCCTATAACAACAGCTACCAAGCTAGTATCGAGATGTCCCCTTTTGAGGCGTTGTATGGTCGGAGATGTCGTACCCCGCTGTCTTGGAACGATGTGGGAGAGCGTGCACTATTGGAACCGGAGATGGTAGTAGATGCTGCGGAGAAGGTTAGGTTGATTAGAGAGCGGCTTCGCGTGGCGCAGGACAGGCAGAAGCACTGGGCCGACAGTCACCGCAGGCCGTTAGAGTTTGAGGTATTAAACTCTTAAGATTATTTGTGTGATTAGTTAAGAGCTTCATGTTAACATTTCGTGTATCTAGGTCGATGACTTGGTGTTCTTGAAAATTTCTCCAACATGTGGCACTATCCGTTTCGATAAAGGCGGTAAACTCAGCCCACGTTTCATTGGGCCGTTTGAGATTCTCGAGAAAATCGGTGCAGTAGCATACCGATTAGCCTTGCCGCCTGCACTAGAAGGAGTGCACAATGTGTTCCATGTATCCCAGCTACGACGATACGTGGCAGACCCCAGCCATGTCTTGGACCATTGAGAGATCGAGGTGGGGCCGAGTCTCAGTTATCAGGAGCAACCCGTAGAGATCTTGGACCGCAGAGAGAAGGTGCTAAGGAATCAAGTGATTCCCTTGGTTCGTATCGCGTGGAAACACCACTCCCCGGGTGAATCCACGTGGGAGAGAGAAGACGAGATGCACTAGCGCTATCCGAACCTCTTTGAGGACTGAGGTATTCCTTTCACACCGCATACAGTTGAATTTCGAGGACAAAATTAATCTAAGGGGGGTAGACTTGTAAGCCCCATCTAAAATTTTTTCTATTTATTTATTAAATTATTATTTATTTTTAATAACCCCTTAACACTTAGACACCTGTTATTTTATACACATTTATACATGTGTATAAATGGCTAATTTGAACAAGGGGGTCTATTGCAAACAACTAGGAAACATGGACCTTACTGCTTATATGCAGATTTGAATTTAATTCAGTAGGTGATGTTCTACTCAGGATGGAAGTCGAATTCATATTGCTGATTTCAAATCAGCAATGGATAGACCATAATCCTAGATTTGAATAATTCGAATTCCTTTCGAATTCGTCCACCCAAGCTATATAAATACATAGATGATTCAGCCTTGTTGTCCTTTCAAATCCTAAAGACTCTGCATCACCTGCCACAAGGAAGAACAAATTCGAGATCTCTTCAAACTGAAAAGGTGAGTTCATCCTTCCATTGAGTTTTCCAATACTGTTCCTTATTTTAACACCAGAGTAGAGGGGCTTGGTAGGCGTTTGATATAAGTCCCAACTAGGACCCTGTGCCTGAGAGCAGGAAACTTATCATTCACATAAGATTGACATGTGACTCCTCAGGGAATCGATTTATAAGAGGGGCACTTGATAGAAACCTCACAAGGACCTATATGTGTCAGATTATAACACTGTCAGGATGTGTACTCATCCCTGTTACTTATTAAATCCTGATACAAGGAAGTTCTTGAAAAACCATTAGATACAATGGACAGTGAGGGGTCGGGTCAGTTGACATCAAGTGATGTATACCTATGCTAAGACTGATTGTTGTACCTAAGCCTATTATGCTTAGCCAAGAACCATGGTGTACATACCAAAGGTTATCATTCCCAGGAAACTGGGAACTGTCCCTCAATACCAGTGATGGTAGCAAGGCTTCCTGAAATCCAGGTGCCTACAGTTGTAGGAACACATTGTGGAGCCAAGTCCAAATCACCATAAACCAATTAGTACACAAACCTAACAAAGACCTAGGGTGAGAGATATGTACCCTGCAGACACAACCAAGTTATGGCTTATTCAACTGTTCCCCTGACCTTAGGTAAATCTGTGGGGTACTTTGGATAATAATCCTAATGTCAGGAAAACCTTGCCATGGTCAATTCCTTATAGGCAACATGCACATAGCAGGTGACCTCTATTAGAAGTCATATGACCTATACCCTCCTAAGTGAATAACAAGATACCAGATTAGGCATCCTGATATCAGGTGGGGTGTACCAAGGAAAGGGTACACTGGTACAGGACCTACCACCCTGAGTACTAATTTTCCTAACTCATTTGGTAGGGTGTGGGTTCAGATAGATACAATGAGGCTTGGTAAATCAAAGGGGACAGAGAGTACCTGGGTATTTGCAAGTTGAACATTACTCAACTGAGATAGGAACATCTCTATGATCCCAGGGACTGTTCCTACCTAATGGGCTGTACTATTTGAGTTGTATCAATATTTTAGTTAGTACTGGATATCTGACCTAAGGAAACCTTGCCTACCCCTTTGCACAATGTGTAGCAGACATAAGATTTCTACCCTAGATCTAAGTACCCCCAGGACGTGGCCTTGTATCTTCAAATCAGAGGGTAACCTGTTAATACACATAGTATATTAGAAGTCATATCAGCTGGAATAGGGTAGACTTAGTCTAGGAATAAATAACAGTTGCTTGTTTGACTCAACTGTAATGATAAGGAGGGGGGTTATGTGTGATGCAAGCAAACCCAGTCATGCCTTAAATCCTGATGCAAGAATTTGTGCCTCCAGAAACCTTGACAACCTGTATCTATATCTTCAAAGTACTGGTGTTTCACAACCAGTTCCCACAGGAATAGCCTGGTACATTCAATATTAATATGGCCAGATATTCCACACTTGAACCTCTATGACTGAATTGAAACTCATGTACCAAACCTAAGAACTATCAGACCCAGGGGATACCAGGACTACTCATGAATATCAATTGAGACTCCAACATACTGATTAGTACACAGGAACAGAGTATACCCATTAACCCAGTGCCTTAGTGCTAACCAGCTAGTACAAAAACCAAGGAAATTGGTTGACCGGGCCAAATTCAATTATAGGGACGCAATAGCTAGAGTGGTGTTTGCTGTTGAGCTCAGGGGCTACCCTAAGCTTCAAGACTATCTACTTGGTGACTCAAGATAACTGGGTAGGTAGACCCTTGAAGATTGAATCCCAAACCATTGTGTAAGGAAATGGGGGTAAACACTGAACCAATGAAGCAATTGTAAGTAGAACACAAAATATTCATGTTGAATTATATCTTGACCTTGTGATTCATTAAATAGGTTCCTTGGACCACGATTTGGACTCTGACTAGTGCCAGCAGCTCGGGACGCCAGGCGAGCACAGTTTGTTGTATGTTTCCAATATTGAATTTTACTATATCTCATTGATTGGTCATCAATTATGTGGATTTTACTTTATTATTATAAAACATTGAGTCGGGAATAAGAAATACGAAGATATGTGATCCGACCATTGATCTCGTTTACTTTCATATAGTAGATCTCGTAGACATTGTTACTTTTATGCAGTAGATCTCGTAGACCTCGTTTACTTTTATGCAGTAGATCTCGTAGACCTCGTTTACTTTTATGCAGTAGATCTCGTAGACATTGTTTAAATTCTACAAGTAGATCTCGTAGACAGTGTTTATCTTTCATGCAATTAGATCTCGTAGACCGTGCAGTGTAATATCCCAGACCGATCACATATCTGATGGAACTGAGGATTCCCAGGACCCTTCCTTTGGTGTGCGTATTGATCGATAGAAAGTTAAACAGATCAAATACGTGTTCTAACCCTTCATAGGCAGAAACTAGGGTTCACGAATTATACCTGCGGCGGGGACCATGAGGAGAAATTAGGGTTAGGCCTCCTAACGGATCTGGATATCCCGTGTTCAGCCCGAACACACAATCCAGGCCCATTAACAATAGCTCAGTCCACTAATGAGCTATTGTTGCACTACCTCCCTAATCCCAAATTATGTTTGTGGGCTCCTTTTATTATATGCTCGTTTGGCTCCCCATGTTAAGATATCGTATGTCCGTCGATCAAATTAAGTTACTGACAACTATATTGATTCGACATCTTTTATCCTTAAGTAGTACCGCTCAACTTTATTTGTTATGACGGATATAATCCATCTGCAGGGTTTACATGACAATCCTTATGAGCTCCTTAAAAGGACATCATCAACCCGATGAATCGGGACATGGATTCCATTTATAATCAATAGCCCATTATACATACAATGTTATTACCCAATTCATAGAGGTTGTTGATCCATAATGAATCTCACTCTTTTATGAGTCAAAGTAATGCACATTGCATATACATGTCCGTTATTATATCCGGATTAAGAGTACAAGCATCCATAATAACAGAGGTGTTTGTTCTCTTATGTAGTCAGTACAAAGAGAACAACCTCAAGTGGTCCTGTTCAATACACACAAAGTGTACTAGTGTAAACCTATAGTCAAGATAGACTAATACCAGATTACACTACAACCTTTCCAATAGATTGTCCAAGTCCATCTAGGTTGTGAACTATTTATATACTCTATAGGAAACTGATAATATGATCTTCTGTGTGACACCATACACCATATTATCTACAATATAGAATATCAGACATTTGCATTAACACTTGCAACAAATACAATATGCAAACATTTGCCCATATGATTCTCATTCAAAAATTAAGGAAATAAGATTACTACAAAAGTGATGCTTTAGTATATAACCCTAACAATATCAAGGTATTCCTAATAGTTGGGAAGGTATTGTTTACTTTATTTTACTGCCTATTTACTGTCTTTACTTTCGTCTGTATTATTATTTTCAAAACTCATGATTGGTGTCTAACCTTTGTTTATAGTCATTTTCATATATTTGGAACTGCATTCGATGAATTGTACTCGTTCCATCCTGACTGGGTAACCAAACAAATTTTAGGTGGTTGCGAGGAGGTCGAGTGCCCTGACCAGTATGGCCCATACTTGGAAGATTTAGCTGAGACAGATTTTGCTTATCAGGAGGAGTATGCAGCGTCCGATCCTGCTGCGTTTACTTAGTTTCCCTTAGTTAGAGCTGAGACTTGTATTGGATTTTTGAGTTGATGTTGAGACTTGTAGTAGAGATATCATTTCATTTACTTATCATACTTTCCATTGAGATGGACATTTATTTCACCTTCTAGTTATTGAGCTGTGACTTTGAGTTGTGGTTGATCTATGTGAGAATTATATTATTGCGTGGTTGTTCATCATATTGTTATAGCGTTCTACCGTCGACTCTGCGGCGTAGGCTGGGCGTGTCACGGTTCATGACCAAATATTGGGTGCGGGTCGTGACAAAAAGACTAGGGAAACGCTCTCGCATTTCGTCCTCACATTCCAGGTAAACTCTTCAGGAGAGTGGTGCCTCCATATGACTCTGACCAAAGGAATTTTCTGATTCCTTAGCTGCTTCTCCTGGCGGTCGATGATCTACACTGGTTGCTCCACCTATGCAAGACTTGGTTCCACCTCCAGCTTGGAGTAATCGACTATGTGGCTCGGGTCAGCAATATATATAGGAAGATGAGATAAATGGAAGACGTTGTGTACCCCATCCAAGCTAGTGGAAAGTGTTAGACGGTACACAACGTCATCGATCCTCTCAATTACCTCAAAAGGACCGATGTATCGAGGGCTAAGCTTATCGCACCGTCCAAATCTGATAGTTCCTCTAGTAGAAGAAATCTTCAAAAGCACCATATCCCGTACTGCAAACTCCAAGGGTCTTCTGCTGCTATTGGCTCAATGCTTCTGCCTGTCTTGGGCAACTCTGAAGGGCTTCTTGATCAACTTGAACTTTTTAGCCGAGTCAACTACCATCTTCGGTTAAAGCAAAGTCCTCTCTCCAATATAATCCCAAGACAAAGGCGTAGGACACCGTTGGCGAAAAAGAGCCTCAAAAGGTGTCACGTCTATGCTATCCTGGTAGCTGTTATTATAAGAAACTCTACCAAGTGCAAGTGATCCTTCCAAGATCCTCCAAAGTCTAGAGCACGGGCCTTTAACATGTCTTCTAGGGTCTGGTTAGTCCTCTTCAACTATCTATCGGTCTATGGATGACAAGCTTTATCGAACTTCAACTGAGTGGCCAAACTCAGACTCTTTCAGAAATTTGAAGTGAACCTGATGTCCCTGTCTGAAACAATGTTGACTTATACTCCATGAATCCACATAATCTGCCTCATGTAGAGCTCTGCAAACTTGTCCGTCGACAGCCCTACCTTGAATAGAATAAAGTGAGCTAATTTGATAGTCTATCCACGATAACCCAAATAGCATCTTTTCCGCCGGGTATGGGTGGTAAACCTGAGAAAAAATCTATAGTAATATGTTTCCACTTCCATTTTAGGATTGGTAAAGGCTGGAGTAATCCCCCTGGTCTCTGTCTCTCTGCTATAACCTGCTGGCATACTAGGCATCTCGAGATAAATTGGGCAACTTTTTGCTTCATCCCATACTACCAGACATGCTTCCGTAGACCCTTGTACATCTTTGTGGCTCCATGATGGATACTATACTGCGACTGGTAGGCTTCCTGCATGATTTTTTCTCTTAAGCTACCCTTGGGCACACACAACCTAGTTCCATGCCTTAGGGTACTATCATCTACTATGACAAAATCCTACAACAATCTTGCATCCGCCTGTACCTTAAGACAATGGAAACCCTCATCTAGAAACTGGGGCTCCTTAATATTCTCCATCAACCCTGACTGGATTTGCATATTCATCAGCTGCCCCTTAATCCTTGGAATGATGACTTTAATCTCCAAACTCTTCAAGTCTTCTAGAAAATGTCGGTCCATGGTGAGGAACATAACCATAGGATACTGACTGAGTGCATCTACTACTACATTAGCCTTCCCTGGATAGTACTAAAGATTAATGTCAAAGTCCTTCATAAGCTATATCTTCTCTGTCTCATAACTCCTTCTGAGTGAAAAACATATTTCAAACTTTTATGGTCCATAAATATTTTTACCCTCTCACCATATAGGTAATGCTTCCACGGTTTTAAAGCAAAAAATGACCATTGCAAGTTCCAAGTCGTGAGTAGGATAGTGTTTTTCATGAGGCCTCAACTGTTGAGAAGCATAGGCTATCACCTTCTTATTCTTCTCAAGCACACATCTCAAGCCTTTCTCCGATGCATCATTGTAGATAGTAAACCCTCCAGATCCTGAAGACAAAGCTAGAATAGGTGCAATAGTAAGTCTTTTCTTTAATTCTTTAAATGCTGACTGGCAAGCAACAGTCCAGATAAACTCCTCATCCTTCCGAATAAGCTTGGTCATCGGCTCAGCGATCTTAGCAAAGTCTTAAAAACTTCATATAGTACTCTGCTAGCCCTAGAAAACTATGAATCTTAGTACTGACTTGGGAGTGGCCCATGACTTCACTGCTTCAATCTTCTTAGGATCTACTGTAATCCCATCCCAAGTCACCACATAGCCCAGAAACTCCACTCTATCTAGTAAAACTCGTATTTTGAAAGTTTTCCATAAAACTTCTCTTTCCTTAAGGTCTCCAGGACTATCCTCAGGTGCTCTTCGTTTTCCTCTGGCATCTTATGGTAGATTAAGATATCATATTTGAAGACCACCATGAACATGTCTAAATACTGGTGGAAAGCCTTATTCATAAGGTTCATAAACACAGCCGGGGCATTGGTGAGTTCGAAGGACATAGCTAGGAATTCATATTGGCTGTACCGAGTGTTGAAGGCAGTCTTAGTTATATCTTATTCCCCGACTTTTATCTGATGGTACCCGGATCGCAGATCTATCTTAAAAAATACTTTCGCTCCACTCAGCTGATCAAAGAGCTCATCTATATGAGACAAAGGGTACTTATTCTTAATTGTGATATTATTGAGGGCTCGATAGTCGATACACATCCTAAAGGTCTCGTCCTTCTTGGGAACATAAAGGACTGGTGCTCCCCAGGGTGAAGAACTTGATTGAATAAAACCCTTCTCCCTAACTCATCAATCTGGGTCTTCATCTCTTTCGCCTCCTTCGAGTTGATCCTGTAGCAATTTTTGAATATTGGTGCCGAACGTGGCACTAAGTCAATAATGAACTCCACATCTCCGTCTGTCGGTAGTCCCCACAAATCTTCAACCATCTAAAAACTCTATAGTAAGTTGATACGGTAATTCATTCTCTTCTACGACAGCTCCAAAGTAGACTCCTTCTGGCTACTCAATAATCTGCCTTCTGACTTCAAATGGTGGGCTCCTCAGCGGTCTAAAGATTACCTTCTCATTATAAAAATCTATCACAACATAATGCTCACTCAACTAATTCATCACGTGGACTATGTCGAATTTTGGGACTGGCATTACGAGGAGCTGGGCCCTAAATTCCCTTCCAACAATTCTAATAGGCAATCATACATATCACTAACTGGTAATACTCCTCCTTATGTCATAATCGGACATTTTCTCCTAGTAGGTACTGGTGTGAAGCCATGTCTTTATAAGAACTCAAAAGATATAAACTATGTGTAGCGTTCGAGTCAAACAGTACAATAGCAGGAAATGAGTGAAACAGAATAGAAACTATAATCACATCTGGTACAGCCTCATCCTCCTCAACTGTGGCCATAGCATATGCCTATTCCTGCTGTGGAGCTTCCCTCTGCTGTTGATGATGGGCAAAATGCTGATACTGAGTGGGCAGAGGCAGTCCCCTCGGTAGCGGTACAGGTGGTCCACTAGGTGGTATAGGTGGTCCTCCAGCTCCTCTGGGTCCTATAGAAGGTCCAAGAGCGAGGCGACCGGTAGCCTGCTGACAATCCCTCATCTGTTGTATAGAAGATCCACCGAACAAGCAGAGTCCCAACCTCTTACAGCATATATCAAAGTCATGTCCCAGTCGATGGCAGTATGCATAAGTGATTATCGTCTGAGTTTGCCTCTATGGCTGGGGTACAGAAGCCTCTGGCAAGACGATACGGCTACTTGGATGTTGTATGTTGAGGTGGCATCGCCTGAGTATTGGTCCACTTTGGTAGACCCTAGTAGCTGCTAGTACCAACATCTCTATCCTTTTTGGTCCACGGGTCTATGTCCTTCTTGACTCCCTGGGCAACGTAGAGAATATCTCCATAAGTCATCGTCCTGCTAATGGTAACAGCCATGCGAATCTCTCGGAAAAGTCCCTTCTTGAACCTCTAGGCTCTCTCCTGCGGAGTCCTCACCAAGTTCTCTTTAAAGCGGCTAAGGCGGCTGAACTCGGAAGTGTACTCATCAACAACTATGCTGCCCTCCTGTAATAACTCGAACTGGCTCTCGAGCTCGTCTTGGACGACCTTCGGGAAGAACTTTTCTTTGAACATCCTCTTAAAATTTGTCCAAAGAAGTTGTAGAGAGGCTAGTTGTGGCTCCTCTCTAAACCATGCTCTAGCGACATCATACAACTGCATGCTGGCTGCCTCAATCTATAGGTCCTCAGGAACGTGGGCAATATAGAGTAGCCTCTCAGTATTCTCTAGCCATTCATTGGCGTAGAGAATCCTTTCTGTTCCATAGATGTCCATGGGCTTGAGATTCTTTAATCTCTAGCTTTTCTCTGTCTTACTGGTGGTGCTGGTTGAGTCTTCCTAGATCGAAGCGCATCTACAACTGTGGCTCTGAACTGAGCAGCTTGCTCACTCAGGGAGTCGATGAACTTATGGAAGATCCCAATCAGCTAGGTGTTGTCAATAGTGGTTGTATAAGAAAGCAGAGAAGGTGGTGGAAACTCTGGTGCCTCGAGTGCAAGGGGTTCAATGGTCCCGGTGTTTCGTGATGAACCATCTTGAAATAAAAAAAACAAAAGGTTGATTGCTATGTCCTAAAAATCAATAAGTAACTTAGTAATAATAAATATAACCATTTTCTTTCGATCGTATTTAGTGGTGAGTTTTTCTTTGTTTAGTAGGCTCCCTAATAGCACTCTATAGCCTAAGTACAATTAGGATGAGACTTGTATGGGCCACCACTAAAAATATTTCACGCCCCGCTCCCGAATAATCGGATACGAGTCAGATATGCCCAGCCTACTTTGTAGACTCAATGTAGTAAGCTGTACTAAGTATCTAAAGAGTTCATAAGATATGATAAAATCAACATCACAGCACCTAGTACGTCCCAGAGATGTAAGTTAGGTACTGTCATCCTCTTTCTTAAGGTAGAGATGTAAGTTAATTCGGATATAAGTATTTATGTATCTATATATGGGTAGTTATATATCATTGTACCTAACTGATTAGGCAAAGCCATGTGTAATGAGTGCCTATAATAGTGACCCCTAAGTGTATGCATGCCCTATTAGATATAGGAATTGTGTATGCTTAGGTGGTCAATAGACTGCTAGTGAAGGGTATTATTTGTATGGCACTAACAGGGACAATTATACAATAGGCAGCGGTGAGTTTGTAGGAACGAGATTTAAAGTGCTATACTCTATAGGGGGTGAATAGAGTAGGTAGTAGAAAATTAACTATTAAAAAATTATTAGCAGTAAGATCACAGAATATATCACAAATATGTCAATGTAACAGTAAAGAGTAGAGACCAAACGCAAACACAAGGATATATACTAGTTTTCCTCTTGTGAGGACTAGTCCAGTCTGAAGAACTCTAGCTTCCAGTTAAAAGCTACTATAGAAAAACACCGTAAATTTTCATGCGAAGTTCTTGCAACTTCAACAACGCGAGCTTTGATCCGAAGTACTCGACCAACTTCAATTGTGAAGTGTCTTTCTTCAAACAAGCCTCCTATTATAATCACTTTGAAACTTTTAAACTGTACCGCACTGGCTAATCGACTAGAGGATTATAACTGGCTTATGATTTGAAAATGAACGGCATAGAACACTTTGGAATACTGTATTAGGCTTAGAGAGAAGAGAAGAGAATGAATTGGTGTGTTGAAATGGTAGAAATTCTTCTCTATTTATAGGTTTCCTAAAAGGAGAATTCGGACAGAATTTTTTGAGAGAATCTTAGCAGATAGTCATTGCATCCGTAACTGCGGGGAGACTGGGTTTGAAATCCCAACATTCTACTAACCGAACTCGAGACAAATTCGGGTCAAATTCTTTTGGTCCAAAGTTGATTTGGTTAGGGTTTTGCAAATCAGGTTTTGGGCTTTTTGAAAAGTCAAGCAGTTAGGAGCTTTTATAAATGGGCTTATTTCAAAAACAAAAGAATATTTTAAAAACATTTTGGGGTAGCCTATTGTAATGCCCGTAGTTCGCATTACGTATTGTGAATACGTGTACGTATTTCGGACTCGTATTTTTGGTTTGTCATAATTAGTTAGCCTTGGGTTTTATTTTTTGTATGTTGCATTAGCATGGTTCATCATGGGATTACATTGGCTTGGTTCGGTTCGGTTTAGTGAGTTTGGCTTGGTTTGGTTTTATGTGGAGGACCACCCCCACCTACCACCACTCCCACCATAAATATCAATCCTATTCTCTCTCTTCTATTATTACTCATTACTCATTTCTTCTTTTCCATTTTTACTCTTCACCTACCAGGAAAGAGAGGGAGAGCTTAGGCAAGTGCACCTTGCTTCATGGAGGAAGTCCATTTTTATAGTTCTATTGTCTTCCTTATGTATTTCTAACCCACTTTAGTATTTAGCATTTTTCATTTCCATGGTTAAATTTTTGGAGATCTAGCTTTGTGGTATTTTCGATTTCCAGGATTTTGATCTATCAAACTTGCATATTTTGCTAAGTTGATGATCCCATATTGCAGAGAAAATTGTTTGGTCCAAATTTGACCTATGAAATTTTGCTGAGCCGCATGGACATTTTTGCACTCAGTAGTATGGCCTATAAATGCAATAGCTAGCATTTATTTTTGCATGCATTATTTAATACAATGCTAACAATCCGCCGCATAGGCATCATTATTTAATACATTAAGAATGGAATGCATTAGCACCCATGTGACCCGCATATGTATGCAATATTTTGTATAAAATACTCCAACGTGCACCTAATGCATACAATATTTTACTGCATATTCTAAATGTATGTTTAATGCATTGTTGCAATGCACGTTTCCTAAATGCACCAGAGAGCTGCATAGCTCTTTAAATGATTTAGTGCTTTAATATTTAATAATTAAATGTCTTAAGGATTTAATGCTTTAATGCCTTTGGATCAGCCGCATGGCCAAGCTTATATTAACTTGCATGCATATAAATTATTGGCCTTCATTAGCCTTTAGGGAGACCTGGCTGCATGGGTTTCTCCTTTAGCAAGCAAAGCTTGCTTATATAAATGATTGGCCGCATAGGTCTCTTTAGCAAAAGCAAAGCTTGCTTATACAAACCTTGGCCGCATAGGTCTCTCTTAGCAAGCAAAGCTTGCTTATATAAATGCATGGCCAAACCTCACTTTAGCCATTATTAATTACTATCCCATACATCAGCCATTATTAAATGGTAAGCATTGGCATTGTCATAGCCTTTAAAGCATTACATTTAATGCATTTTGAAATTAATGGATCATCCCTAACCTTTAATGCTTTAGCACTAATGTGTGCTGGCCATTTGCTTCATACTTGGCCGTATGAAGTGTTTAAGTTAGCCGCATGGCTCACGTTGGAATGGAATTATTTTAATGCATTATTTAATGGCAATATATTAACAAGTATCATGATTATTATATATGTAGCCGCATGGCTACTAATTTTGTAGCCGCATGGACTAAAGTAATTCCATGCTTTATTATAATAAGCATTAATTGCTATTTGGTATTTGCATGGCTTAAGCACTTGCATGCATTATTAATTAGTGAGCCGCATGGAAAATTTATTGGTTGGCTACGTTGGCCGCATGAAAAATCATAAGTTAGCCGCATGGATATTTACAGCATTGATAATTGCTTGATGCAGAGCCGCATGGCCTTTGGCCATTAAATATTATTATTTGCACGTTGCATTTTTGCATGGAATCTAAGGTGAGCCGCATAGGCTCCCTTCCCCCACTATCTAATATTTTGGCCACGTGAGCCACTCTTTCACTGGCAGTCATCATTTTATTGTTTGGCCACGTGCCCTTCCTTATTTAAGTGGAAGCTCACATTTATTGTCTTCCCACTCTCTGTCTTTTCTGACTGTACGAATATTTCTTGTTAGCATTTACTCTTGGCTGCATGGCCCCCATCAGCTATTTTTTTGGCCGTATAAGCTTTGGCTGGCCGCATGGGTGGCCTCCCACTCTCTGTGACCGCATGTTTGTTCTTCCACTTTTGGGCCGCATGGGGTCCACTTTGATTGTTTAATATTTTATTTATCTGAATTGTGGTCAGAATTTCTTCCCACTCTCAACATAAAAGTTGTAGAGTTTCTCCTTGGCTTCAAGAATATATATTATATTATATTATTATTAATCGTACAAGTTTCTTTCCTTCTTGATAAATGACATGACCTGACAGTGACCCGTGTTGGTGCGCTCTTGACAATTAACTTGACATGATAACTTGACATGATAACTTGACATGATAAACATGACTTGATAGTGGCCCGACGTGGCGCACTCCTGACAGTGGACCTGACATGATATATATATATATATTACTCGAATTGTTGTTGCGACGGCTAACATGACTTGACAAGAATAAATGGACTAGACACCGTAGGCGATTGTGCTTGTACAAATGAACCCGTCTTGTCTTGCATCATGTCTAGGACAGGGATCCCTGAGTACCACGGTCAGGGGTACCTACGGTAAATTGACTAAGGCTAATAACTAGAATAACACGGTAGTCATGAAGAGATTTCCCAGCTACAGGCAATCCCGTTATATGGGCGCCCCACTTGGGATCTGTAGCCTGCCGTCGAGTAAGGCACATTTCCAGCACACTGTCATGTGTTGCACCCTCTAAGTCACCTAAGGGTATATGCATTTCTTGGACGATGTACCCACTTGAATTCAATCCCTAATTGCGTCCGGATAGCCTGGATGGTCTGCAGGGCTTGTGGCTTTGGAATAACCTCACTGCATCTTGCTAGTAATGAGGCCTGTGATAACCCTAGTTAGTTAAACTATCAAGCCGTACTCTTTGTTTGGCCATGATTGATTGGATGGAGTCTAGTCCAGCTTTGTCTCGTCCCGATCCTGTATAAGGTTATGACATGACATGATTACTTGTGCTTTACTTTGATTCAATATCAAGATTATTACTTGTCCTGATTTTTTAATTTATCATGCCTATAAATGGTGGGAGAATCCAAGTTCTGTTCAGACGAAGGGTTACAACCCCGGTTCTTGTTTGGTTTACGGGTTGTAACCTGGTTATCTGAATAGTCCCATGGATTACCTCATCGTATATCATCCTGTCATACTTTTCCATATTTTCTGTCTTTTATATATTTTTACTCTTGTGTTAATTGCTGGTTTTAGTTCCTAGTGAAGCCTCCTTTGTGGCACTTGCTCTTTCTTGGATATGACCCAGCTGGTTTTGAATGGCCAGATACCGGAGCAGCACCAAAGGATCTACCGGTTTTCCTGCCAGATGGTGACCACTAGAAGGAATCCTGGCAACGAGTGGGTTATTTTTGGCTCTCCCACTCTATTGTAAATTATTCTTTTGAGGCGTTTAGCCGCCGAGCCAGTGCTAGCTCGTGTACATTTTTACTTACTGTCTGCATACGGGCTGTAACATGGTTGGCAACCTAGGGTTGATCATGTATGACTAAAACTCTCGCTAGTCCTCACATTTTGTAACGACTAGCTTCATGATCAGCTGAATATGTAATGTTTGGGACACCTTACTATTGTATATTTGGTGATCTTACATCTTGAAATATTTACTTACTTGCTTGTGATTGAGACACTAGGCTTGTCATTGACCATAAGAGGCTGATGGATTGTAGATAAACCCTCATATACCTAGACAGCCGTGACCGTATAGTAGAGTGGATCCCATTTCATTATATGTAGCTGGCTATGTCTGCCCCCGCTCTCCAGTATTCTGGTTCTAGGGTGTGACATGGTTTAAGTGGTGGCCCATACAGGTCTTGTAAATCAAGATATGTGAGGGTTTACCGAATAGATGTCTCAATCAGTATTCGTCCTTGATCTCTACTCGTATCCTCTTGATTCCTGAAATTCTTGTCCTGATCACATGTTTGTAATCGTTGATCTATCCTGGTCCTTCCTTATTGTCCCCATGTCATCTTCTTCAGCGGCATTGAGCCTGGACCTGCTGATCAGCAAGGCGGATCACCTTCCGTGGACCAGCAGCAACCAGAAGATCAGGCCCAGCACTCAGGAGCAGCCTTCCGAGTCGTACCTACTGGAGAAGAGCCGCCAGTTAAGCCAGTCCAGCCTGCAGAGCCTGATGATGGAACTTTGGTAGGTCTCATCAGATCATTGTTAGCTTTCCAAGATCGTCGAGGAGGTGCCTTGCAACAGGCAGTGGCAGATACTCTGAACAGAGGTGGAGATCATGGAAACCGTGCAGCAAACAGTTTCAAGCATCTGAACCCTCCATTCTTCAACGACAGTGAAGATGCTATTGCTGCTGATGCATGGCTCCAGGATACTGAAGTCATTCTAGAGGCAGCCAGAACCCCGGAGGACGAGAAGGTGGCTGTAGTGCGTCTACAATTATTGGATCTTGCCCGCAGCTGGTGGGCAGCACAGGCCGTGGGATTAGTGGCCCCTATTCCATGGGCACTAATCAGAGAGAGATTCCAGACTAAGTACTTCGATGCGGTGGCTTAGTACGATCTACAGACCAAGTTCATCAATCTGAAACAAGGAGGCAGGACGGTCAATGGATATGCGGTCGAGTTTTCCAGACTCAGTCGGTTTGCTCCTACCTTGGTGGCGACCGAGTTTGACAGATCCCCGAGGTTCCAGCAAGGGCTCCATCTCGAGATTTTGTTGGCAGTAGAATAGTTTGAGCATCAAACTTTTGATACAGTGTTGAGGGCAGCTAGGAGGCACGAGTATACCTCCCACAGGATAGTGGACAGGACCGGAGGTCGAAAGCGATCTCACGGTCAGATGACCCAGTCGTCAGCACCAGCCCCGGCAGTCAGGGCTTTGACAATTGGAACCCCGAGGCAGGCGGCCTCAGTGACGTCGGTCACGTCCCCTCTGCAACAGAAGCAGAAGCAGTCTTCCACAATGGGCTACACTTATTGTGGGAAGCCAGGATACATTGTTTCGAAATATCGCAGAGCGCAGGAATTGTGTTTGGCTTGTGGGGCACCGGACCACAAGATAGGGTCATGTCCGAATAGAGCAGGTTCCTCCTCATCGGCCCAGACTAGTCCCTCGATAAGGGGACCAGCCCCAGTCCAGCAGCAGCAGCAATATCCATTGTCGAGGCCATTATCGCCTCAGGCCCTAATGTTTCAGCAACAGTACCAGCCTCCGAGGCCATTACCGCCTCAGGCCCTAGCCTTCCAGCTACAAAGACCCCAGCAGTATGCCCAGGTCCAAGCTCAGATCCAGAACCGACAGAGAGGTTCCAAGCAGGATGTCTTCCCTCTTTCTCGTGCCTTCAATTTCCTTGCTTACATACATGATTGCATGATTGATTGCTTAGTATAGCTTGCCTGTGATTAGTATAGCTTGTCCTTGCCACTCTAGCCTCTTGATTGAATTCTGAGGACGGAATTCTTTTAAGGTGGGTAGAGTTGTAATACCCGTAGTTCGCATTACGTATTGGGAATATGTGTACGTATTTCGGGCTCGTATTTTTGGTTTGTCATAATTAGTTAGCCTTGGGTTTTATTTTTTGCATGTTGCATTAGCATGGTTCATCATAGGATTGCATTGGCTTGGTTTGGTTCGGTTTAGTGGGTTTGGCTTGGTTTGGTTTTATGTGGAGGACCACCCCCACCTACCACCACTCCCACCATAAATATCAATCTCATTCTCTCTCTTCTATTATTACTCATTACTCATTTTTTCTTCTCCATCTTTACTCTTCACCTACCAGGAAAGAGAGGGAGAGCTTAGGCAAGTGCACCTTGCTTCATGGAAGAAGTCCATTTTTATTGTTCTATTGTCTTCCTCATGAGTTTCTAACCCACTTTAGTATTTAGCATTTTTCATTTCCATGGTTAAATTTTTGGAGATCTAGCTTTGTGGTATTTTCGGTTTCCAGGATTTTGATCTATCAAACTTGCATATTTTGCTAAGTTGATGATCCCATATTGCAGAGAATATTGTTTGGTCCAAATTTAACCTAAGAGATTTTGCTGAGCCGCATGGACATTTTTGCACTCAGCCGTATGGCATATAAATGTAATAGCTAGCATTTATTTTTGCATGTATTATTTAATGTAATGCTAACAGTCTGCCGTATAGGCATCATTATTTAATACATTAAGAATGGAATGCATCAGCACCCATATGACCCGCATATGTATGCAATATTTTACATACAATACTCCAACGTGAACCTAATGCATACAAAATTTTACTGCCTATTCTAAATGTATGTTTAATGCATTGTTGCAATGCACGTTTCCTAAATGCACCAGAGAGCCGCATAGCTCTTTAAATGCTTTAGTTCTTTAATATTTAATAATTAAATGTATTAAGGATTTAATGCTTTAATGCTTTTGGATCAGCCGCATGGCCAAGCTTATATTAAGTTGCATGCATATAAATTATTGGCCTTCATTGGCCTTTAGAGAGACCTGGCCGCATGGGTTTCTCCTTTAGCAAGCAAAGCTTGCTTATATAAATGATTGGCCGCATAGGTCTCTTTAGCAAGCAAAGCTTGCTTATACAAACCTTGGCCGCATAGGTCTCTCTTAGCAAGCAAAGCTTACTTATATAAATGCATGGCCAAACCTCACTTTAGCCATTATTAATTACTATCCCATGCATCAGCCATTATTAAATGGTAAGCATTGGCATTGTCTTAGCCTTTAAAGCATTGCATTTAATGCATTTTGAAATTAATGGATCATCCCTAACCTTTAATGCTCTAGCACTAATATGTGCTGGCCATTTGCTTCATACTTGGCCGCATGAAGTGTTTAAGTTAGCCGCATCGCTCACATTGGAATGGCATTATTTTAATGTATTATTTAATGGTAATATATTAACAAGTATCATGATTATTATATATGTAGCCGCATGGCTACTAATTTTGTAGCCGCATGGACTAAAGCAATTCCATGCTTTACTATAATAAGCATTAATTGCTATTTGGTATTTGCATGGCTTAAGCACTTGCATGCATTATTAATTAGTGAGCCGCATGGAAAATTTATTGGTTGGCTACGTTGGCCGCATGAAAAATCATAAGTTAGTCGCATGGATATTTACAGCATTGATAATTGCTTGATGCAGAGCCGCATGGCCTTTGGCCATTAAATATTATTATTTGCACGTTGCATTTTTGCATGGAATCTAAGGTGAGCCGCATAGGCTCCCTTCCCCCACTATCTAATATTTTGGCCACGTGAGCCACTCTTTCACTGGCAGTCATCATTTCATTGTTTGGCCACGTGCCCTTCCTTGTTTAAGTGGAAGCTCACATTTATTGTCTTCCCACTCTCTGTCTTTTCTGACTGTACGAATATTTCTTGTTAGCATTTACTCTTGGCCGCATGGCCCCCATCAGCTATTTTTCTGGCCGTATAAGCTTTGGCTGGCCGCATGGGTGGCCTCCCACTCTCTGTGACCGCATGTTTGTTCTTCCACTTTTGGGCCGCATGGGGTCCACTTTGATTGTTTAATATTTTATTTATCTGAATTGTGGTCAGAATTTCTTCCCACTCTCAACATAAAAGTTGTAGAGTTTCTCCTTAGCTTCAAGAATATATATTATATTATATTATTAATCATACAAGTTTCTTTCCTTCTTGATAAATGACATGACTTGACAGTGACCCGTGTTGGTGCGCTCTTGACAATTAACTTGACATGATAACTTGACATGATAACTTGACATGATAAATATGACTTGATAGTGGCCCGACGTGGCGCACTCCTGACAGTGGACCTGACATGATATATATATATATATATTACTCGAATTGTTGTTGCGACGGCTAACATGACTTGACAAGAATAAATGGACTAGACACCGTAGGCGATTGTGCTTGTACAAATGAACCCGTCTTGTCTTGCATCATGTCTAGGACAGGGATCCCTGAGTACCACGGTCAGGGGTACCTACGGTAAATTGACTAAGGCTAATAACTAGAATAACACGGTAGTCATGAAGAGATTTCCCAGCTACAGGCAATCCCGTTATATGGGCGCCCCATTTGGGATCTGTAGCCTGCCGTCGAGTAGGGCACATTTCCAGCACACTGTCATGTGTTGCACCCTCTAAGTCACCTAAGGGTACATACGTTTCTTGGATGATGTACCCACTTGAATTCAATCCCTAATTGCGTCCGGATAGCCTGGATGGTCTGCAGGGCTTGTGGCTGTAGAATAACCTCACTACATCTTGCTAGTAATGAGGCCTGTGATAACCCTAGTTAGTTAAACTATCAAGCCGTACTCTTTGTTTGGCCGTGATTGATTGGATGGAGTCTAGTCCAGCTTTGTCTCGTCCCGATCCTGTATAAGGTTATGACATGACATGATTACTTGTGCTTTACTTTAATTCAATATCAAGATTATTACTTGTCCTGATTTTTTAATTTATCATGCCGATAAATGGTGGGAGAATCCAAGTTCTGTTCAGACGAAGGGTTACAACCCCGGTTCTTGTTTGGTTTACGGGTTGTAACCTGGTTATCTGAATAGTCCCATGGATTACCTCATCGTATATCATCCTGTCATACTTTTCCATATTTTCTGTCTTTTATATATTTTTACTCTTGTGTTAATTGCTGGTTTTAGTTCCTAGTGAAGCCTCCTTTGTGGCACTTGCTCTTTCTTGGATATGACCCAGCTGGTTTTGAATGGCCAGATACCGGAGCAGCACCAAAGGATCTACCGGTTTTCCTGCCAGATGGTGACCACTAGAAGGAATCCTGGCAACGAGTGGGTTATTTTTGGCTCTCCCACTCTATTGTAAATTATTCTTTTGAGGCGTTTAGCTGCCGAGCCAGTGCTAGCTCGTGTACATTTTTACTTACTGTCTGCATACGGGCTGTAACATAGTTGGCAACCTAGGGTTGATCATGTATGACTAAAACTCTCGCTAGTCCTCACATTTTGTAACGACTAGCTTCATGATCAGCTGAATATGTAATGTTTGGGACACCTTACTATTGTATATTTGGTGATCTTACATCTTGAAATATTTACTTACTTGCTTGTGATTGAGACACTAGGCTTGTCATTGACCATAAGAGGCTGATGGATTGTAGATAAACCCTCATATATCTAGACAGCCGTGACCGTATAGTAGAGTGGATCCCATTTCATTATATGTAGCTGGCTATGTCTGCCCCCGCTCTCCAGTGTTCTGGTTCTGGGGTGTGACATGGTTTAAGTGGTGGCCCATACAGGTCTTGTAAATCAAGATATGTGAGGGTTTACCGAATAGATGTCTCAATCAGTATTCGTCCTTGATCTCTGCTCGTATCCTCTTGATTCCTGAAATTCTTGTCCTGATCACATGTTTGTAATCGTTGATCTATCCTGGTCCTTCCTTATTGTCCCCATGTCATCTTCTTCAGCGGCATTGAGCCTGGACCTGCTGATCAGCAAGGCGGATCACCTTCCGTGGACCAGCAGCAACCAGAAGATCAGGCCCAGCACTCAGAAGCAGCCTTCCGAGTCGTACCTACTGGAGAAGAGCCGCCAGTTAAGCCAGTCCAGCCTGCAGAGCCTGATGATGGAACTTTGGTAGGTCTCATCAGATCATTGTTAGCTTTCCAAGATCGTCGAGGAGGTGCCTTGCAACAGGCAGTGGCAGATGCTCTGAACAGAGGTGGAGATCATGGAAACCGTGCAGCAAACAGTTTCAAGCATCTGAACCCTCCATTCTTCAACGGCAGCGAAGATGCTATTGCTGCTGATGCATGGCTCCAGGATACTGAAGTCATTCTAGAGGCAGCCAGAACCCCGGAGGACGAGAAGGTGGCTGTAGTGCGTCTACAATTTTTGGATCTTGCCCGCAGCTGGTGGGCAGCACAGGCCGTGGGATTAGTGGCCCCTATTCCATGGGCACTAATCAGAGAGAGATTCCAGACTAAGTACTTCGATGCGGTGGCTTAGTACGATCTACAGACCAAGTTCATCAATCTGAAGCAAGGAGGCAGGACGGTCAATGGATATGCGGTCGAGTTTTCCAGACTCAGTCGGTTTGCTCCCACCTTGGTGGCGACCGAGTTTGACAGATCCCAGAGGTTCCAGCAAGGGCTCCATCTCGAGATTTTGTTGGCAGTAGAATAGTTTGAGCATCAAACTTTTGATGCAGTGTTGAGGGCAGCTAGGAGGCACGAGTATACCTCCCACAGGATAGTGGACAGGACCGGAGGTCGGAAGCGATCTCACGGTCAGATGACCCAGTCGTCAGCACCAGCCCCGGCAGTCAGGGCTTTGACAATTGAAACCCCGAGGCAGGCGGCCTCAGTGACGTCGGTCACGTCCCCTCTGCAACAGAAGCAGAAGCAGTCTTCCGCAATGGGCTACACTTATTGTGGGAAGCCAGGATACATTGTTTCGAAATATCGCAGAGCGCAGGAATTGTGTTTGGCTTGTGGGGCACCGGACCACAAGATAGGGTCATATCCGAATAGAGCAGGTTCCTTCTCATCGGCCCAGACTAGTCCCTCGATAAGGGGACCAGCCCCAGTCCAGCAGCAGCAGCAATATCCATTGCCGAGGCCATTATCGCCTCAAGCCCTAATGTTTCAGCAACAGTACCAGCCTCCGAGGCCATTGCCGCCTCAGGCCCTAGCCTTCCAGCTACAAAGACCCCAGCAGTATGCCCAGGTCCAAGCTCAGATCCAGAACCGACAGAGAGGTTCCAAGCAGGATGTCTTCCCTCTTTCTCGTGCCTTCAATTTCCTTGCTTACATACATGATTGCATGATTGATTGCTTAGTATAGCTTGCCTGTGATTAGTATAGCTTGTCCTTGCCACTCTAGCCTCTTGATTGAATTCTGAGGACGGAATTCTTTTAAGGTGGGTAGAGTTGTAATACCCGTAGTTCGCATTACGTATTGGGAATACGTGTACGTATTTCGGGCTCGTATTTTTGGTTTGTCATAATTAGTTAGCCTTGGGTTTTATTTTTTGCATGTTGCATTAGCATGGTTCATCATAGGATTGCATTGGCTTGGTTTGGTTCGGTTTAGTGGGTTTGGCTTGGTTTGGTTTTATGTGGAGGACCACCCCCACCTACCACCACTCCTACCATAAATATCAATCTCATTCTCTCTCTTCTATTATTACTCATTACTCATTTTTTCTTCTCCATCTTTACTCTTCACCTACCAGGAAAGAGAGGGAGAGCTTAGGCAAGTGCACCTTGCTTCATGGAAGAAGTCCATTTTTATTGTTCTATTGTCTTCCTCATGAGTTTCTAACCCACTTTAGTATTTAGCATTTTTCATTTCCATGGTTAAATTTTTGGAGATCTAGCTTTGTGGTATTTTCGGTTTCCAGGATTTTGATCTATCAAACTTGCATATTTTGCTAAGTTGATGATCCCATATTGCAGAGAATATTGTTTGGTCCAAATTTGACCTAAGAGATTTTGCTGAGCCGCATGGACATTTTTGCACTCAGCCGCATGGCATATAAATGCAATAGCTAGCATTTATTTTTGCATGTATTATTTAATGTAATGCTAACAGTCTGCCGTATAGGCATCATTATTTAATGCATTAAGAATGGAATGCATCAGCACCCATATGACCCGCATATGTATGCAATATTTTACATACAATACTCCAACGTGAACCTAATGCATACAAAATTTTACTGCCTATTCTAAATATATGTTTAATGCATTGTTGCAATGCACGTTTCCTAAATGCACCAGAGAGCCGCATAGCTCTTTAAATGCTTTAGTTCTTTAATATTTAATAATTAAATGTATTAAGGATTTAATGCTTTAATGCTTTTGGATCAGCCGCATGGCCAAGCTTATATTAAGTTGCATGCATATAAATTATTGGCCTTCATTGGCCTTTAGAGAGACCTGGCCGCATGGGTTTCTCCTTTACCAAGCAAAGCTTGCTTATATAAATGATTGGCCGCATAGGTCTCTTTAGCAAGCAAAGCTTGCTTATACAAACCTTGGCCGCATAGGTCTCTCTTAGCAAGCAAAGCTTACTTATATAAATGCATGGCCAAACCTCACTTTAGCCATTATTAATTACTATCCCATGCATCAGCCATTATTAAATGGTAAGCATTGGCATTGTCTTAGCCTTTAAAGCATTGCATTTAATACATTTTGAAATTAATGGATCATCCCTAACCTTTAATGCTTTAGCACTAATATGTGCTGGCCATTTGCTTCATACTTGGCCGCATGAAGTGTTTAAGTTAGCTGCATCGCTCACATTGGAATGGCATTATTTTAATGTATTATTTAATGGTAATATATTAACAAGTATCATGATTATTATATATGTAGCCGCATGGCTACTAATTTTGTAGCCGCATGGACTAAAGCAATTCCATGCTTTACTATATAAGCATTAATTGCTATTTGGTATTTGCATGGCTTAAGCACTTGCATGCATTATTAATTAGTGAGCCGCATGGAAAATTTATTGGTTGGCTACGTTGGCCGCATGAAAAATCATAAGTTAGTCGCATGGATATTTACAGCATTGATAATTGCTTGATGCAGAGCCGCATGGCCTTTGGCCATTAAATATTATTATTTGCACGTTGCATTTTTGCATGGAATCTAAGGTGAGCCGCATAGGCTCCTTTTCCCCACTATCTAATATTTTGGCCACGTGAGCCACTCTTTCACTGGCAGTCATCATTTCATTGTTTGGCCACGTGCCCTTCCTTGTTTAAGTGGAAGCTCACATTTATTGCCTTCCCACTCTCTGTCTTTTCTGACTGTATGAATATTTCTTGTTAGCATTTACTCTTGGCCGCATGGCCCCCTTCAGCTATTTTTCTGGCCGCATAAGCTTTGGCTGGCCGCATGGGTGGCCTTCCACTCTCTGTGACCGCATGTTTGTTCTTCCACTTTTGGGCCGCATGGGGTCCACTTTGATTGTTTAATGTTTTATTTGTCGGAATTGTGGTCAGAATTTCTCCCCACTCTCAACATGAAAGTTGTAGAGTTTCTTATTGGCTTCAAGAATATATATATTATACTATATTATTATTAATCGTACAAGTTTCTTTCCTTCTTGATAAATGACATGACCTGACAGTGACCCGTGTTGGTGCACTCTTGACAATTAACTTGACATGATAACTTGGCATGATAAACATGACTTGATAGTGGCCCGACGTGGCGCACTCCTGACAGTGGACCTGACATGATATATATATAGAATACTCGAATTGCTGTTGCGACGGCTAACACGACTTGACAAGAATAAATTGTCTGGACACCGTAGGCGATTGTGCTTGTACAAATGAACCCGTCTTGTCTTGCATCATGTCTTGGACAGGGACCCCTGAGTACCACGGTCAGGGGTACCTACGGTAAATTGACTAAGGCTAATAACTAGAATAACACGGTAGTCATGAAGAGATTTCCCAGCTACAGGCAATCCCGTTATCTGGGCGCCCCACTTGGGATCTGTAGCCTGCCGTCGAGTAGGGCACATTTCCAGCACACTGTCATGTGTTGCACCCTCTAAGTCACCTAAGGGTACATGCGTTTCCTGGACGATGTACCCACTTGAATTCAATCCCTAATTGCGTCCGAATAGCCTGGATGGTCTGCAGGGCTTGTGGCTATAGAATAATTTCACTGTATCTTGCTAGTAATTAGGCCTGTGATAACCCTAGTTAGTTAAACTATCAAGCCGTACTCTTTGCTTGGCCGTGATTGATTGGATGGAGTCTAGTCCAGCTTTGTCTCATCCCGATCCTGTATAAGGTTATGACATGACATGATTACTTGTGCTATACTTTAATTCAATATCAAGATTATTACATGTCCTGATTTCTTAATTTATCCTGCCGATAAATGGTGGGAGAATCCAAGTTCTGTTCAGACGAAGGGTTACAACCCCGGTCCTTGTTTGGTTTACGGGTTGTAACCTGATTATCTGAATAGTCCCATGGATTACCTCATCGTATATCATCCTGTCATACTTTTCCATATTTTCTGTCTTTTTATATATTTTTACTCTTGTGCTAATTGCTGGTTTTAGTTTCTAAGTGAAGCCTCCTTTGTGGCACTTGCTCTTTCTGGGATCTGACCCAGCTGGTTTTGTATGGCCAGATACCGGAGCAGCACCAGAGGATCTACCGATTTTCCTGCCAGACGGTAACCTCTAGAAGGAATCCTGGCAACGAGTGGGTTATTTTTGGCTCTCCCACTCTATTATAAATTATTCTTTTGAGGCGTTTAGCCGCCGAGCCAGTGTTAGCTCGTGTACATTTTTACTTATTGTCTGCCTACGGGCTGTAACATGGTTGGCAACCTAGGGTTGATCATGTATGACTAAAACTCTCACTAGTCCTCACATTTTGCAACGACTAGCTTCATGATCAGCTGAATATGTAATATTTGGGACATCTTACTATTGTATATTTGGTGATCTTACATCTTGTAACATTTACTTACTTGCTTGTGATTGAGACACTAGGCTTGTCATTGACCATAAGAGGCTGATGGATTGTAGATAAACCCTCATATATCTAGACAGCCGTGACAATATAGTGGAGTGGATCCTATTTTATTATACGTAGCTGGCTATGTCTGCCCCCGCTCTCCAGTATTCTGGTTCTGGGGCATGACACCTATTTACTAGTAAGACTCGGTTTACATTGTATTCCTCGACTCAATAAATTGTGAAAATTATATTGATAATGGAAATATAGACTCATATGGCAAAATGGCTTTATGTCTTGAACGGTAGCAGTAGCAGTTCTCAGCAGTCATCCAAGTAACCCTTATATCGAGACAAAGTTAAATCAATTATTAAAATTAGATTTGACCATGACCAATGGGCCAACAATCTCCCTCATTTTGATAATTGATAAACTTTGACCGATATAACATCTCGACCTTGATTTGAAAAGAAATCAAAATTCTTAATGTACTGTATATATATTGTCTCCTCTTAAACAAAATTCATGTATTCTCTGCAAAAGATGTTAGATCCATTTTCTCTCCCGTTGTCACTTAACAAAATAATTGCAAAGATAGAAGCTCCCCCGCAATTCATGCTTAAGAAACGAACGTTGAAAAAATACATAAAGTATATAAGGAATAACATATATTTCACAGGCAATTCTATGAAGGAAGCACAAACTAAGATAAATAATGCTACGCATAGAATGAGAAGTGTATACTTAGAATAAAAGAGGACAATACATGCTAAAATAGTAAATGCTTACTAATAGGAGTTTGAAATACATCAACTCAGCAAACAGCCACAGTAGTGCAAAAAAAAAATAAAGTAAAGTATTATCTCGGAATGTCGGAGCATTTTCAAGCATACATAGACAAAAGTAGAGTATAATCAGATACCATCTAGACAATAACATCTATATCAAAATCCTCAGCAGCTAAACAAAGTCATCGTCGTCATCGCGATCAGCATCGCCACCATGTCCAGAAGGACCAGCTCCAGAAGTGCCAGCTCCATGAGAAGGGTGTAGAGTAGCACCAGAATCACGGTACCAGTCATAAGCATTATCAGGCTCAAAGAAGTGACGAACCGCCTCATCCTCATAGCGGTAGCCAAAAATAGTGGGATCTTGTGGAAGAGAACTAGCATGCTGACCAGTCTGGGCAAAATACAGATCCGTAAAGGAGTTTGCAAGAGCCTGAAACCAACTAGCATCTCGAAACTAGAGTTCCCTCAATGTGTCAGTAACAAACGCTCACAAAAAGTTGTGCTCATCCAGCTGAGCATGTCGTATATCAGATAAGTGTTGGTGAATACCCTTAAAAGATATAGGGTAATCCTAAGGATGTAGAGGTGGTACAGTAGGAGGAGCATGAGGGACAGTTGTGCTACAACGATAGAGCTGGAGATACTTGGGCTCAGCATCACAAGCACAAGTAGATAAATCAATGTCAAAGTGCTGAAAGATGATTAGAAGAATCATTGCTAAGCAAGGTTTTTGTGTCTTTCGCAACGACGAACCATCATCTGGATAATCATTTTGGGAACAGAAAAAGGAATCCCATTATGAATATGATATAAAACAGATATTCCGAGGGTAGTCACATCGTCTTTGGAAGTAGATTTGGACAAGATAGTGGAGTATACGATACGATGCAATTCATAGAAGAATTTCAAATGTACAGCTTTAAACTTTCCAGTACGGACTTGATTAGGAGAACAAAGTTGGTTCTTGAAACTATTTAAAGTTGTGTCTCCGGGAAATTCAAATTCAGTGATATCGTCTAGCAGAGCACCTTCATTTGGAATATTTCGGATTTTTACTAGTTCGGCATCATTGAATTGAATATCAATTCCAGCAACACGGCACTTAATAGTAAAAGTGTCAAGGGTGAAATTGCAGTAAAATAATCGAATAGCATTAGTAGTAACAAAAAATGAAAGAGTGACAAGATAGTGCAATCCTAATACTTTAAAATAGGTTTTATAGGACGGAAAGATTGTCCACTTGATCGATGCGCCAGGACATATGTTGCGAACTGAAAAATCCACATACCATACTAACTATTGTTCAAAAGTTTCAAAGAAAAACTTATTGAACGCCCCATCGTCCGGTTGGACTGGCAAAAAGAGTGATTCTTAGATATGATCCGAAGAGGAGGCTTCTTTGCTAGCCGTCGTCTTTGTTCTCTTGAAGGGGTTGTACATCTTAGGAATAATTTCTAGAAAAGTATAGAAATATAAGAAATTGAAATAGAGAGAGGAAGGGAATTATACATTCTGAGAATTGAGTATGTGGAAGAAAAGGAGATATCACGCATGAATCCAAAATTTGGATTGAAAACCCCAAAGGATTTGAGAGAAAACAATGGTGGAAAAAGCTAGGGTTTGGAGCTCGTTCGCGCAGCTGCTGCTTTGTTTGGAGGAGAAGGGTGATGAATAGAAGGGGGCTACTTTCAAATCTGACTTAAAAACACCCGATACCAAAAGAACTCGGGCCAAATTCGGTTCGAGTTAGCCTGGGGTTCTATTGAGGTATTTTTGTACAAATAATGAAATGCCAATTTTATATTCATCAATCCTTTTCAATTATTTAATTCTAAGTTTAGTTATTTTAGGTTTACATTATTTTATGAATTAAATTTTATTATGCATCGACTGTCTCAGATTAGTTGTAGGGGTACTGTCCCAGCTAATGGAGGTTCAAACGCTTAAGTACCATTCACTTTGACCTTAGTCGTGGTGACAGACAGACCCTTTGTAGGCTTGTCTCGAAAACAATTTTTGCATACTAAAAAATAATTAATAAAATTAAATTAATTAATATTATTGACATCTAAAATTCCTAATTCTCGACGTAAATAATTGAAATGTTCTTCCGCTAATGGTTTTGTAAAAATGTCAGCTAATTGTTTCTCTGTGTCTACATATTTAAGGTTTATATCTCCATTTGTTTGATGGTCTCTAAGAAAATGATGTCGAATCTCAATATGCTTAGTGCAAGAATGACATATAGGATTCTTAGTTAAATTAATCGTACTAGTGTGGTCACATAAAATAGGTATGTGTGAATACTGTAAATTAACGTCTTTTAAGGTTTGCTTCATCCATAAAATTTGTGCACAACAACATCCTGCGATGATATATTCAGCCTCAGTAGTTGATAATGCGACAAAATTTTGCTTCTTGCTAAACCATGAGACTATAGCCTTACCTAGGAAATGACACGTGCTGCTAGTACTTTTTCTATCTACTTTGTATCCAGCAAAATCAGCATCCGATTAACCGGTTAGGTCAATGGACGTGGTTTGGGATACCATAAGCGACAGAAGAAGTACCTTTAAGGTATCAAAAGATATGTTTAACTGTGCACAGGTGTGATTCCTTAGGGTTAGCTTGAAAACATGCACATAAGCAAACACTAAACGATATATCAAGGTGACTAGCAGTTAAATAAAGCAAACTACCAATCATACCACGATACTTACGTATATCGACCGGTTTGCCTTGCTCATTAATGTCAAGCTTGGTTGAAGCTACCATTGGAGTGCCAACAGGTTTGACGATTTCCAGATCAAATTTCTTTAGTAAATCTTTTGTGTACTTGGCTTGATTAATGAAGGTCCCTTTGTTAGTTTGTTTGATTTGCAGTCCAAGAAAGAATTTGAGTTCTTCCATCATGCTCATCTCAAACTCATTCTGTATATACTTTGAAAATTCTTGACAAAGAGACTCGTCAGTAGATCCAAAGATAATATCATCAACATAAACTTGAATTAAAAGAAGATTTCCTTTTAAAGATTTTATAAACAGTATAGTGTCAACCTTGCCTTTTGAAAAACTGTTATCAAGTAGAAAAGAGCTTAAACGATCGTACCAAGAATGAGGGGCTTGTTTCAAACCGTATAGTGCTTTCTTCAACTAGAAAACATAGTCAGGGAAATCAACAAATCGTGGAGATTGAGCTACATAAACTTCTTCTTTTATAAAACCGTTAAGAAATGCACTTTTTACGTCCATTTGAAAACATTTAAAATTATGAAAACATATAAATGCATATAACATGCGAATGGATTTTAATCTTGCAACTAGGGCATAGGTCTCATCGTAGTCGATACCTTCCTCTTGGTTGTATCATTGGGCTACGAGTCAAGCCTTATTACGAATGACTAAACCATTACATTGAGTTTATTTTGGAATACCCAATGGGTGCCAATGATCGGATAATCAATGGGCTTGGGAACAAGCTCCCAAACTTGATTCCGTTGGAATTGGTTTAATTTTTCTTGCATAACATCTAACCAAAAATTATCGCTACTTGCTTCTTCAATAGTTTTTGGTTCTAGCTGTGAAACAAATGCAACACAGGAAATTATATCTTTATTAGAGGAACGAGTACTTACACCCCTGGTAATCTCATCTATTTCCAAGTCCTTAGGATAGTCAGCCATAAACTTTATTCTTTTTGGCAGACTCTCAAGATAGCTAGTACCAATTTTTGGTTCTGTACGTACTATGTTCGGTGGTTCTGTAGATGCTGTGCTTGATGGTTCTACAGGTGCTTTGTTCGGTGTACTGATGTCTTCATCATCATTGTCGATCATCTGTTAATTTAGTTCATCAAAAGTGACATTCATTGACTCTTCGATGATTATGGTTCTTTTGTTGAAGACTCGGTACCCTTTGGTTTTGGCAGCATAACCAAAGTTGTTCTAGTGACCACACTAATGTTGGTGCAATTGCTTGGAAGATGACTATTGTAGCCTTGAAATCACCAACATATTCTATGGTTCTATTTGATATGAGAAACTTCACCTCCACTAAGATGCGAAGACTTTGGTATCCAAAACTTGGATCCACGTTTGTCAGATTTTGGAACCCATTTGCACAAGTTTATATCAACAAGTTTCCTAATCTGACAACAATTAGAAATGTGTCCATTTATACCACAATAATGACAAAAATAATTAGTGCTCTGTGCAGCGATATGAGAACGTACAATAGTGTGATATGATGTGCGTGAATACTTGTAATAAAAAGTATAATGATGTGTAGCATTTGCTTTGCATGCTTTTTTTGATCGTGTCCTATCATGTGTGTGATGTGTTATAGGACAGAACTTTGATTGGGTAGTAGGTATTACCTGTTTTTCCAATCTAATCTCTAACTTTTTAGAGATAGCACATGCCTCATCGTATTTAGAGTAAGAGAATCAATACTACATGAAGCAACTGATTATAATTCCTCCATAAGTTCGGCATTTTCTTGAGTGATTTTCTCAATGCATTCAAGTGCCTCATGCAATCTAAGCTCAAGTGTGGAAATCTCTGTACAATTATCAAAAGTAGAAGTGTTTCTAACATCATTCAATAAGCAAGTAAGCTTTTTATTCTCACGCTTATAGGATAGAATATCCTTTCTAGCTTGTTTATACTTATCTAGTACTATCTTGTGTTCTTCCAAAAGATCACTGAAAGCATCAGATAATTTATCATAAGAAAATTCACTCTCTTCATAAAAAAGATTATTTTGTACCTCGTTAGATAATGCTATTGCACATATATGCAGCTGGACGAGGTCTCTCTTCTTTTTCCGAATCGCTTGCTTCACTTCCATACCATATACTCATGATAGCATACTTGTGAGATGACGATCTTCCTTCATTTGGTCATTCGTAGCCATTCTCCTCCTTAGTAGTTATAGGGCAATATTCTATTATGCGGCTGATCTTCTGCAATTGTGGCATACAATCTCTTCTTTATATGAGAGATTGTGTTGTATCTTAAATCTTGATGCTATCATGCACACATTTGTATCATTATGAAGACTATCCTCCTCTCTGGAGTCGCTAGCTTTGCTTTCGTATCTGCACTCATAAGTAGCTTCAAGAAGTTTCCAAATTTTATGAGATGTTGTGCAAGTAGTAATATGATTGAATATATTTATATCTACAGTACAATAAAAATCATGAATTGCTTTTGCATCATGGTTACCTAACTTCTTCTCTTCCTTCGTGTAACTATAATAAGGCTTGTTAATGATAGAGAAAGTGAGAATGGAGGTGATAGTAGGCTTTTTGTAGCCATTGATAACAATTGACCAGAGGTCAAAATCTAGTAACTTCAAATAATAGCTCATCCGTGTTTTCCAGTATGTGTAGTTGGTAGCATCAAACAGTGGGGGTTTGTTTGTGGCTTGGCCTTCACTTATGAATTTCATAATTGTCATATGTGATATAGTGATCTATGTAACAATAGTATTGATAAGAAAATAATAATAGTGTTACCTCGCTTTCCCTGTATAATCCTCTCTGATACCAATTGTAGGAACAATTGGAATCTGAATATAACAATTGATAATGAGGGTCTGCTCCAAGGATGTTAAGCCAAATAATAGAGTCCCTGCTCTGATACTAATTGTAGGAACGAGATATTAAGTGCTATACTCTAAAGAGGGATGAATAGAGTAGGTAGCAAAAAATTAATTATTAAAAAATTATTAGCAGCGAGATCACAGAATATATCATAAATATGTAAATGTAAAAGTAAAGAGCAGAGAGCAAATACAAACACATGGATGTATATTGGTTTCCTTTTTGTGAGGACTAGTCCAGTCAAAAGAACTCTAGCTTCCAGTTGAAATCCACTATGGAAAAATGTCGCAAGTTTTCATGCGAAGTTCTTGCAACTTCTACAACGCGAGCTTTGATCCAAAGTACGCTACCAACTAAAATTATGAAGTGTCTTTCTTCAATCAAGCCACTGATTACAATCACTCTGAAACTTCTAGATCGCACTACACTGACAAATTGACTAGAGGATTGTAACTGGCTTGGGATTTGAAATTGAAAGGCTTAGATCACATTGGAATACTGTAGTAGGCTTAGAGAGAAGAGAAGATAGAATAAATTAGTGTATTGAAATGGTAGAAATTCTTACTATTTATAGGTTTTGCAAAGGGAGAATTCATGTAGAATTCGGACAGAATTCGGACAGAATTCTTTGAGAGAACCTTGGCAGATAGTCGTTGCATCCATAACTGCGGGGAGACTAGGTTTGAAATTCCAGCATTCTACTAACTGAACTCAGGGCAAATTAGGGTCAAACTCGGGCCGAATTCTTTTGGTCCATATTTGATTTGCTTAGGGTTTTGCAAATCAGGTTTTGAGATTTTTAAAAAGTCAAGCAGTTATAAGCTTTTGTAAATAGGCTTATTTCAAAAACAAAGGAATATTTTAAAAATATTTTGGGATAGCCTATTTGCCAGTATGACTCAGTATACATTCTATTCCTAGACTCAATAAATTGTGAAACTTATATTGATAATGGAAATACAGACTCATATGGCAAAATAGCTTCATGTCTTGAATGGTAGCAATAGCAGTAGCAGTTCTCAGTAGTCGTCTATGTAGCCCTTATATCGAAATAGGGTTAGATCAATTATTAAAATTAGGTTTAACCATAACCAATGGGCTAACAGAGTTTTTCTACTATTGTATAGTGCCTTATTTGTGCCTATATTTTATATATGTATGTGTGTAAAGACAAGTCTTAGTGTAGATGCTTGTGCACAATTTGGGAACTCAAATTGGTGTGTTCCCTGTGCAGGCTTGAGTTATTCCTTGTGTGCAACCTATGCTTCAAAGTATGTTTGTACCTATGTGGGTCTCGAGATAACTGATACAAGTATCAGTTGGCTTGTATAAGTGTATAGATTTATGGCAGATGAGTATGAGTTTGAGATGTACAGTGTATACGGGACAATAAGTAATAGTGTTGGGAGTATACTCATGTGGGGGTGTACTGTATGAGTCATTACCTGTGTCGAGCGAGTCATGTGTGTAGAGTGGACTAATACATGTTATCAGTAAATCCCTATGTTGGTCATTTGATGGTCGTGTGAGGTATGGGCAAGTGAAGGCATATTTCCTTGTGGCCTAAGTTCTAACATATACCTGTAGATTGGTATAGGTAAAGTATAGGGGATCAAGGTCGGGAAGATGTGAGTGTCAAGGGGAGCCAAATGGCCTGTGTGTCAGTAATAAGAGTTTGGGTCTGTAGGAAACTTACCTATGTATGTTCCCATATGTAAGAGCAGTAATCTTATGGCAGAGCATTACCTGTGCAATAGGATAGGGTGTTGCCTATCTTAGAGTTTTTCCCTGTGGAGAGTCTACTTGTGTCAGTATATTGGATTCTATGTGTGAATAATACACATGTGCAAGTGTGAAAACCTATGTTAGTGAACCTGTAGGCAGTGCACAGATATTGTACCTATTGACCAATGTGTGTGTACCTATCAATCTGTGTGCAGGAATTGAATATAACCTGGGTTAAGAAGGGTTGGACTATATCAGAGTACAGTATGTGTGAGGCTAGAGAGTAGGATAGATATTCTAAATAGGTAGACCTATATTGTCTTTAGTATAGGGTGTATGGGTGGATACCACAACAGTGAGTCAATTCCTATGGCGTGTCTAGCACAGGTATCTGCCAGTCCTGTACAGGCACTTGGATAGGTAGTCTCATGTGAGATGAATGCAAGGGGTAGATACCTGAGTGTTTTGGAAACAATAATTAATACATATATGTGTGAATGCATATTGCATACACATATACATGTGTCAGTCCCTAATAAGTGTCTTGTGTGCCTAGGTAGAGGGTTATTTTGGAAAACAACAGTTGGTATCAGTTGGCTTGTGTCGGTATGACCAGATATAGGGAA